>BSYO01000027.1:13760997-14269699 GCA_033239525.1 Nepenthes gracilis | reverse complement strand
GGCTAGACCCGCATTTCAACGACCCGAATGATAACCATGTGGGTTTGGATATTGACAGCGTGATTTCCATCGAGACCGCCGATCTCAGCACAGAAGGAATCAAGCTCAAAAGGGGGAACTCGATCAATGTCTGTATTGAGTACAAGAATGGTGAGAAAAATCTCAAGGTGTTCATGAATGAGTCCATTATCAAGCCCAAAGCTCCGGTTTTGGACGTGGATATCGATCTTTCCGATTTTCTTAAGGAGTCTATGTATGTGGGTTTCTCGGGTTCGACCAATGGAAGCACTGAGCTGCATCTAGTTGAAAGTTGGAGCTTTCAAACTTCTGGGTTTTTGCCATTAAGACCAAAACGCAGGCCACATAATGTGTCTGATAGCTCCGTGGTTGTAGCCCCACAAATCCAACTTTCTACTGCTAGAAATCTGAAGACGAAGTTTCGTTTAGGTCTTGTGATTGGTGGCCCAACATTTTGCTGTGCATTGGCTGTGATTTTCGGCTGGATTTCGATTGAGAAATATAAGAGGATTAAGAAGAAGAGGAGTTTCAAAACAGAGATTGTGACGGGGCCAAGGCAATTTAACTATAAAGAATTGAAGGCAGCCACTCGGGGGTTCCATTCAAGCAGAATTGTAGGCAGTGGTGCTTCTGGAACAGTATACAAGGCTTTCTTCATTTCCACAGGTCAGTGTTCCAAAATGCAAATTATTTCGCTAAGTATCTCTAGATGTTGTGGTGTTCTTGCTAGATGTCTTTGAATATCTCATCGTGTATCGCTGGATGCAAGGTCGTCCAAAAATTTCAAAGTTATCTCAAGTATGATTACTATCTTGTGTGGCAACTCATGTCATTATTTTACAGTATGTTTATGTCCAGAATCAATATCATAAGCTCCCATCTATTACCATATTATATAATATATTTTTCAAATTAGAGAATTGATATTTTTTAACTTAGACTATTTATATTTATTAGGTTATGGATAACATCCTTTAAAAATTAGATGATAGATATCTTCTAATTAAATTATATATGTAATTAGTATTATTATAATTTTTAAATTGAGGTTATCTCATTTTCCTATAAAAAAATAACTCATTATATAGTAGTAAAAAACACACACACATAAAAAAAAAAAAAAAAACCTTCTTCATCTTTCTCTTCATGTTTTTACACCATTATTGTGTCATATATCATTTTCCACATTCATACAATGTGTGTTTGACATTTTTATGTTTTTTTTGGGTATAACTAGATAAAAATCTTCATGTTCTTAGTAACTCTAATCTGGTTTTCTGATGCAATATTGGGATTTGATCTTCTGCAATATGTCTTCTTCAACATTGTCAATATCCTTATTTCAGATACGGCTTATGCTGTTAAGAGATCCAAACACACCTATGGCGGAAAAACTGAATTCCTTGCTGAATTATCAATCATTGCTTGCTTGAGGCACAAAAATCTGGTTCACCTCCAAGGCTGGTGTGTTGAGAAGGGTGAATTGCTGCTCGTCTATGAGTTCATGCCCAATGGCAGCCTCGATAAGGTGCTCTACCCAGAGTCTCAAAGCTGCCATTCTCTTCCTTGGCCCCTCAGGTATAACATTGCTGTTGGTTTAGCTTCTGTCTTGACATATTTGCATCAAGAGTGTGAGCAGCAAGTCGTTCATCGAGACATCAAGGCGAGTAACATTATGCTTGATGGAAATTTCAATCCAAGGCTCGGGGACTTTGGGTTGGCGAGGGTCATGGCTCACGGTAGGAGTCCAGTTTCGACCTTAACAGCAGGCACGATGGGCTACTTAGCCCCTGAATATCTGCAGAGTGGAAAGGCTACTGTTGAAACTGATGTTTTCAGCTATGGAGTTGTGGTGCTCGAAGTGGCGTGTGGGAGGAGGCCAATCAAGATGGAAGCCGAGGGACAGAAGATGGTGAATTTGGTGGATTGGGTTTGGGGATTGTATTCTGTAGGGAAGATCACTGAGGCAGCTGACAAAAGGTTGAATGGTGAGTTTGATGAGGAGGGAATGAAGAGGCTTTTGCTCGTTGGATTGAACTGTGCTAACCCAGATTGCGTTGAAAGGCCTAGCATCAGGAGAGTGCTTCAGATTCTCAATAATGAGGCAGATCCTGCACTTTTGCCGAGAGCGAAGCCAACCCTTATTTTCCCCGATAATCTTCCTGTCAGTATAGAGGACATTGTTTCTGATGCCGAAGAGATTGAGATGGCTCAAGAGTTTTGTGAGGTTGAAGAAGGCGATTTAACTGCTCAGCCACAAAATACCGAGTTCAAAACTGCTCCATGAGTGATCTATTGTCATTCATTTTTCGAGAAGGTTGCTTTCAGTTAATGGGTTAATTGGACTCAATATTTGACGCATAACAGTAGTGTGATAAAATGAAAGTAACCAATCAATCAGCTTATGGGTTATTGATCCCAGATGTGTACCAGTTCCAACTACAAAATGGATTATAACCCAGAAGACAACTCATTTCTGAATAGAAAAATTGTTAATGATTTAAAAAATCCTTCGTTCAACAATTAAGAAGATGATTTTGGGCTGTCCTCAAAGTAATGTCGCAGCAAATGCTTGTTAAGAATTTTAGCAGATGAGAAAGAAAACCTTGCTACATTGTTTGTAAGAATATTTGCAGGCATAGGTATTTGTAGGATTTATTTATATGCGTCGGCTTTAATCTTGTTGGGATGGATAAAACAGGCCAGGTCTGAATTCTCAGAACCCAAAGTAGGAAACCAATAGATGCCTTATCCAAGAGAGGGGAAGAATCAACAGTTATGATGTTGTCCTTACCAATTGCTGATTGGCTGGAGGAACTCAAGGCTTCCTACCTAACTAACCCCAATTTGATGGCACTTGCTCAACAATTACAGTAACGTAGAATGGGAATATTTTTAAAAAGAAAAAAATGCTTAGGAAAAAAGCATGAATTTTAAATGAAATATTTTAGATTAGATGTACTGTAACTTGGTTGGAGGTCATTTCAGTTATTACAAAACTCTTAGTAATGTGAGAGCTGATTTCAATTGGAAAGGGATGAGAAAATATCTAAGAAAATTTATTAGAGAATGCCTTACATACTAACAAATAAAAATTGAACCAAAGAAACCCCACAAGCTTCTACAACCTCTCCTCATTCCGGAATGGCTATGGATAGATTTGTCCATGAACTTTATAAATGGGTTACCCACCTTCCACAGTTACAGCTCGATTTTAGTAGTAGTAGATAAGTTAACTGAATATGCTTACTTCATCCCACTCATCCACCAATACATAGCAACTAAAATAGCCCATTTGTTCCTTACATCACAAAACTCCATGGAATACCCACAACCACCATGAGTGATCCTAACCTAACGTTTGCGGGTTCCTTTAGGCAAGAAATATTTGAGCTATAGAAGATTCAGTTGGCCAACAACACGGCCTATCACCCCTAATTAGATGAACAAAATAAAGTAGCCAACAAATATCTTGAACAATATTTAAAGTGCTATGTGGGTAACAAAGCTGAATGGTGGTATGATACTAACCACCACTCTTCAACTAGCATGACTCTATTCGAGATAATTTACGGAACTTGACCTCCACCACTGGTCAACTTTGTTAAAAACTATGACAAATGCTATGGTAGAAGAAGAGCTCAAAACTAGGGATCAAAACGTAGAACTATTATAGGAAAACTTAGTTGTAACTCAATGGAGGATGAAGACACAATATAATTGACACTAGAGAGAGGAGTTTTGAATTGGCGACTGGGTCCATCTATGCTTACAATTATACTGTCAAAAGTCAATAATTTTTCAAAAGATTTTGAAACTAGCACAAAGAATTTTTGGGTCATACATGATAACAACAAGAATAGGAAACATGATTTACCACTTGGACCTTCCTCCGACTTCTAAGCTTCACTCGGTTTCTCACGAACTAGCTTCAAAGCCATTCATCAAGTCTCATGTGGTTGCAAATTCTACCCTGCCGCCACTGGACAAGAAAGGAGGATTAACGTCCGAGCTAGAAAATGGAACAAGGAACACCAATCTGATGGTATTAACCTGAAAATTTGGTATTAAAAGTGTAATCAAAGTTCTAGGAAAATGGAATGGAGCAACCGGTGAGAATAATACCCGTAGAGGCCCCTCCACAATCTCCAAACGCAATATCCACATCTTGTAGGCAAGATGCTTTGAGGGGGGGGGGGACTTGTGATAGCTGTAAATCGCGAAGGATAGGAGGTACGGAAGAGAAGATCAAAGGAAGGAAAATGCGTACCATTGTGATGACAGGAGCAAAGGCAACAACGCACCAATCAGATGGTGAAAGGTGTTGGGGTTCGACACCCGGATCCACTCGATCCGACAGCAACAGAATATCCAAACCCCATCATCGTCAACCACCATATAGTTGGAATAAGGAATACAAGAGATGCACAACAATTTTTTACGTGGAAACCCCTTTACAAACCAAAGGAAAAAAATCACTCGACACATAATCCATCAATAAATCCACTATGTAAAATGGTTATATAGAACCCAGAGATAGAGTACAAAAATCATCCTGGCTACACAAGCCCTAAAGGCAAAAATCGAAGAATAGAATATGAGAATACAAAGACATCACACTTTGTGTTTTACTCACTTCTCTCTCTTTCTTCTCTATCTTTCTTTCCTCACTGTGGTACTCTCTGCTCTTACATTTTATAAGTGTTGGTGAAACGAAAATTGCCGTTTCACCCTCGCAAACAGTGGCCGGCGCATAGCGCCTCAAGTGCCAAGCACCCCTTCTGGTGTCTTCTCACACACACGCGCTTGGTGGTTTTTCCACACACTTTGTATTTTTCATATACTTTGCTGAAACTCTTAGTACTCTTTTATAGACGCCCTGACTCTACCTAATCCCAACTACTCAATTGGCCATCTTGCATATGATTGGTGTCACGTCTCCACTAATTCCTGAGTTTCCTGCATGCCTATGCCTTGCACACCAGCTACACATGCTCTGCACTGTTCAGGCGTGCCCTGCAAGCTCTGAAAAGCCTGCCACCAACACTGCTGTATAGAACTAGCCGATCAACCACCGCGTTAATTGAACTCTTCACTTGGCCGAACAACCTCCTGTTGATCAACATTCCATGCAAACTAAAGAAAACCGGCATTCCATGCAAATCAAAGCAAACTGGCATTCCTTCACCAAAACTGGCAAGATCGCATTCTTGTCAACTGCTCCAAAACCGGCAAAATGCCATACCGGGAAAAAATGCTATTCCGGCATTTTGCCCTAAACTACCCAAAATGGGTATTCCGGAAAAAAATGCCCATTGCAGCATTTTTCCTTCATTCCGCCAAAATGCATTCCGTAAAATGCCATTCCGGCATTTTGCTGCAAACCACCCAAAATGGGCATTCCGGGCAAAATGGCAGATGGCCATCCTGCCATTTTGCCAACCATTTTGGCCAAACCTTGCATGTTGGCCAAGCCTTCCTTAGCCATCCATGCTCCTTGGCCGTCCGCGTGCCCATTAGCTCTTTGGTCGTCTACGTACCATTAGCTACACGCCGTGACCATCCATGCGCCTATGGTCATCCTCGCCCATCAGCTTGCGTCTTGGCCGATGAACGTGTTGACCAACCTTTTGCCATTTGTCCGATCAATATGTTGACCAGCATTTTTCCAAATGCTTCCATGCCTTTCCTACTTGCTTTCTTGGTTTCAAGGCCGGTCAACGTGTTGACCGACCATATACCACTTTGCCAGCAAGGTTCCGTGCGCCTTGGCCATTTGCTTTCTTCAGTTGGTCAATTCTCGTTGACGATCTACTTTTCCTTCCTATTTGACTGGCCATTTTGCCAACCTGCCAATTTCCTGCATAGGTCCTCGGGCCATATCTCCATAAAGTCCTCGACCCTTCATGCCCGAAGTCCTTGGCCTTGGCCTTGGTTGCAGCACTGAGCACAAATCCTTTGCAATCTCAGATGACGACTCTATTTATTGAGTACCCACAAGGGAGTGATCAGACCCAACAAACTTTCTCTCACGACTTTGTGGGAAACATCTTCGCCTCTACCCAGCGACCGTCATTGCTTGCCTTCCAGCAGCTTCCCCTTGATTGGGATCCCTGCGTTAGCTCTGCCCCTTGGCCTTGTTGGCTTCGCTTTTGGTCCTGCTTGCTCCGCCATGCTTTTACCGTTTTATCCAATTCTACACTAAATGGCAAACACCTCTACGATGATACCAGATACACTTCAACGGCTACAGACCTTGGCTGCTCTAATTCTGGGGCACTTTACTCGGCAGCTTCCCTCTACAATGCTTCGCTCCACTCCAACAGCAAGTCAACACCTCCGCAGGTAGCCTTTTTCGGCCAACACCCTCCGCAAGTAGCCCTTTTTGGGCCTGAGCCGATCTTAACTAGTTCTGATACCACTTGTTGGGGTTTGACATTGGAATCTACTTGATCTGCTAGTAGCGGAATACCCGAACCCCGTCATCGTCAGCCACCATATAGTAAGAACAAGGAACACAAGAGATGCACAATAATTTTTTACGTAGAAATCCCTTCATAAATCGAAGAAAAAAAAATCACGAGACATATAGTCAACTAATAAATTCACTATGTAAAATGGTTATACAGAACCCAGAGACAGAGTACAAAAATCACCCTAACTACACAAGCCCTAAAGGCAAAAATCGAAGAATAAAGTACGAGAATATAAAGATGTCACACTTTATATTTCACTCACTGCTCTCTCTTTCTTCTCTATCTTTGTTTCCTCACTGTAGTGCTTTCTACTCTTATATTTTACAAGTGTTGGTGAAACGACAACCGTCGTTTTATCCCCACACACAGCGGCTAGCGCACAGCGTCCCGGGTGCCAAGCACCCCTTCTGGTGTCTTCATACACACACACACACACACACACTTAGTGGTTTTTCCACACACTTGAGTATTTTTCATATACTTTGTTGAAGCTCCTCGTGCTCTCTTATGGACGCCCTGGCTCCACCTAATCACATCTGCCTAGCTAGTCATCTTGCATATGACTGGTGTCACGTCTCCATAAATTCCTAAGCTTCCTACATGCCCATGCCTTGCACGCCAGCTGTGCATGCTTTGCACTGTTCAGGCTACACTGCAAGCTCTGAAAAGTGTACCACCAACTCTGCTGTACGGAACTAGCCAGTCAACCACCGCATTGACCGGACTCTTCACTTGGCCGGTCAACCTCCAATTGACCGGCATTCTATGCAAACCAAAGCAAACCGGCATTCCTTCACCAAAACTGGCAAGATTGCATTCTTTCCAACTGCTCCAAAACTAGAAAAATGCCATATTGGGCAAAAATGCCATTCTGGCTTTTGTCCCAAACTGCCCAAAATGGGCATTTTGAAAAAAAATGCCTATTCCGACATTTTTCCTTCATTTCGCCAAAATGCATTCCGTAAAATACCATTCTAGCATTTTGCTGCAAATCGCCAAAAATGGGCATTCCGGGCAAAATGGCCATCCTGCCATTTTGCCAACTATTTTGGCCAAACCTTGCATGTTGGCCAAACCTTCCTTGGCCGTTTGCGTACCATTAGCCGCACGCCCTGGCCGTCTGTGCGCCGTTGCCAGTCTGCGCACCTATGGTCATCCTCGCCCATCAGCTTGCGTCTTGGCCGGTCAACGTGTTGACCAACCTTTTGTCATTTATTCGGTCAACACGTTGGCCGACATTTTTCCAAATGCTTCCATGCCTTTGCCTACTTGCTTTCTTGGCTTTATGGCCGGTCAACGTGTTGACCGGCCATATACCACTTTGCTAGCGAGGTTCTATGCGCCTTGGTCGTTTGCTTTCTTCAGTCGGTTAACTCCCGTTGTCGGTCTACTTTTTTGTCCTGGTTGACCGGCCATTTTACCAACCTGCCAATTTCCTACACAATTCCTTAGGCTATATCTCCATAAAGCCCTCGGCCCTTTATGCAATCTCAGCACCAAATCTCTGTAATCTCAGATGACGGCTCTGTTTATTGAGTGTCGACAAGAAAGTGACCAGACCTAACAAAAGGATGGCAGAGAAGAGGCATCTAGGGTAGGGGTGTGGCAGGATAAGGACTCTTGATAATCAAACGAGTGAACCATCAATTTGAATGCAGCTCGTAGAGAAGATGGTTCAGGAGGATGAGAAGAATTTGTCGGCAAAAAATCTGACAAAATCTCGGCCGTTGGTAACGAAGCCATCTTGGTGGTTCAAAGATTAAAAGCAGATGGCTCACTCGTGGTTGTCTTTAACTAGCAGGATTTCAGCGGCGAAACAGACTGGCTCTTACCATTTTATGTTTGATGGGTACACCAAAAATGGGCTGGCCCAAGGAGAGGTCAACCCAAGCAGAGGCTGGCCAGTCAACGCCATCCCACTAACGGGATAGGCCCGTGGAGCCGAAAGGCAAGGACGGTCAACGCCAGCGCTGACGGGCCCTGCGACTAAATGGCTCAAAAACTATCAACTCGACACACCAGGTTTGTGGCCTTCGAGGCTTTCTGTGATGATAGGCCTGCTTCCATTATGGCCTGACCCCATCGGTTGTCGCCCGCCGCTCTCCACGAAGGCGATGACACACCGACGGCCAACTCAGCGCTGACCGGTCCGCTCTACATACCGGGTCCAAATAAGGCCCCCTACAAGAATGGTCACCTTGCTCCCCTCAGCCTTCCGTAGCCCATTTGAGGCCAACGATGGGCGCCGTGAGGATACCAATGCGCACGCCAACCAGCCAAGAGTTCTAGGGCATACACCCACGATGGAGGCTGGGCAACGAAACCTCGCAACGCATTTAATGCGGCCGCGAAACACGCAAATGAGGCGAAAGGCTAGCCACTGCACGTAGCTGGCTAGCGCAACACCGGGCCGCCACTGCTTCCGTCTCGGCAGTGGCCAACCACTCCCGGCCGAGGAGGAGTCAGCGTGGCAAACGACACCCAAAGAACGTGCCAATCACGGCAACAAGGCGGCAGCCGCGTGACTCGGAAGGGTCCACGACAAAGACCAACGGCGCAGCTGCCTGGCAGCGACCACCTTGGTGCCCAAGAATCCAACATGGTGAGGCGTATAAGAACCCACACGCCCCACCAAGAAAAGGGGAGCTGTCTGAGATTTTCGCAAGCAGCTTACACTCTTTACTTCCCTTTGAATCAAGAACTAAAAAGGCAAATCGCATTGATCTGTTTCCCTTTAAGCAAACTCCGGGAACTGCACGAGCTCTGGTTCCCAGCAGCCAAGCTCTCAAGCACGATCGAGCTTCAAGGCAACGAACGGGTCGTTACACACGTTCTCTGCCTTCCCACCATCCAGATACGAGGAAGGACCTGCTCCTTACTCGACATCCGAACAAAACACTTTTTCTCCCTTCTCTCATCGCTTTTCTATCTTTCTATCTTCCTTCCTTTGAAGGTCGCATTTTCGACTTGGCACGTCGGAGTGTTTTCGGTGGGATTAATTCCCGCCGTGAGCGCTGACCTCTTGTTTGCTTTAGTGGTGTGCAGGGTTCGCACTCGGTGAACGAAGCCGGATCAGTTCATCCAAGAAATGGGCTCGTCAAGTCGGATCAGTCACGCATCAATGTTAAAACATTACTAGGTCAAGAACATAGTAGCTTTAATTAGGATAAATAGGGCATTGTAATAGCCTGTAGTTATGAATGAAAAATACTGAGAGTACCTTATTTGGAGACCTGCTTCATTCTCGAAATGGGAGTACTACACTTCATCCTCTTCCTGAAGTGAAATTCTATCATTTATACACTAGAGAGTTCAAAGTTTCCTGAATCCATCTTAAACATAAAACAAATAAAACCCTAAGAAAAGGGGGCGTTCCCTCTGCCAATAGTATGCTGAGATTTATTAAGAAATAAAATAGGTTTAATAAGAAGACCGAAAGTTGTTTAATTCCGCTACTATAAGCAAATTTAATGAATTCCTTAGTATAAGTTACAATTTAAGAGTGAGTCAGCTAATATATAATGTTTGTATCATTTGAATTGTCAGTTAATTTTCATATTATATTATTTTTATTAGTTAGAAAAATCTAGAGATGATGGGTCCAACACGAATTTAGGCCAGAACCAACGAAGCCCA
Organism: Nepenthes gracilis; assembly: GCA_033239525.1. Lineage (NCBI taxonomy): Eukaryota > Viridiplantae > Streptophyta > Magnoliopsida > Caryophyllales > Nepenthaceae > Nepenthes > Nepenthes gracilis. The sequence goes on along the minus strand of BSYO01000027.1, from coordinate 14,259,569 downwards.
AGCAACAGTAAGCAGGCCTAATCAGCAGACGGGTCCAGCCAAGAAGAGGCGACCCAGGAAAATCAAGGCAAAGCCTGTATGGCCTTCTTAGCGCGCACCCAATCAACTTTGTCTGCACCTCTACAAAGCGGCTACTGAATGGCAGCACAGGAGGCACCGCTCAGGAAGTACCAGCCAATGGGAGACGAGGTCAACATAATATATGCAAGCCGCCGTGTGTGCCGTCCTAACAGACGCTTGACTAATCTATGCAGGGTTAAACAAGCCAGTGTCGGCCACGCTCAACGACGACCCTCGCGCCACCACAATGCGACAATTGACATCGTTGGCCACTATCAGCACTCAGTAGCTGGTGAATCCCGGCTAGCCACCTATCGGATATTCTCATGCCCAAAAGCCTCATCCATGGAGCCTACAAATGTCTTCTCCCTTGGCAAAAAAAAGGATCCACGATCTTAATCCTGATCTAGATCTCTGAACTCTAGAACCCCCGTTCAAGTTCCAAAAATATTGATCCTAACATCTCGCTCTTGAGAAAGACGAGGAGAAAGAACTAACTGTCTTTCCTCAAATTGACGCCCCAATACGGCTACGTTAGTGAGCCACTCGTAATATTGCAAAAAATGGAGTACAAGTCTCCCCCAAGCAACACACGCACATCCTGTATACTTGCATACGTGTATTTTTCATCACGTTTTATTTTAACGCATGCATCCTTTCATCTCCTAAAAATGATTTCTAATTTGAGTGTCGGAGTGTTTACAGAGAAAAAACATCCCGCAATTTTCTAACCTCTTACTTATAATTTGTGGTGCGTAGGGTCCTGATCGAAGATACGCGGAAATTAGATCCGTTCGTAATCCACCCAAGTTGAGGAATCTAAAAACTCTTTAATCCGCGCTAGAACCCGAACCCAGGGACGCATCACATTCATATTTTGCTTCTATTATTCTTAGAGGTTCTAAATGGATTATGAATAGGGATCCCCTACTCCTTTGAACATCTTTCATGTGTAATAATTTATTAACTTGAACTTAAAACAAAAGGTTACCAACGAAAAGATAAAAGGAAACCAAGCGAAATAGAGCGATCAGAAGTTCATGGCAACCTCATGAAATCAATCATTTGAATCGAAACAAAAGAATTTTTACCGTCGTTCTTTTTTCCTTTGTGACGATATAAAAATCATCTCATTTTCATTTTTCTATTCATTTAAAAATTTTTCTCCTTTTATTTTTATTTTCCTATTAGACTGAATACCATATACTTTTACTGTATTCTTATATATATATTAACTTCTGGTGGAAAAATAATATTTAAGATTTTTCAATATTTGAAATTTTACATGATTATAGTTGTGTCGTTCGAATTTATAATTATAAAGATGCTTCTTTTAATTTAATGTTACTTTTCTTTTATTAAATAAAAATATATTTGTATATTTGTCTGATTTTTTTGAAAGTTTTTATTTTGTACTAAAACAAAAAATAGATTGATATATCATATGATTTAAATATTTATAGTATATAAAAACGTATAAATTCTATGTAAAAAATGGAGAACAGGGTTGCTTAGCGTTGCAGATCGTACGTCGTTGTATGACAGTCATTAGATCTAATTTAACAACCATCGCTTTTTCATCGTATGGTTACGGACAACTGTCTATTTTTTTAATAAAATAATACTTTTTATTTAATAAAAGAATAAACGACAATGGTTAGACTACATCCGATGGCCGCCGTATACCCGACTTGCGCCCCTCGTTCCGTAAAAGATGTACTTTCTCACCTCTAAAACAAAACTGTTCATGCGCTCCTGGTCATCAATACTGTTGTCTGCAACAACCGCTGGTTCGATCAATAGCCTAACTAAACAAGGAGAAAGTCCCATGAATTATCGAAGCCTGCAATAATCAACGAAATCACGCAACTCATGAAACAAGATATGTTAGTGTAAGATTCTGATCCACTTAGACCAGAAGGGGAGAGAGAGAGAGAGAGAGAGAGAGAGAGAGAGAGAGATCCATTGGCTTCGTTGTGCTCAAGCCAGAGAAAGGCTGTGATCTTTCAAGTGGGTGAAATAGGCTATATTCGAACTGCTCATACCCAGAAACGGGTGCAGTTTCTATGGGGAAGAAGCAGTATTTTATGTGTAAGAAAAGCCGTTGGTTCAAGGGCGAGTGTTTGTCTGCCTAATTCAAATCCTTTCACAAAGATGTTACATAATTCTTATAAGTCATCAAAGTCAATCTCTTTAATTGTATGAGCAAAGTGAAACGGGTGTAGTTTCTGTGGAGAAGAAGCAGCATTTTTTGAGAAAGACAAGCCGTTAGTTCAAGAGCGGGTGTTTATCTACCTAATTCAAATCCTTTCACAAAGTGGTTACATGTTTCTCACAAGTCATCAAAGTAAATCTCTTTAATTGTATGAGGAAAGTGAAACAGAGGCAGTTTTTGTGGAGAAAAAGCAGTATTTTCTGTGTAAGACAAGCCGTTGGTTCAAGGGTGGGTGTTTATCTGCCTAATTTAAATCCTTTCACAAAGAAATTATATGTTTCTTGCAAGTCATCGAAGTAGATCTCTTTAATTGTATGAGCAAAGTGAAACGGGTACAGTTTCTGTGGAGAAGAAGCAGCATTTTCTGTGTAAGACAAGCCATTGGTTTAAGGGCAGGTATTTCTGTGCCTAATTCAAATCCTTTCACAAAGAGATTTCATATTTCTTGCATGTCATCAAAGTAGATCTCTTTAATTGTATGAGCTAAGTGTCTTGTAGTTGTCGGGAAAATGGTTCGGTTGATGGAATTTGGTATGATACTAAAGGTGAAGTATAAAAAGGAAGAAAAAGAAAAGACAAATATAATAGAAAAGAAAGAAAGAAAAAGGCTAAAGAAAAAACAAAGAAGGTTCATCCTTTTTTAAGGTTCCATGGAAGTTCAAAAGGAAAAAAATAATAATAATAATAATTAAAGAGAAATCTTTTTTTTTTTTATAAATACAGATATAGCTATATATATTTTTGTCACTTTTTTCTTGGGGGGTTTTTATGTAATCAAAACATAAAAAATAATTTTCTTCATTTTTTCCTTTTTAAAACTTTCAGAGAACAAAATATATATGCTCAAGTTCTGTAAAAAAGAGAAATCATGTTAAGTAAAAAATATCCAGAAAATGGGACGCCCAACTAATACAAATAAACTATTGTTATGAAATTAGACAACAAGTCAATAATTAGTAGAATTTATATAAAAAAAAATGCATGAAAGTATAGATGGTTAAGCCTAAAAAACCCAATTAATTATTTAGTTTTTAGTATACTGATTTCTTAAGCTCTTGAGACTTAGAGCTTACTCTAGTGTGACTTACAGTTAATGAATTCTGACCATAAAATAATACTTTTATAATAAATGGTATAGCTATAAAATTACTCTCTCATGATCAAAAAATAACAAATTTAAATTATTAAAATGATATTTTTACAATACAGAATAAGACTATAACAATATAATTCTTCACATTTTACCAATCTATCAGTGTATTATGTTATATTCAAAATGCTATGAGTTAATGATAGAAACCGAGTAACTTGAGTGTTAAAGGATTAAATTAGGCTGCTTTCAAAACAAATAAAAACATGAACCGTTAATTTTCGAGTATTCACTGTATTAGTATTTCATATGTGCACACATACGTACATACTACATGCATGCATGCAAATATACATACATACATACCATAAGCTCATGTTCATGGCTACGCAAGATGAATTTGCTGCTGACAGAAGAAGAGAAAGCACACTCCCAACAAAGGCAAAGACTATAACTTTAGCTGATGGTGGGTTGTGCTCTCTCTCTTCTGTCAACAATGTACTCCATCGCTCATCACCTCCATCCATCATCCACCATCAAAGCCATGGCCTTTGCTTCACATCATCATCCATCGTGTCATGATCATGTTACTGCAAAACGCAAGCACAATGACCCTGCATTTAGCTTTAATGGCAAAGATCATATCGTTACCATGCATTTTCCTCCATATATATGCATTTGCATTCTCACCCATCATTTCACAGTTATTGAAGTGAGTAACATCACCCCTCTTTTTCTTTCTTTCTTTTTGATTTTAGCTTTTGGACTCCAAGGCTGGCCGCAGAAGAGGAGGGAGAGTACTTCCTCATCTATAAGCCCTTAACCTAAGAGTTGGATTGCAATATTAATCAATAAACAAAATAAATCATTTTAGACAACTAATTATAATAATTATTCATAGTTTAGTATACTTGCCTGACAAGACGTATGAAGTTTCATATATTATTGAGAGATCGGTCTATATAAAATTAATACCCATTAGAATATTTAGACACCATAAAAATAAATATATTTATTAAAATATTAAAAAAAATCATCATATAAAAAATTTGTAATAACTTGGTTCCTAGGAAAATGGAAAAATTGTTTCACAAAGTGAGAGAAGAAAAAGAAAGAAAGAGAGCCGTATAGGCACCAAAAAACTCCCAAGGCAAGTGGTAGAACTTAGAACAAAGGGATCTTCTTATACAGAGATGTAAAGAAGGTCACCGGCTGTAGCCGGTAATATCAAATCCTCATAAGTCCATGTTTGGCAATTCTTGCTGATTGAGCAAAATTCTAACTCGGGTAAATCGATAGGCATCACATTAAATTCAGCTGATAAAGACCCAATTAAATACCCATAAATTTCTAGCCAAACACGGTGCTATGGTGCCAGGAGACTGGCTGTTGCAGGTATCAAAGGAAGAATCATTTTCAAGTTACCCTAAGAAGGATTTATCACACTTTACTCAGGCTCTCAAATGGTGCACCTACTTGGGAAAATGATAATATAAGCATGAACATAGGTATCATAAATAGAAATTATTTGATAGATTAGGTTTTCGTAAGAGGTGACAAAAACTGACACATGACCTTGTAACACGCATCTGATAATTAATTAGTTGATCGAGATTTTGCATTTTATTTATGATAGAGTTCAAACTATCATCGGTGTCGGTCATTGTAAGAGAAAAAAAGGCTACTTCTCATGCATATATAAGGTCCGTTAATTTTTTACTGTCAGTATTATAAGATATATTTTTTTGGGATAAGTATATAATATAAGATAATATTATTTATACGATACTTGAAAAATATTAATGAGTATTATATAGATAAGTACGCAATATATAAAAAATTTTTATATAATAAAAATTATATATACTAAAAAAAATGGTGTAATACTATAAATTTTTTTAAAGTGTGGGAAGATGAATTTATAATAAATTTATATTTATTACACCATTTGTTGACAGAACTGTTAAATTCATTATCACATTTTTCTATTGGCTTGATTATTGCCACATCTACTTACAAAATTTTTTGTGACAATATCATCAAATAAACACATACCCACCCTATAATCTAAGGCAAAATGTTTCATATAGTTTTCTTTTTTTATGAAATTAAGAGAAAGTCTACTAAATTATAGTAATTTAATAAGGCATTTGACTCCAATTAAATTGAGCATCGATTCAACACAATAATAATAATAATAATAATAATAATAATAATAATAATAATAATAATAATGTACTAAATCCTATGAAAAATGATACAAAACATTATAAAATATCTCTGTTTCACACGATTATGCTATATGATATACGTAATGATTGTAATCAAATATGAAAATAACAGGCTAAATAAATTGGATATGCCATGCTGTATTAATTTACTGTATTTTACTCATATTGGTATAGTTTAGAGCTTTGTTATACTTTTAACCCATCTACAGTTCTATTATTTTTTAAAAAAATTATTACCATTGAAAATTTAAAATTTAGAATAATATTTATAAAAGCTAAGTATATATAATACAACATTTCTATCTTAAACATTATAAATCAGATATAATATAAAATAATGAGGCATAAAAAAGAAAAAAAATATATTTGTTTTTATCATGACTTTTACAAATATATTGTAAATTTTACATTTATAATAAATAAAGAAAGAGATTATAAATGAACATGTAGAAAAGTAAAAGAAGATACCAACCTCTCACAATCTGCTTTGAGGTCTCCTACCTCTCCGGACCACCATGCATGACTTATCCTTACAAAAACCTCATTTTTTAAAGTACAATCGATGCTTTACATTTAAAAAATACGAATCAAATTATAGAAATAGCCTATTTAATTTATCGGGATGAGGCCACATAACTCTTCATAGACATTACAATATAAAAGCCTTCTACACTGATTTGGCCTTATAAGTCAACATGCATATATGTAAAAGAAGAGCTTGCCCATGGCCACTTCAAGCCTATAACCATAACAACTGAGAACATAGTACATCACTGGATCATGCCCCAAAAATACTTGACAGCACCAGCAATGTCTATCTTTCTATGTTGTCATTACACAAATGTTGGGAGAACATCTATTAAAAACACATAGATGGTATGATTTTTCATCAATCCATCACACTAATGAACCTACTTAATGGTTGATGAATTGATGACTAATCCTCTTGGGAAATCCTGTAGTTGGATCTAACTGTGCAAATGTCGGGGTAGGAATTGGCGCGGTTGGTCATATCATTTGTGGGTAATGTCACGTAAAAAAAAAAACATCTAAAGAAGTATCCTATAACATTAGTATTGTTGTTAGGTATCCACTTTTGCAAAATGTGGCCTTTTTCGGACAGCTAAAAAAATATAAAAATCAAGAGAAAATAAAGCGTCTGATTGCCCATTTGACAGTGAGAACGTAGATACAATTGGATATCCTTTACTCAATGTTGAATTCCTCGCTCTCTGAACTTACCCTGCTTTCTTCTTCTTCTTCTTCTTTGTTTTAACAGACTGAATATTTGACTATTTGTAAGCTTTGATTCTCTCTTTAGGAAGTGAAGGAAACTCATCTGGAGGAGGCATCACACATTCTTGGCCATCAAAGTAAATTCTTCTTGGAAAAGCCCATCCACTGTTGAATGTGAACTGCCCAAGATCCTTATGCAGTATCAGTTCCGTCTGAACAAACCCGTTCTCGCCCATTTGCAATAACATGTCATTGTACTTCTGAATCCCCCAAAACAACCCAGTATCATCTGATAACACAAAGATAATCAAATCATTTTGAAATTAATCAGAACATCATACTAGGCTAGCTCTGCGAACAGAGCATTCCCTTATCAAAAGGCCGATTTGTTTTTGTAGTTTTGATGGGGATCATGAATAACTATATAAAGGAAACTGGGACCAGATCTGTATAGTTCAGCTATGGGCAGTTCCATTAGTTCAACGTCTGGCACTGCTTCAGATGAGAAACAGAAACTAGTAAAATAAAAGTCATATTTTGGCTTTCTTAACTCAAAAGCAGTAAACAAATCAAAAAACCTAAAAAATTCTCATTGGTTTTTGGATCACTCCAGTATGAGGTTCATGCCTATTGGACATGACGTCTAGTGCTTTGCTCAATATTAGTTTGAGGATTCCCTTGAGTGGAGGATTTCTGTGGTGTAGGAGATGTGAATACAGTGGTGTCTTGCGCTTGAAGGGCACAAGTGCTCGAAATGCTAATAGAAGTCGCGCTTGGTACGTGCACGACTGGTGCACGTGCGCCAATGCAAGTATGAATACCCTGTCACGATTTTTAGAGCAGCTTGGGGGAAATTTTCAAGCCTTAGGTGCCTCAAAAGAGAGAAAATGAAGATGGAAGATTTGCCAACCATTTAGAGCTCAAATTGTGGTTCACCCTTCGTTAGCCTCAGGTATGTTCTAACTTTGATTGTAGAATGTATTACCGGTTATTTTTGTTCCTCTTGTTCTTGTATTACCGGTTATCTCTAGGCTTATTCACTTTGAGGTGTTGTACAACCAAGATGGATGCTTAATGCTACTGGTAACTGGATCCTTAAAATGTATAATCAAGATAGTAGCAGTTCCACACAAATTCAAATAAAGGAGCAATGAATTCAATCATGGTTAAAGTTTTTCTCGGTTTCATAATGGTGAAACTTAGCCAATCATTTTAACAAATCTATGCTTCACGGGTAGAATAGAAATCAAACATCAAACTTTCAATGATCATGGCGATCATAAAGAAACAATTACAAAATGTTGGTCATTCCAAAGTTAATGATTAAGTATAAATATATAAAAAGAAAATCAAACCAAATGATTAGTCTTTTAACTTACTGAATGGGCCGCTGATGTTGAGAGGCCGGTAATTGAAGCTGAAAACCTCAGCGATGCTTTGCAAGTTGGGGTGTTTCACTGCGAGGTTCCACTGAGAATAATTCTTGTAAGCATTCAAGTTAGTGATGGTGATCTTCAACCTCCAATACTCTTTGTAGCTCTGTTTCACATGCCAGTGAACTTGTATAGGACACATGTGGATAGAACACATTACTACAAGTGGTGGCTCTGCATCTGGGTCTTTGTCTTTTGGTTGCAGTAATGCTGACGGCATTTCACCAGCTCTGCATCATTTGATCAACAATAGCCTTAGCCATTCATTTGGCAGTGTTCAGCAAGAATAAGTTGAAGCAAAGCCAGCTCTATTCATTACCTTAGTTTTTTAAAAGAAAAAATGTTGATTTCACCAAGAGTCTAGGTGTTTTGGTTATGAATAAAAGCATCAGTATCAGCCACATCGGATGATATGTATTGATATTAGCCATATTGGGCACAAATTATTTGCAAATCTTTTAGGTTAGGAAAATATTGGCCAAAGTAGCAGTTAATATCCTTGGCCATGGTCATATGTTGTCCTTAACCTAAAGGCTATGTCCTATACTCCATTCACTAATCTTAAACATTTATTGACTTAGGTATTAGAGTAATTACTATGTGATAATACGGAGAGCCTGCACTAACCTTTGTCTCATTTTCGGTTGTTGAGCAAAAAATCCAAATAATTAAGACGGTCAAAGTTTATTTATTTATTTATTTTGATACAACAACTTCAATAGAAGTTAATGCCTGAGTGCAAATTGTGGTAGGGCTTACTTCAAGCATTTCGATTGAGATGGTTCACAGCAGCCACAGCTACAAGTTTGACACTTAATGATTGTCGGGCTGTAAAAAGCAGACAATGAGACACAGCAGGTCGGGGTGGGCGATGCTTGAAACTGAGAGAAAGTGCAAATAACCTTCCAGGTCTCTGCAATAAATCCGTAAAACTATGTCATTGCCTTTTCATGTTATTAAACCACTTGTACTTGAGTTACTTACTGAGTGCTTGAGTCCATCGGCGTCCCCGATCCTCCGGGAACTTGGTTGGCTGATCGATAATCTCTGGGTTTCCACAACTATATCCCGGGCTCCCAAATCTGAACTTTCCCGGCAGCATTAAGTTCGAGACATTACCATTACCTCCTAATCCAACGTTCATCTGAAACGAGGCAGCTGCAGTTGAGGGATCTTGGATCAAAGACGATAACACCCCTCCTTTGCAGCAGTTGGCAACCTGTTTGTTGTAAGGGGCTCCGGGATTCAGGTCGATGATCACTGGATTCTTCAAGCAGCAGTGAGGCCGCTGGCCTCCCCATGTTCTGTTGCACACCCCTTGCTCCTTAGCCTCGGCTCCAGCAATGTAATTGATCACCTCATCCCCTGCCATTCCCAACTCAAACTCCAACCAGGTGGCCACTCGATGTGCCTGTATAGTTGGTTGTTGTATATGGTCACCATTGTCTGCCAATTTGTGAGAAATAAATCAATTACCAAATGAAGATGAGAAGGAACATTTTGAGTGCTATCCCCAAAATTACCTAATTAAACCCTTTGCTCTGAAGAAAATATAATGAGATGCTTAAATCCAAAAATGCTAAGAAATTAAAACAAATATTCAGTTATCCTTTTATGTTTTGAAGGGGAGCCTAGACACAATGATAAGGGTTATTGTTGTATGATTAGGTACTTGCGGATTTGAACAGTGAAAATAACCTCTTGCATGATGTAAGGTAAGAGTTATATATAGTAGGCTTGATAGTGGTCCGACCCATCCTTGGACCACGCATATAGTAAGAGTTTTGTGAACCGAGCAGTCCCTATTTTCCAATCTTGTTGTGACCACAGTCACTTTAATTACGCCCGTTATCATTAAAGATAGCGAGAGAGATATGATCAGATTATCAGATACATGTGGCTATATTATTGGATTGAATCAGAATTAAACAGAGAGTAGTGTCAAAGCATCACAAGCACTGAGCAGCATTGCATCTACAAGCTCAAGATGTGCAAGCGACATGGTCCACGGCTGGTCAGTAATTCACATGAAGGTTGCCTAACGTTTTGTGGCTAACGGGAGTCTTCCATGAGTCCGTTTCAGCAAACAGAAATCTCTGAAACTCTATAGTGCAAAAATACATTTGGGATTCAGTTGAATTGCAGGCGTCTAACTAATGTGTCAAAGGTCATTGGTCTCTGGAACAACCGGAGGAGGATGACATGGTGTTCAGCTACTAAAAGTACCCTTAGAGTTGGCATGTTTCTAAATGATGCCCTCAGCTCAGCTCAGATCAGCTAACCAAAAGAATAGAGAGCATAAGGTGTCCAGTTAGAATTTGATGCTTGCGGATCCATCCTGAGAGTTTGAGTCTCACCCCATTGCACTTTGTTGATTATTAGCCTTATAAATAGAAAAAAAAAAAAATCATAGATAGCATCATAGCAACAGATTTTTTTTTTCTTATAGGGCCCGTTTGGATTGCAAAATTTTAATTGAAATTGAAAATATAAATATAATTCTAATTTTGCAGGAAGTAGAATTGGATAGGATTTCAAATTTTATTATTTGAATTATACAAAGAATTACAATTTTAAAAGAAAATGTAAAATCGAGGTATGGTTATTTTTTTAACCCATATATAAAAATAAAAAAATAAGTAGTTTAATATAAACTAAAAATTTTTAACATATGAAATTTAATACAATATAGTTTTATTAACTCTCATTTTTTAATATTGATGATATTTTATAGATATATATTTTTTTAAACAATAAACCTTAGTAGAATATTGACTTTCAAATTTTTAAATAATACTTTTATAAAATTTTTTTAAAAACAAATTAAAAAATTACAATTATAGTCGGCCTACCACTTCCCAACCCACCCAACCGAAAATATCATATCCAATAGGCCGTACCTTGATTGATTTTATTATGTTGAATTAACAAATAATTTCAACTTTAAAATTATAATTGTTTATTCTATTTCCAAAGTTTATAAATGACTATCATATATTATTTTTTAATTTTAAAGATTTAAAATACAGAATTAGAATCCCAATTCCATCCGATGCCAAACAACAAAATTAGAACTAAGCTTAGAAATCGAATTCTAATTTTAAATTCCATATACAACTAAATGGGACCTTACAAAAAATCAAAATTTTAAAAGCATAGTGATGGGTCCAACACGGATCTGGTCCGAACCAACAAAGCCCAACCGATAGCAGACAGGCCTAATCAGTAGATGGGCCCAACCAGACGATGACGATCGAGGGAATTCGGGAAAATCCCATTAGGCATCCTTGATGCATGCCCAATTAGCTTCACTCACACCTCTACTGAAGCGGCTATACAGGTAGTGCAAAAGGTGCCAGCCTAGAGAATGTCAGCCAATGAGAAATGAGGTCAACACTGGCAAGCTGCAACACACGCCGTCTCAACAGTTGTTCGACCAATCCAAGTAAAGTTAAGCAGGCCTGTGTCGACCATGTCCGACGACGGTTCCCGTGTCACCACAAGAGGACGACCGACACCGTTGGCCACCGCCAGTGCTCAGCGGTCGATGAATCCAAGCAAGCCACCTGTCAGAGATTCTCATGCCCGAAAGCCTCATTTACGGAGCCTACAAATATCTTCTCCTTCAATAGAGAAGATGATCCTCGAAAAGTTCCAAAAAAACCCTAATCGGTGACTAGAGATCTGAAATCGATCCTAACACACTACACTCAAGCAAACAAGAAGAAAGAACCAGCTCTCTTCCCTTAAACCACCGCCTCAATCCGATGACGATAATGAGCTACTCTTAGCAGTGCAAAAAGGGGAGCACAAGCCCCCTCTAAACGCCACACGCACACCCAACATACTTGCATACGTACATTTCCAATCACGTTTACTTCCACGCCTGCATTTTTCTGTCACCTGAAAAATATTTCTGATTTGAACGTCGGAATATTTACAATGGGAGAACATTCCGTCGTCCTCTAACCTTTTGTTTATAGTTTGTGGTACAAAAAACTCAGGTTGACAGGCGCGGAGACCGAAACCGTTCATGATCCACCCGAATCAATGAATCTGAAGGCTCCATAATCTGCACAAGAACCCGAACCTAAGGACGTATCACATAAAAAGAGATCCAAGGGGTGCCATGACTCTCACCCATTGGATCTACAGTGATTTAACGGGTAAATTTTAATTATTTAAAAACATAGCATACAGTTTTTTTAATTTTTTTAACTGTTAAAATAGGTAGATACATCTCTGTTCCACTATAAAATCTCAGTAGAAGGCCTGCTTGGACTTACCTGGTTCAGGTCATCCGGTTTTCCTTTTTTGAACGATTCTATTAAAAGCATATTAATATATATTTTCATAGTCCAAAAACAATTTATACATATTCGGTCGAGTCACAGCAAATAAAAAAATTTCTAAACCAAAACTAAAAATAAAAATTCAATACTGAAACTGAATCTGAAGCATTCGATTCGATTACCCACATGCTTTGGTTCGAACCGGATTCAGTTGGATCCGGTTCTAGTTAGCGGGCTATTGCTTCTACGCAGAACAAGAATAAGAAAGAAAGCCAGATGAATCAATCAAAAGCTCGCACCTCAAAATTATCAGGATCCATCTTCAAGACATCCCATTTGATGGTGATGTTTCCATTGCTATCCATCGGATCAAACCCGCCTGAAATGACAACACAGTAACGACAATTTCACAATCTTAAACTACATTTTCGATGGAATTTAATCGCCAAAGAGATGATGGGTAAACCCCATTGATAATGCGTCGGGAACGAAAGAAAAAAAGGCAAAGAAAATCCGAAAAATGGGTACGAACCAGTAGATGAAAGAGAGCTGATGAGAGAGAAGAAGAAGAAGACGACGACTAGGTCAGTACTCATCGATCCTTTTTAACGAATATTATGATGTGTTTGAATTTGAAAAAGAAAAGAAAATGTGGGTTTTGGGGTTAAAACGCTGAAAAGGGATTATGAGATTGAAATTTATGAAACAGATGAAAACTTGCGTTGAAGGAGGAGATGAAAACTGTGCCTCTTCTTGCTCCCCTTTTATGGAGTGAATAAATGAATGAATTAGAGAGACGATGAGACAGAGAGAGAGAGAGAGAGACTGCAAGCCATTGCAGGTAATTTAGAGTATAAAAGGAATAAATGAGAATTAATGAGGGGGGTTTTTCCAAAAACGAAGCAACAGAGACGAATTCATGAATGCAATTTGATGAGTGAGATAATTATGAAAAATCTAAAAATGCCTCAATTTGAAGGAATGAAGCTTACCTCCCCTAAATTTCCAGCTTTCTTTACCGTTGAAGGAAATTTTGGAAGAAAATAGAAATTTGGCAGAAAAAAATCTCTCTTTTTTCTTCTTCATTTTATAGAAAATCTGCAATCTTTGATCTTCAACGAGTAATCCAATAAGGCATTTTTTATATTTTAATTATTTATTTTTAAATAATTCATTATAATTTAATTAATTTTTTAAATTTAAAAAATTAGTTAAAATTTATTATTTTAACATAATTAAATTATAACTATTTAATCAAAAATAAATAATTATGATGCGTACCTGGATCCGACTTCGAACAGATTTGGATTCTTCTGGATGATGTGGTAACCGTTGGCTCGAAAATCCTCTGTACACCACTAAAACGAGCAAAGAGGTCGAATATTTATAGAAGGTAATCCCACCGAAAACACTACATCGCCTGAGTCGATAAACATGCGATGGAAGGAATTGAAAGATAGAGAGAAAGAATGGAGAAGAGAAAAGAGTCTTGTTCTGATGCTGGAAAAGCGCGAGTCCTTTTTCGTATCTCGGATGCGGTGGAAAACAAAGAATACGTGTAAAGACCCGTTCGTCAGCTTTAGAGTTTGATTGTGTTTGAGAGTTTGGCCGTGAAAGGAGAGCTTATTTCTCAGAAAGACTTAGGGTTGAAAGATGAACGTGTTTGAAGTGCAGAGCTTGTGCGATTACGGGAGTTTGAATGTCTCGAGTGCCCAAGAAAGCATGCAAGAAAGCGTCAATCAAAGCACGAGTGAGAGTATTCAAGAAAGCGTCTGCGATGGTAAGTATGGAAGAAAGCATGCCCTGGATGGTCAATACAGGGCCTCTTTTATGGCAAAGACGGCGATCTTCTTTCTTTGGAAGGAATGATCGGCCCTATGATCTGCTGTTGGCCTTCCTTTTGGAGGCTGACGCTTGTTGCCCAACCTGAATCGGAGGATTGTTTCCCGAGGCGGCCAACCACCTTCCGTTAGCTTATTTCCTTCCAAGACGTTACATTGAGGTTCCTTCGTTTTGTGGAGTTAGGAAGATCCGGGCCTTCCTTATTTGAATAGCGCCAATCTTGTTGATATTCCTTTTGAGATCGTGGAATATCCTCGGAGGATTATGGTCGGCCTTTTTATGTCTGTGGGCACTAAGCGGGTCGGGCCCATTCATCAGAAAGGCCTCCTGGGCCCATCGTGCAAAGCACGGGCGCCAACGCCTGGGTTGACTGTCATAGGCGTGTTGGCCGCCCTATAAAAGGCGTCCGTCTTTGGCCTCCCGAGATGGACTATGGGCAGTGAGTCGGGCCCATTCTGCAAAGAGCCTTGCTTGGGCTCAACATATAGGCGGAGCGGGCCAACGTTCATGTGTTGGCCGCCGTGGAGAATGAAGGGAGAGCGGCGCGATCAAGGACAATCACGGGCCGAAGGAATAGGCTCACAGTTGCAAAGCCTCTCCCGACAAACCGTCAACGCTAGTTGACCCTTTGTGAAAGTAAGTTGGCGGGTTACGGGTCAACGCAAACGCTGACCGCCTTTGGGCTTTCTGTTTACCCATCTTCCTACTTGGGCCGTCGGGAATATTGGTAGCGGGCCTTTCTAGGCTTCGCTGACCTTTAACCAAGCCCATTATTGGTACCCATCACTAGCCCCCATCTTTGGTGGTTAGATTTTTGCCTCCAAGATGTTCATGATGGGACGTTTTTTCTTGCTTTGAGAATCCTGTGGAAACTTATAAAAGCGTGAAGGAGGGCTTGGCCAAATTGTTGACCACCTTTGGCATTTCGGAGCGCGAATTGTTGACTATCTGTCAATTTAATACTAGTGAGTATTGTTGACCGCCCCGGCTAATTAGGTGTTCTGCACTGTTGACCGCCCCGTCAATTCCGGTTAGAATCTTAGAATTGTTGACCGTCGCCAGCCAATTCTAGGAATGATTTCTTTTGGCGGATGCAAGGCGAAAATGACACATGTCCTCCTTTGATTGGGAGGAGATCCGGGTCATTAATGCGCCAGAGATCCGTCCTTTTGCAGGGTCAAGTGGAGAGGCGACACGTGGCAATCCTGACGGTGTCATTAATGAGGGGTTTCGTGCGAGAGTCCCGTCCTTTGGCTGGGTCAAATGAGGAGGTGACGTGTGGTAGGACTGACGGCGTCCTTTGCATGCTTGGCGCTTAAGTTTTTCTTCCATTTTTCGAAATCAGTTACGCCTCTAAATCTTCGTCTTCCTCCTTTCCGCTTCTCAGCTAAGCCCTTCGAAGACACCCTAAAGCTTTTTTCTGATTATGACTTCCGTGGCGAATTTCTCATCCGACCTGAGAGAGGACGACATCAAAGCTTTGTGCGTCGAATTTAATATTCCTAAAGAGATGGCCTGGAAGGTCCCAGGTAAGGACGACAAAGCCCTTTGTCCACCGGAGGGCTATTTTACTGTTTATGAGACTCACTTGAGGAGCGGCCTCCGCCTGCCGTTGCCGAAAGAGCTTGAGTCGATCATGACGGCCCTGCAAGTACCCATTGCCCAGCTTCATGCCAATGCGGTGAGGTACATCTGCACTCTATGCATTTTTTCTAAGATTGGCCATAAGTTTAGGATGTCCCCTTAAGGTTATCTTTAAGGTGACCCGGGGGCGGAGGGATTTCCTCGGCCCGTCTGGGATAAAAATAAATAAGGCCATCCACGACTCCACAAGAATTGGAAAAATTGGTTTCTTCTTTGTAAAGGTGGGAGAGAAGTGGCCTGCGGTCATACGGGGGTAAGGTCCTGGACATACATCCGGGTACGCCGTCAATCCGCCTTACGCCTGGGTGATCAAGGCCATACGGCAAAATCCCGATGAGTTTAGGAGGGATTTTTTGGTTTCCCCTGAGGAAACCAAAAAGGCTAAATGGGGACCGCCGTCCCCGTTTTCAGAAGCCGCACCCTCCGATTAAAATGGTGAATCCCGAGGTCTCAAAGAAATCGATCATTCGACAAGATCCTCGGAGGAGGTCTTTGAGAGGGGCGACCGCCACGCCCTCATATTCCTCTTCGCATTGATCTCGTGGTCGCCGGATTTTGCGGTGGTCCCATTAGGAGCGAGAGGTCCGTTGAGGACAGCTCCTGGATGCGGAGGAGTTATTCGGCTAGCCTACGGCGACTCCGATCTGTTGCCGATGGATGGGATCTCGCAGAGGAGCCACTTCGCGATGTGCTCGAGGGTTCACGCGCTTATATTGTAGAGCCGTCGCCACGAGCCGATTCACCACCTTTGCTCCAAAGGCAGCAAGAGGAAGAAACTCCGCTGCCTGCTCGGAGAGGCCGCAAGAGAGGAGCCCGCCTTTGCGTTGAGGATGATGAGCTCGAGACGCATTCTGGATGAGGCAGGCAAGGTGTGTTCGGCGTGAGAGGATGCTCTGGTCCTCCGCCACCCGAGCCTCGGTCTACCCACGAAGAAATTTTGGAGGTATGATTCTTGGCCGGTTGATTCCTCATACCTTGTCCTTTCAAGGTTTCTAACCATCTTCTATTCGTTGTTTGTGGCAATTGAAGGTTGCCTCCGGCAATTTTTAAGGCAATGACCAACGTGACGAGGCATTAGGCGATAAGGAGGCGTAAATAGCACTGCTAGATGCAGCCGGCCGCCCCGGGAGGGAGTTCCGTGGGAGGCATGGTGCTCTCGAGGTTGTTATGGCGGCGGGGGCGGAGGCTGCCGAATCAAGGCAGAGAACGCCGAGTTGGCGAGAGTTGCTCGCTTGAAGGAAAAGGATGATCGATAAGCCGAGCAACAAAACGCCTCGCAGATCGAGCCGAGAACGAGTTGGCCTCTCGGATGACCACTCCACGAGGTCAGGGCGACTACGCCTGCCCGGCTGTTGGAGGCCTCAACATTGGACGCCGCCACGCTTTGATTGCTCCGGACTTCCTAGTGGAGTTTATCAATCAAAGAAACAGCGCAGCGCAACGTAAGGAAGATCTGGTGGGAGAACCCCGAGACAGCCAGGGTGGTCTGCTAGCCCTGTAGCCTTCTGTATTTCTTTTATTTTTTTAGACCGTATGTAAATTATAACATACTTTGTGAGCAATAAAATGGAAGCTCTTTTTTTAGTCCGGTCCATTGCCTTTTATTGCTTTGTGTTTGTTGTTTGCATTAGTCGTTTTGATGGGGCCAACTTGGTTGGCTCAAGCTTGTTGCCTAAGGAGCCTGCTTGGACCAACCTTACGGTGCCTGTCAGTGGAAACTTGGGCAGGTCATCGCTTCGTTATTGTTTAATCACGCTATCCCTTCATAGAGAAGGTCAAAAGGGTAGCTAACTTGTTTATCTAAGGAGTGAGATCCTTAAGTCGTAGGCGGTCAGGAAGAACCCGATAGTGGCGCCGTTCAAGTGAAGACTTGGGCGCCAATGTTGGAGAAGAAATGCTTCTCCCTTCGACCGGGCAGCCGATCGACGTTGCCAAAAGAGGTCGCCGCATGTGCCATTCTTGCCCCCTAGGTTTTCGACCGCTATGGGCCACTGGATGACCAAGGTTTAGGTACGACCGCTATTGGGCCGCTCGGATGACCGAGGTTTCACCGCTCAACTTGGATGACCAAAGCTTTAGACCGCTCATGGGTCACCCGATGACGAGTTTTAGACCGCTCATGGGCCATCTAAATGACTGGTTTCGGAAACCTAGATGACTAGGGTTTAAGACCGCTTATGGGCCACCCGGATGACCAGTTTGAGACCACTTTTTGGGCCACCTAGATGACTAGAGTTTAACGAGAGGGTGAAGACCCTTCCGACTTAGCATCTAGGTCGGGTAGATACTCAAGGCAAACGCAGCTTATATATGCAAGACCTAGGATCCTATATGCTAAGTAAACCTCTTATTTTACTCAGACACAATCATGTGAATGAATGCACATGATTGGTTAGTACGTACTGGACTTTTATTGAAAGTAACGCAGCAGGTGGGTTGCGTTCACGTTAGTGGGACCACTTTCCGTCTGGTTTCGGAGTTTGTATGCTCCGTTGCGCAGAAGACAAGGAAAGGTCCCTCCCCATCGGGAGAGAGCTTGTTTCGGCGGCCCTTGCCAGATGCCTCGTAGGACTAAGTCCCCAACGTCGACGGTGCAGGGCTTTCACCTTTTTATTGTCGTGCATCACAACTCATGCTCAATTCTAGCCTGCGTCGCGGGCTTCGCCCAAGAAGTCCAAGTGCTCCCGATTTTCACGGGAGTTGCTTCAAACGACTCCACCCGAGACTTGGGAGCCCGATTTCAATGTAATTACCGCTTGATCCGTAACATAGTGAAGGGCGTCTCGCTTGGTTCCTTCTGGGGTTATCATAAGCACGCGGATGGGAGCTCATCGGCCTAGGAGCCCCATGAACTTAGTTTTTAACCCGAGGAGTAGCGTACGGTTTGTGGCCTCCACAATCTGCGATGTGTGGACCGAACCAAGGTCATGCACATTTGAAGCGTTTCCTGAAAATGAATCTGTTGTGGCCACCACGACCTGGAGGGCGACGCTAAACGCCCGGAGAAACTCCAGCATTGTGTTCTCGATCTTTGCAGGGGCAGCCTCGACCCACTTAGTGAAGTAGTCGAGCCCGCTATGATAAAAACTTCCTTTGTCCGTGGCAATGGGAAATGGGCCGAGAATGTCAAGCCCCCATCGCGCGAAGGCCACGGGCTGAAGGGACTTTAGGTCCGCTGAAGTGATGAAGCTTGCCATGAAGCCGGCGGCTCTCACACTTCTTTACAAACTCAAGCGCGTCCTTTTCATCGAGAGGCCAGTAGCCTCTCGATAATCTTGAAGGCCAAGTTTTTCCCGCCTCGTGTGATCTACAGATTCCGAGGTGAACTTCGCCCGGTAGCGTGAGTCGACCTCCTCCTGAGATAGACAACGGAGATACGGAGTTAGATCCGAAGATGTAACCATGTGGTACCGTACTATCTTTTTAATTTGCTTGGCCCTTTCGGTGTCCTCTCGGGAGTGATCCGTCGGCCAAGTATCTTAGGTAAGGCGTCATCCACCGTCTCGAAAATCATGGCCTCTGTTTCTCTATGCTCGGAGCGTCGTCTCCCCGCATGTCCCTCGAATATTGCTGCGGGTTCTCGGAAGCAGTGCTCTGGCCAGCCAAAAGGAATGTGAACTGGTCGGTCGAAGCCCCGGATGGTCTCCTTTGCCTTTGCCGTGCACTGCCAAGGAAGGATTGTTTGCCTCGCTGAAAACTGGTTGACTTTAATCGAGTCATCAGAGATCACAACCTCTTAGAGCACTCATTTGCTAATCGCAAGCCAACTAGTAGGGCTTCGACTCAACGACGCTGTTAGTCACCGGAAATCAAGTTTTAGGGAATACTTGACCTCGAATCCATCATGGGTCGTTAGGATTACCCGCCCCATCAAACGCATCCGTCCACGTGGAGTGTCCATTCTTTCTTCATTTTCATGGGCTGCTCATCTTGAATTGGTGCCGTGGTTTCAATAATGAAGTCGGCGGAGCTCGCGCTTTATGGCGTGTCCTGGGCAAACTATGTCGAACTCACCCAACCTAATGGCCCACTTCACCAATCTCCCCAAAATGTCGGGGCTTTTGAGTATGCCTTTGGAGAGGACCACTACGCGATGCGCCCGAAAGTATGGCCTTAATTTTACGTCAAGATATCACGATTTTTTTCGTGCGGGTAGCGAGTTCGGGCAGTCAATGTTTTGCTCACATAGACTGTTGGATATCGGACCATTTATGACAGGTAATCTTTGAGTAAAGGAAACTCCTCTCCGTCTTTGGGGTGATGCTAACAACGGTGGGCAAGCCGAGATCTTTTCAACTCATCGAGGCGGTCTGGAGAACTTTCCGTTAGATTTTGTCCTCTCTCGGAGCTTTAAAGAAGGGTGGTACTTGTCTCCGTACTTTCGAGGAAGCGACAGCGATCACCGCCCGATCAATCCTCGGACGTCTTTTACGCTTCGGGGGAGCCATGTCAGCCGTGGCCTTAATCTTTTCCGGGTTTGCCTCGATCCCTCCGAGAGACGATGAAACCCGAGAACTTCCCGAGGCTACCCCGAAGACACACTTGCTAGATTTAGTTTCATTTGAGCACCCCAAATGACTTTTCCAGTCACGTATGTGGTCGCCTCGTGACTCTACGAGCATGTCGCCGACGTGAGACCTCCATGTTGCGATCAATTTGCTTTTCGAACATCCTGTTCACTAGTGGGTAGGTGGCTCTCAACCTAAAGGGTATGACCCTGAGCAATAGGTGCCCCGATCCGCCATGAACGAGGTATACTCCTTGTCTTCCTGACTCATTCTCGATCCATTGAAATAAGCATCCATGAAACTTAGCTCATGCCTCTGGATTCAACCAACAGTCAATCTGGAAGGAAAGGAAAGGCATCCTTTTGTTGACGTCGGTAAAATCGACGCACATTCGTCATTTCCGTTGCTCTTCTTAACTGGACGACGCCGAGAGCCAATCCGGCATCGGACTTCCCTAATGAAGCTGCGTCCCACAGCCTTCTTCACCTCTTCTCGATGGCGATCGGCTTTTCAACGAGTGGTTCCTCCGTTCACGTCTGACCGCTTTGGTCGATCAAGGCCCAACTTGTGGACCATCACCTCCGCCGAAATCCCGGCATGTCGCGGGGAGTCCAAGCAAAAGGTCTCCCGTTCCTTTGTAGAAACGTGATCAATTCATCGCGTAGTGGCTCCTATGAGTGAACCGGCCAACTGGGACACTTATCCGGTTCTCCCGGGTCCATGGGACCAGATCCGTTTTGCCAGCGCCTGCCGCAAGGTGGTCTCGTCTTGGTGATCGAGTTCTCCCACCGTTACGCCCGCCACTAGAGCAATCGGGCCATGTAACAGTCCGCCCGGTGACTGATCTCCTTAACTTCTCCGACATCGTAGGGCGTTGGGAATTTTATTTTAAGGTATGGAATTGACGTGGCGCCCCAAACGCTGTTAGGGCACGGCCTGCCTAGTATCGCGTTGTAAACAGAGGGCAGGTTCAACCACTAGAAAGGTTAGCATACGACTTGTTTGTTTTTGGGTAGGTGCCTGTGGTGACTTCGTTGGATTGTCCTTGAACGGGCACCGGTTCATTGTCAAGGCCGTATAAAGGTCATTCAAGAGGTTTTAGTTGATTCTTTTTAGACCTAATCTAAAACGCGCGTCCAAATAAAGCAAGTCTTTAGAGCTACCATTATCAATAAAAACTCGCCTCAAGTCCGAGGTACCATCCAAATAGATTACAAGGGGCCGCATGGGGAGATTACATGGTTTGAGTCACAATCACTAAAACTAATGATGTTTCTCATCATTTCTTCCTCCTGGTCTGCTTTGCTCCTTGCTGGCCTCCGGCTCTGGCGCAGTCGGGTGGTAACCATGTTAACTACTCCCGCCATTTCCGGAGGTCAGCGCTCCGCCCCCTCTTCATCAGCCGCTCTCAGTTCGTCCGGGTCCCTTGACCTAATCGAGTGAGGTGTCCTCTAATCGGTCTTGATTTCCCTTTAGCGTCTTGCCTTCGGTTGAGTGGCCAAGAGTGGTGGAAGTCATAGACCGATTTTGAGTCTTTTTCAAGGTCTTTGGCCACTTCGAAACTTTTCTTCACTTGATTAGGACATTGGAGCACGTGTCCGTCAAGAGTGAAGGTGGTGGGCCCGTAGTCTCTGCGTTCCGAGGGCCCGGTCAACTCCAAAAGAAACTTTCTTTTCCTTCTCGAGTTGATCGTCGAGGCCGATCCGGCCCGTTCTGGAGACGTTTTGCCTCGTTGGCCTCTTAAAATAGGCCACAGTAATGGTTTCGCCTCGCGGAATGTTTGGGGATTTTGTGGGCCAAGTGCTTGAAAAAATCTCCGTATCAATCTTAGATGAAGGCCCGCCAACTTCATCTCCTCGGTAATCTGGGAATCCTTTCGCCTTATCCAAGAAGCGCCGGGGTTCTCTCCCCTGTTTCATGACAGTGGGAGAGGTGCCATTTTTCTTTCCCGTCGGCTCGTGCATACTAAGCGGAAGAGGTCCGTGAGTTCAAAATCGGCTGATTGAAGGGAGATGGTGAAACCAGTTCGTGTCTCCTTCGCCGTAAGCGGGGAAGCAGGCACATCGCCGAGTCTTCTAGTCCTCAGAGACTTAGATGGGTGCGGAAGTGATCCGTGGTCAACCTGATCACCGCCCCATCGTATAAGTCAAGGGACGGCATTTTAAACTACGGTAGTGGACGACTCGGATTTTCTACAGTGAAAGGAGACCTCCAAGTCGATGGCGCGCTCACATTCCGGAACACGTGGTTCCATTTGGTCCACTCGTGGCCCGGCACAAGTTATTTCTTGATCTCTTAGAGTTTAGGAAATTCCTCAACTCCGTCTTGTTCCTGGGGGTTCAAGAATCGATCACCTGCCGTATCTTGTGGATCTGGCGATCCCGGAGGTCTCGCTCCTAGATCAAGAATATCGAGGATTTCTCCTTTCTGGGCTCTGTTGAGACGTATTCCCGAGCTGCCCATTGGGCTCGTCGGCGCCAGAACTGGGAGGACGCTGGAGCGATTGTTTCCAACTTTTCCGGCCTCTTTGCCGACTTCTTCTTCATCGGCCACCTTATTTGGTGGCACGGAATGATCAGCTGGGCCGTTGTTTTTCTTTCGCGCACAAAGGTTGAGCAGGATTGGCTTTGCATCTGCTCCACCGCTTGTTGAATGTAAGGCGGTGGAATCTCGCCCCGTGGCCTCGTGACTGTGGACATCATGGTCCCGGGGGTCGGGTTAGAAGATCTCTAGCGGGGTCGCTAGCTTTGTACTCGTGTTCACCATTGTTGGGGCAGAAGGTGACAGAGAGAGAGTTTGTGCGGATTTTTGTGGTAGGTTTTTGTAAGGGCTTCCCACATTTGGCCAACGATGCGTCAGATCCGATCGCAAATGATTTTTCTTTTCTGATGATGTGAACCGACTCCGTTCACCGATCCCGCACACCACTAAAACGAACAAGCAGGTTTACGGCGGAAGGTAATCCCACCGAAAACACTCCGACGCTCAGAAATGTACCTTCAATGGAAGAATCGAAAGATAGAGAGAGAATGGGAGGAAAAAGAGCCTTGTTTTGTATGTCGAAAGGTGCAGGTCCTTTCTCGTAAACCCCATTGATAATGCGTCGGGAACGAAAGAAAAAAAGGCAAAGAAAATCCGAAAAATGGGTACGAACCAGTAGATGAAAGAGAGCTGATGAGAGAGAAGAAGAAGAAGACGACGACTAGGTCAGTACTCATCGATCCTTTTTAACGAATATTATGATGTGTTTGAATTTGAAAAAGAAAAGAAAATGTGGGTTTTGGGGTTAAAACGCTGAAAAGGGATTATGAGATTGAAATTTATGAAACAGATGAAAACTTGCGTTGAAGGAGGAGATGAAAACTGTGCCTCTTCTTGCTCCCCTTTTATGGAGTGAATAAATGAATGAATTAGAGCGACGATGAGACAGAGAGAGAGAGAGAGACTGCAAGCCATTGCAGGTAATTTTGAGTATAAAAGGAATAAATGAGAATTAATGAGGGGGGTTTTTCCAAAAACGAAGAACAGAGACGAATTCATGAATGCAATTTGATGAGTGAGATAATTATGAAAAATCTAAAAATGCCTCAATTTGAAGGAATGAAGCTTACCTCCCCTAAATTTCCAGCTTTCTTTACCGTTGAAAGAAATTTTGGAAGAAAATAGAAATTTGGAAGAAAAAAAATCTCTCTTTTTTCTTTTTCATTTTATAGAAAATCTGCAATCTTTGATCTTTAACGAGTAATCCAATAAGGCATTTTTTATATTTTAATTATTTATTTTTAAATAAATAATTATAATTTAATTAATTTTTTTAAAATTAAAAAATTAGTTAAATTTTATTATTTTAAAATAATTAAATTATAACTATTTAATCAAAAATAAATAATTATGATGTGATATCCGACTAACAAATTTAATTCTTCCGGATGATTTAACCGAACACCGTTCATCGAAATGCGAATCCACGACACCACTAAAACGAACAAGAGATCAGCGTTTACGGCGGGAAGTAATCCCACCGAAAACACTCCCACGCTCAAGTCAATAAACAGCCTTCAATGGAAGGAATTGAAAGATAGAGAGAGCAATGGGAGAGGGGAAAAGAGTGTCTTATTCCAGATGTCAGAAAGGCGCAGGTCCTTTCTCGTATCTGGACGGTGGGAGGGTAGAGAACGTGTGTAAAGACCCGTTCGTTGCCTTAGAGTTTGATTATGTTTGAGAGTTTGGCTGTTGGGAACCAGAGCTTATTTCTTAGAGCACTTAGGGTTGAAGATGAACGTGTTTGAAGTAGCAGAGAGCTTGTGCAGTTCTGGGAGTTTCAATGTCTCAGAGTGCCCAAGAAAGCGTCAATCAAAGCACGAGTGAGAGTATTCAAGAAAGTGTCTGCGATGGTAAGTATGGAAGAAAGCATGCCCTGGATGGTCAATCCAGGGCCTCTTTTATGGCAAAGTCGGCGATCTTCTTTCTTTGGAAGGAATGATCGTCCCTATGATCTGCTGTTGGCCTTCTTTTTGGAGGCTGACGCTTGTTGCCCAACTGTGGAGGATTGTTTCCTTCTGAGGCGGCCAACCACCTTTCAAGTAAGCTTATTTTCTTCCCAGCATGTTACCGTTGAGGTTCCTTGGCTGGCAAGGAGTTGGGAGGATCTGGCCCCTTCCTTATTTGAAGGGCGCCAATCTTGCTGATATTCCTTTTAAGATCGTGGAATATCCTTGGAGGATCGTGGTCGGCCTTTTTATGTCTGGTGGGCCTAAACGGGTCAGGCCTGTTACTGTTGAAAGGCCTCCTGGGGCCCAATGTGCAAAGCGCGGACGGTCAACGTCTGGGTTGACCGTCTGCGTGTGTGTTGGTCGCCCCTATGAAAGGCGTCCGTCTTTGGCCTCCAGATGGGATATGGGTCTGAGTGAATCAGGCTCATTACTGTAGAAGAGTCTTGCTTGGACTCAACATATAGGGACCAGACGGTCAACGTCTGAGTTGACCGTCAGTGTGTTGGCCGCCTTCGTGGAGAACGAAGGGAGAGCGGCGAAGTCAATCACTGGCCATTTTAGACCCGTCATCTGTTGCAAAGCCTCTAAAGGCCCAACAAACTACTCAACGCTGAGTTGACCGCTTTGTGAGTAAGTTGGCCACAGATACGAACAAACGTTATCGCGAGGCGATCAGCAACGCAAACGCCGACCGCCTTTGAGCTTTTCTTTTTAATCAATCTTCCCTCTCTTTGGTAAATGCCGACCTATGTTCTCGCTTGGCCTTTTTTGGGCCAGCCATTATTGGTGTACCCATCAAATTAATACTTAAAAAATAATTATCTATACCATTTTCATTTAATTTTTATTTTATTTTTCATAATCATCTAAAATATATTTTAATTGAAGCGTCGATAAATCATATTTTATCTATACATATCTTCTTATATACGCTAGCTAACAAAAATAAATGAATAAATAATATATTATATAATTTAAAAATATTTTAAAAATATTCAAATAATTTTTCCTTAACTTCACATTTTTTTAATATTTTCTTGTATTTTATTTGTAATTTAATTTTCTTGTAGTAAGATGAGTGGTTTATGAACCCTATAGATCATCCTCATTGAAGTGGTAAAGGGGAGGTATTTCATAATTGATATAATTTTTGGGACCTAATTGTATGGATATTATTGATATTAAAAATTGTAATTAAAAAATAAAAATCTATTTTCAAAAAAATAAATAATTAAATGGAATAGAATAGTTTTATATGATCTCATACCCAAAGCTAATATCATGTTATCCAATTGAGATATTGTAAAATAAGATAAACTCTTTTATATTTTTATTTTATGTAATAAAGAATGATTTGAATTTAATTTTTTAAAACTTTTTAATCAAATAATTAAGTATTTTATTTTTAAAAAAAAATAAAATAATATTTCAAATAGACAGGTTTTGGGATGGCTTCATCTCTTTAAGAGGTAAAGATTATTTTTACACATTTCAATTATCTATTTTAAAATAAATGTGATGTGTCTCTGGATCCGAACTTCGAACAGATTCGGATGATTCTCTTGTCATGGCACAGGCCCCGTTCCCTGAGTTGGATCCTGCACACCACTAAACAGAACAGGAGGTCAGTGTGTCGGTGTAAAATTATCCCATCGAAAACACTCCGACACTCAAGTCAGTAAAACAGTCTTCAAAAGAGCGAAACTGAAATTGAGAAAGAGTGAGAGAGATAGAAAAAGTGTTTCTTCCAGACGTAAAAGAGACGTAAGACCTTCTTGAATCTGGAAGATGGGAAGATAATAAACGGCCGTGAGGGCTCGCTTGTTTGCCTTAGGGTTGAGGATGAACGTTGATGGCTGAGAAAGCAGATTTCTGAGAGCACT
Source organism: Nepenthes gracilis (assembly GCA_033239525.1). Taxonomy (NCBI): domain Eukaryota; kingdom Viridiplantae; phylum Streptophyta; class Magnoliopsida; order Caryophyllales; family Nepenthaceae; genus Nepenthes; species Nepenthes gracilis. Next base: position 14,232,642 of record BSYO01000027.1, on the reverse strand, counting down.
CGTTCGTATTACAGAAAGCGTATGCAATTGAGAAGATGATTGAAAAGCGTGCCCTAGATGGTGAATCTATAGTTTCTTTTATGGTGAAGAGGGCGATCCTCCTTCTTTGGAATGAGGGATTGCCTCCGTGATTTGCTGGCTGGCTTTCCTTTGGGAGCCGGCGCTAGTTGCCAAATTATGCAAGATAGTTTCCTTCTGAGGCGGCCCTCAACTTTCCAAACCAGGCGCTTTCCTTTCGATTATGTTACCATTGGAGAGTCTTGGTTGGCAAGGATTTTGGTAAATCCGGCGCCTTCCTTATGTGAAGGACGCCAATATTGTCAAAATCCCCTTTGGTGCCAGTTGGGACCATGAAAAATCCCTGGAAAGTCGTTGTTGGCTTTTTGATGATTCGTCTGCCTAAATTGATCGGGCCACATCGCAGAAAGCTTCTGCAGGCCCAATGTGTTATTTGGTTAACGCCTCTCCGTGTGTATTAGCCGCCTTCATGGAGAACGATGGGAGAGTCGTTGTTATTATCCATCTGGATGGGGCGTGGGGGAGAACAAATGTTTCATCACAGTTGGAAAAGCCTCTTGGGCCCAATCGTGCTTGTGTGGACGGGGGCAACTTTGAGTTGATTTTATTTTTGACCATCCCTCAATCGGCCAAAAAGTTCTTAATTATTTATACTCATCAAAATGATTAATTAATTTTAATTATTTTTTATATTTTAAAAAATAATTAAATTATAATTATTTATTTAAATATTAATAATTTAACTTATTTAAAAAGATAAAATTTTATTGACCCTCGTACATACCGTACAAGGATAAGATTGCATTTAATTTTATCTTAGAAGTGGTAGAATAGTAATTTGCTATTATTATTAATCCTAATATTTCACTGCAACATCATAGTGCGTTGAAATTAATTATATATATATATATATGTACATATATATATATTTTTATTTATTTATATATAATAATTATTATTATTTATTTTCTATTTATTTAGCTATACACGTGGCATTATGTGGCAGATAACACCGTCAAGCTAAACGGCGTCGTAATTCTGGAGAGGAGACCTTCGAAGAAAAACGACTGCCCACGTTGACATACATGGCTAGTTTGATTAGTCTCCCAAGTCACTCCTCCCCATCTTCTTTCTCTCTTCTGATATTTTATTTTGTTCAATTCTTACCACAAATCATCTCCTCCTTCGGTATTCATGGCGGTAAGTCGGCATCCTCTCTCTTCCGCTTCTTTTCATTAGAACCCTAGGTCGATTATAAATATGTCTTCGTTTGGGTGTTCGATGGTTTAGTAGGATTGCTGATTTGTAGATGGATGTGCTTTCTCGGTGTAAGTTCGTGTAATTTGAGCGAATTCTCAATTCCGATCTGGTGTTGTTAATTTGATTTTATTGTCTGCAGAATTGTTGCCACTATTTGTTTATATTGTTTTCTAATAGTTTGGTTTGGGGTCTCTTTTTGAGCCAATTTTACATTTGGCAATTCGAAACGAGACTGTTGTTTTGCCTCTGCTGGTCATCGATCACCAAAGAAGCGTTGGTTGTTTGATTTTTGTGCTCCTTATTGTTTTCTCCTATGTTTGCTAGGAGGTTATGGAGATTCTGATCGTTCTCCTTTCGTCTTTAGACATTGAAATGATGACTAATTAATCAAAAGAATCTGATGTAAATTCTCCCCATTACATTGACCTTATTGCTGAAAAATTGTGACCATTCCCGTGATCATCTAGCTAGGTATTGTTGACAATATAAGCGTCAAGCATTTTTGGTCATTCTGATATTATGATTTAGTTTGCTCTGTCTTCTTGTTATGGGCATAGGAAGAACGAACACTTCCTTTGAGTTAGTGTGTCTGTGTTGGACATGTATATGACTCTTGCTAATTAGCAAAATAATCCCAGAACATAGTCTCCTACAACAGAGATCTAGCCACTCAAACACATTACGTACAGCAAATGGAGAGAATTGGCAGCCGTCTGTAACGCTTAAACTAGAAATTAGAGTGTAAGGGAAAGTAAAAATGAATCTTTTGATGGTTATTTTCCCTTAACCAAGACAAAGAGAGAGAGTGATATATTATTGTTTATTTGTATGCTCTTTGCACGTATGTGTATGGGTTTTCAGATATTATTAGTGTAAAATAGTGTTGTTTCATTAATTGATTCTCATATTAATAAAAAACCGTGACTTTTAGTTGATGTGTCTCTATCGTGTCATATCATATTTTTATTAGAAAAGTGTCATTGCGTGCATTTCATGGTGTATTGGTATCCCATGCTTGTGCCCGTTCTTCTTATAGGGCTTTTATAACAAATGGGGATGCCAAAGAATGCAAATCCATAAACCAAACAAACTAAGCCTTTTCCACAGCTACATGAATTGGTAGGCTCCATTTGGTTCTGTTATTGCTCGTGTCCTCTTCTGACTCCAAATGTACGAGATCACGATGGATGGTTTCCTTCAAACTGATATTTGGTACCCCACTACTTCTACCATGAGCTTTTTCTAAGATCTTGCATTTCTTAACAGGTGCAATAGGTAGTCTTGTTTCACAAGACCAAATCACTTCAAAAATATTTCTTGCATTTCATCTTCTATTAGTGACACCCTAATATTTTCCCAGTATAATCTCACGATGCATACTCTCTCCCCTGCTGTGATGTTGAATGATTGCTAATTTTCCTTGGTGGATTAAATGTCATCTTCCATCTACTGGGAATCAACCCCTTTCAAAGCTCGTATCGTATTCTTTCACTGTCAATTTCTAAGACTAGGCCGGTAATGTATGCTAAAATGCTAAGACTGGATAAGCATGAATTTATCTTTCAAAGTCAAAGAGAAGATAGAGTGAAAAGACTAGCAACAATCATTTTCACACTGTCATATATAAAATAAGCAGCGGAGAACGCAAAGTGCTGATGCTATGGTAGGCCAAATGTCAATGAAAGAACGGAATTGAAGGGATTATTTACAATTACTATAGCTAGTCCTAAACTTGCAGGATGCTTTTTTCTTTTTTAAGATGAGTCAGATTGGAATCCATATTTACATAAACAAATTTATTGACCAAGCAAGACAATTAACGACCATGCATGTATATGCCATAAAAAGATATAGCTTATGAATGTCTTTTGATCACATCTATTTCAACATCTTCTGCCACTATCATTTTTTGAACATATGATATTTGATTGTCTTACACTTTGCTTCATACAATATAATTGGCCTGGTGGTCACCTAAAATCTTCTCCTTAAGTTTGAGCGGTATTATCCAATCACATAGGAATGCCGTTTGCCTGCTTTGACCTTGTGCATATTAGCTTGATTGGTCTCCTTATCTTTCTAAATGATGGAGCTAAGATATCTAAAACAGTTTGTATCCTCTCCTTTCCATCCTCAACCTCTCTGTGGTTACTAAACTTGCAACAAGTTTTCATTTTGGTATAAACATTTGTATCATATTTACAATGTCTCCTCCTCTGATGTCCCCTTTTGGTTCAGCAGTGGGCATGGGGACAGAGAAGCTTCCATAGTTTCCTCTTGTTTGTTTATTTTGTGCCATCACAAAAAGGGTGGGGGGGATTGGAATTAGTCATACTTCAGTCTCATTCTTTTGTGTGGCATTAGGATTGTTTCTTCTCACTTTTTCTCCTCATTTTTTGGTGAAAGTATAACTGCTTCTGAATATTTTTGCTCTTGTAAGTTTTATCAACACAGCATAGTGTAGTTGGTTGATATTGTTCCATATTTTGCCGTTCAATTCTTTTATGTTTGTTTGTGGGCATGGTCTTCCATTGAAGTGATTCTAGAGACCTGGGTTTGAGAAAGTTAACTAAGTCCCTGTTTCCCTTCAAAAGGATAAGGGTCGGCCATTGCCAAAGTTTGGCGAATGGGATGTAAACGACCCTGCTACTGCAGAGGGCTTCACTGCAATTTTTAACCAGGCTAGGGATGAGAAGAAAACAGGTGGAAAACCCGAGTCCACTGGGAAGACTGAGCTAAATAATAAGCCTGGAGGCCCTGAACTGATTCACACAAAATCTCGGCCTGTAAGCTCTTGTTCTGTTTGTTATTTTTCTCTGTTATCTCCTATTTAGAGGCAGAAACTTTGGTTTTGTATCTTTGTTTGCACCCGGGCATGCTAGGAAATGATCGTGTACTGCATGCAAGTGGGTGGGGAAGTTGTTTAAGCATCACTGGGGCCTGAACACTAGATCTCATCTTCTAATAGGTGTCTTACACATAGAATGAAATGTCAACTGATGTTAATATCGAAAAATATCAACATACATATTCAAGCACCACTAGGGCTTGAACGCTAGACCTCCTCTCCCCCAAAAAAAAAAAAAAAAAACAAAAGGGAAAAATTAATGAGGTGTCCAATCCATGGACTGAGATATTGTCCAGTATGCAAAATATTGATAAATATATCGATTTCAAGCTGCCCGATATTGATGTTTTCTGATACTGTAATAACATTATAATATGTCACTCTATTGACAATATATTCTGAAATATCGTACAATAATTCTCTCCCCAACTTCATTTAATGGTGGTTGGTAATTTTTCCTATGACAAAACAAGTGCTATGGCTTGATTCGGTAGTCAATCCCTAATAAAAAAAGATTGAATATTGATATGGCCGACGTTGATTCGTGTAGCCCAATACGACCAACACCAATATGGCCCCGATTAATATCAATGCCAATATTTTCATCCTAGTCCAACCACTAGGCTGCTAAGGGCTTCATATAGTAGTTTTATTTAGACCTGTCTAGCCTCATCACCTCGTTGTCTAGGCACAATGTCATCATCTCTCTAGGATAAGTTTACTGATTAGGAAATTTTGATCATGCGTTGTATGTCCCAAATTTCTGTCTTTGTTTCAGTATATATATATATACAAGTTTCATTCTCCCTATCTGTGTCATGTGCTGGCTTGGAATAATTTGACCTGATAGCTTCAGTTTCTTTCACAGTAAGCGTTCTCTGGATGACTCCAAAATTGGCTGTTGATACGGCAGCCCTGCAACTTTGTTGTGGTATTGGAGGCTTATTATCAATATATATTGGTTGATATTTTACAACACAGTAGGCATGCTACTTTATTGACACAGTAAATTTTCTCTCCACTGATCTATCTCATTGGTTTTGATGATTTGCAGAAATGGTGGATGTGCTGCGTGCAAACCCCAGATGCTCAGTCTTGATGGGAAATTCTCTATTTGAAAGACTTCGATAGTGAAGGATTTTTGGCTGAAACACGCCTCAAAATACCTTCTGTGAGGACTAGCCCAAGGTCTCTCTGATGTAGGAATGCGTTGGTGTGGGAAAAATGAACGTGAAAAATATTTTAAAAATGAAAAAAAAAAAAGACTTCTATTAAAAAAATTCTCTGATTTTGTGTTGTTTATTATCAAATAATCTGAGTTATTTCTTCTCAAGCCTCCTTTTTTATTTTTATTTTTATTTTTTCTGAAAAGCTCTCTGTTTGGGCCATGCTCTTTGGATGTTGCCTCGGTGGGGTGATTCTGGATTTGGTGGGTGACATCGCTTGCTTATTGTAAAATATGCAATTGCATTTAAATTTTCTGTAGGAATTTATAGATTTTAAATTCTTAATTTAGGAAGATATTAGTGAAAGCCTTATAAATTGTAGTTTCGTAAGAAACCCTTTAATACTATTACTTATGTAGTGTTATTTCAAAACATATTTAAAATAATATTATTTTAATACTATTACTTATTTATCTTGACTTTCATATATAAGATACATGTAGCTGAACAAATACTTTCTAAACCAATAAGCTCAATGCTATAAATAATAAAAATTAACCAAACCTAAACCAGTCACTACAACAGCTGTCTATCTTAACTAATGATTTGATTTAATTTAACAAAAAACATAGCCATAATATGCAATTTGATCGTAAATTATCATTAAATCCGTACCAAATTGATCTATTTTTACTGCTATTTCACACCAAAAAAAAAGAAAAAAACAATAAACCCAACAGTCTCTCAAGTCTACCAAAAAGGGTCCCAACAAATATTATGCTTATTAGAAGTGCAATTAGCCGCATCAACCTCCATCTGTAGATCTCTCTCACCCCTATGAAATCTGCAGCATTCCACGGCGGCATATAGATATCAGAGCTGAACCATAACATCTGTCATGTATGCCTACTACACTCTTGATATGGAGAGTTTCCGTTCGAATAGGCGCTTCAAGAGATACACTTGCAGCACACTGGCAGTTATCAGTGCCGCCGATTCAAACAGCGCTTTGTGGACTGCCCTCCTGCTCATCCCCTCGTTTACTGCATTTTCACAGAAGAGCAAGAAATCATCTTCAAAGATATTATTGCGTAGCGTGCAACAGTGAGATATAAAATAACAGCAACAGGGACGACTTAAGTCTTATTAAGTGGGAATTCAACTGTATGGTGGATCCACTTCAATCATTCTACTCAATTTAATATAATATCTCTGAAAGTAGAAATAGTTTAAAATCATTTTTATTGCCTCGCTTTAAGTTTTCTTAGGTGATTTTTTTCCTTTAATAACAACTGACTCACACTTTCTTGCATGTATTTCATTTGACCTACGTTTTAAGTGTCTAAACCACCTTGAAGGTTCTCCCTCCGTCTTAACTTCTAAGAGTGTAAATTTTAAAAATTTTCAGATTTCAAACTTGTGCACTTAGTCCAAGCCCCAATCAACATTGCAGCTATTATAACTCAAGGAACATGAAAACAGCTAGGTTCATCGTCCAGTGCCGGGTGTCTTTTGATACGAATTACTATAGCTAGGAAGATAAGTTTCCTCGGCAAAATCAATCATAGAATGCATAATTAATATATATAGAATCGAAGTTGTAAATCATACTGATGGCCTGGCGATCAGTCTGAGCCTCTAGCCAATGCTGTTCGAACTGAATGTTGTAGAGAGCTTCCCCCAGTTTTTCTATCTGATCCAACAATGGCTTCACATGCTCTGCAGATACAAATACGAGTTAAACATCCAACAGATACCGTGTTTATCTCGGCATGTATTTTGAATGGTTCATAAGAATGCAGCATGGAATTTGCAAAAGCCAAGGCTCACCATCTTTTGCATGCTGATCATAGTACGTAAAATGGCCAACTAGCACATCGAAATCAATGGTTTCGTGATATGGAGACTTGTTGGTGAAGCAGAAACGGTAAGCTCCTTTCTGATGAGCAACAAACTCAAACTTCTCACTTACCTTGTCGCGAAAATCATGGATCTGATCACCAGAAGGCCCAGTCACCTAACAATTTCACGATGAAAAATTGGTTAATTAAGTAGAATATAATCAAGGTAATCTGCTTAACATACAACCATAAGACAAACATAAGCAAAACATTCTACCTTCAAGTTCATGATGCAAATAGAGCATGATAGAAAACGTAGTAGAAGAAAAGCAAGCTATAAATGCTCATAAAGAAACACATTAATTGAATGAAGTGCAAATTTCTAATATGTGCTGAATAAAACAAGTAGGAGTAAATCATAACATCCTTCCTGACCTGCTAATAGAAACACAGCTTCATGATTCTGAGCTTTAGTAGGCAGAAAGAGGTAGAAGTTACTAGTAGGGCAACAACACATACTGTTTTCAAGAGCATAAGGCAGACTCAAAGCTGGTTGCCTATTTTACCGTTATATCATAGATTGTCTAAAATAAGAGCATTAGATTAATTCAACAATTTTCCTTTAGGACATCACTTTGCATGGTAGAGAACGGAAGATTTCCATTTTTGTTTACTAAAGTACTCAAAACACTCACGAAGGCCCCAGCAAGCACCTGCAAAAGACCCAATCATGGATTCTCTTATGCTTAGGCTACAATGAGGAATACCCTTTTCTTCACTTTAGTCAGCTTACCCAACAATTATAAAGATGATTCTGGGTTGGGGTATCATACTCTAACCTAATTCAGAAGTGAGTAAAGTAGGTTCAAAAAGGAAAGGCAGAATTGCACACTCGATCTATTCTCCTTTTCTTTTGTTTATAGCTTCATTACACAATGAATAATAAGCACATCTAAATCATTCAATATGCCTAAAATCATTTTTATCTTATTTCAGAAGTTCATTTTTATCTCCTGAAAACATTGGTACAAGTGTTGAGCTTATAACGTCACAAAAAAAAAGACCATGATAAAGGCGGACCAAAACACAAGGCTTCCCATGTTGTGAGCTCCAGGAAAAATCAAAGTAACACAATTTTACCCAGCATTGCATACGGCTATTTTTTGTGGTTTGTACAAATGACCTATAAGTCGCAGTAAAGAAACCTTCCATTGTGTAAAAACCCACCCTCAAAGAAGAGATCTTGCCACTAGATAATACTATGAAATTCACCAAAAAAAACAAAAAAAAATCTGAAAATCAGTTCACAAAAAGAACAGTACTCGTGCAATCAACATAAGTAGCTACAATGAGTTACCTAAATTTGATTGCTCTAACTAAAGAAGAAACACCACCTACCACAAGGTCAACACCATGTTCGTTTTGCCAATGATTGTCATACTTGACCACAACAAAAGAGGCATGAACTGTGTCCCATTCGTATTCGACCTTCTGAGAGAAGCATTCTTCTCTGTCAATTACGAATCTCAGTCCAAATGCCTGCTGCAGGCTCAATAGAATTACCGGTAATATAGTGGCCACAAATAATTTCATCTGTAATCAAGCAAAAAACAACAGTAATATCAGGAGTGATGATCAGCAAACTGCCAAAATTATAATAAGATATGAAGCTGATGCAATTTATATCCAGTTTTAAATACTTTTATCTTGCCTTCCAGCACTACTGGGCTGGATTGTTTAGCTAAAACTGGCAAATAAATCAAACTACTACAATCACATTTAGTAAACAAGCCATAAGTTTGATAAGTGAAACTCAAACCTAATTTAGGCTCATTTGTAAGCAAGCCAAGCAGAAGCTTGAATCGCATTCATTTTGCCATAAGTTTACTTATGATAGGCTCGTGAAGTTTACCAAGCCAAGTTGAAGCGTCATCTTAAGTTTGTTAATGAACCAAATATTGCTTGACGTTCAGCAACTATCACTTGAGGTCACAGCCCCACTAAATCACTATCTCATACCCTTAGCAAACTCTATCATTAGTAAGACATATTTTAAAGGTGTTTGGAAAATTGATAAATTATTTCTTGTAAAAGGTTGGATAGGAAAGTATTTGATCAAAATTGTTGTTTGAGACGTAGGTGAGGGGTTTAAAAATGACTAATTTGCATCTGATTTAGGTGCCAAGGACTAATTTCCATTAACACTTCAAATGTCTAAATGCAACCGCGCAGCTCAGTTGGCAAACTGATCGTTTGCATTTCAGAGGGCTAAACGAACCAAACAACTCCCCCTCCACTAAAAATGGAACAACTAATCTCTGCCTTAAACAAACAGAACTGATCAACAGTTGCAAAATTATATGATAAGCCGCAGAATTCTCAACATCTCATTATCCAATTTCATACTTAATGATAGAAATTTCAGCTAGAGGGTGAGCCTTAGAAGACAGTAGGATTGCTGTCCTGTGACATAGAAATTTACACTTTCAAAGAAAAAAAACAAAGGCCTCCTATGCGATACAAAGTTAAGTTTGTATAGATCTTCAACCACGACACAACTCGTAATGCGGGAGATTCATGCACTAAACCACCTTTTTAATGCTAGAAATTTCATTTCTTACAATCTAATTTCATAAAAAAGCTACCTTTCAAAACTGCAATTTTCTGAAAATTAAAATCCCAATTAGTTTCTTAAAGATTTCACCCAAAGAAGACTATCACAACAAAACTTCTTCCGATCAAGAACGAAATTATCCCTTTTTTTCCCTTTCACAAACTTACACAACTAAATCACCATCATGTTCTTCCCCCTTCACAATTTGACAATAAATTTTAATCATCCTTCGACACCCAAGAAATTCCCTTTAAGGCATAATCCATAAACTCTCAAATTGCCTCCTCAAAATCTCTATTCCACATAAAAATTCGGGAAAAAAAGGCAACAAAAATCTTCTTTTCCTCACAAACTTGATCCCCAGCGAAGGGAAATTGGTTTAACCAACAAAGAGAGAACTAAAGAAACAGTGTTCCAATCATCGAACAAAGGAATGATCTGTCTTTTCAAAGAATCTCTTTTGCAAATTCGTTAAAAAATACAAAGACCAAAGTTTTCAGGCAAATACATACAACGAGAGAAGTAATAATGGGTTTAGTTGAGAAAAAACCAAAATTACCTCTTTGGAGAAGCAGAGATTTTCTCCGAATTTCGGTAATAAGTTAGGAGAGGACCGTATTACAGGGAGAGCGCTCGATCTTCCTCGGAAGTCAAAGAGAGAAGAGAGGACGATGAGAAGAGAGAATATAGGAACTCACCAGCCCGAGCCCTCCTCTTAAGCCTCGTAGAAGATGGGCTGCAATCCTGTGTCTCGCGGCAGAAGACAGAACACAACAGCATGATCACGATGATATCTTCTTCATTGCTGCTTCTTTTTTAGGATTTCAGATGAAAAAATTAGCAAATTTATTTAAAATTTCGCAAAATTTCATACTCAAGATTTTTTTGAGAAAATATTTAGCTGGGCCTTTTTTTTTTTTTTACAAAAATTAAAAACTTTGGCTTTTGCAAAAGAATGCTGCCTAAAAACTCAAAATGGGGATTTTTCAAAAATAAAAGAATATATCTGCTGTAAAAAATTTTACAAGTTATTTGCGATATTTTGAAAAGTTGATGAATAAATTTACTTTAATAGTTCAATATGATGCACTTGTTGCTGATTTTGATTGTCTATATTGAAGCACCATTGAATATTGTTGCGTCCATGCGTTCCGGCCGTCTATCTACCGAAGCACGAGCGGCCTTGTGCCTTTGTGAACGGACGGAAATGGGTAACACAAAGTAAGTCGATAATGAACGGTGAAAAAGTAGTACGAGAACGCAAAGAGAACACGCGATTTACGTGGAAAACCCCGTTATGTAAGAAGGGGTAAAAAATCACGGCAACGGACGAAGAGTTCGAGAAGTTTCACTATTACGGTGAAAGAATACAACGGGGACTGTGGAGCAATTTGTTTCCACGGTGAGCTACAGCGTAAGAAGTCTTACCTCTTTTTTCCCTCTTTTTTCCTCTTTTCTCTCGAGAGTTCTTCCCCAAATGTGCTCAAACAGAAAATTCTGGAATCCCCTCCTTGCGGCCTGAAAGGGGGATATTTATAAGGGAGATGGTGCCGTTAGAAAGGGGACATGTGGCACTGGCGCGTCAGGACTGCCTGCCACCGACTCTGCAGGTGCGGCGTGACAGGGACACCTGTCACAGTTTGCAGATACGGCGTGCAGGGGCGCCTGCCCTGCAGGTACGGCGTGTTAGAGGCCATTGGATCACTCGTGGCAGTGCGTGCTTTGTGAGTCATCTGAGTTGGCATCCTCGATAGTTTTGGTTCCTTATCCTGGGGACATGAGAACGTTGTGGCCGTCCTCGTGGCTTGGTTGATGACGTCAGCCATATGTGGCGTCCTCGTTCTCATTTGGGTCAAAAAGTCCTCCCCGACTGCCATTGCCATTCTTGGCTTCTTAGTTTAAATCCGCGGGCGCTTGGGACCAACTTAGTCTTTTGGGCCTAGTTGGGCTCGTGGGCCTTTTGGCCAGCTTACCCTTGTGATTTTCTAGGCCCGTCTTGGGCATTGGGTTCCGGGACCCATCATGAGCCCCCCATGTCAAATGGTTCGAGGACTCAGCTGTTTGACATGCCTTGAGAGCATCCCTCTATTACGACGGTTCACGGCCTCTAGTTTTTGCTGACGAGAACTGCATCCGAGGTCTTTTCACAAGTCCGAGACCTGTCTTTCGCCGCCATTTTATTTTTTTGCGGAGTATTAAATGCGACATCTGATTGAAGTGACGTCGTTTCGGGAAGCCCCAAAGTCCACGCCTGCTCACTGCATATGGGACATTGACGCGTGGCAAGGTCATAATGAGGGCGCTTGTTTTTCGTTTGAAATTTCCTTTAAATTCCCTTTTTTTGTCTTTATTCTTTCCCTCCTCCTTTTCTTCCTTCGCTTTGCGTTCTCTGAAACTCCTTCTCGTCGTCAAGTTTTCGCTTCCTGTCACCATGGCTCCCGGTGTCAAAGAAATAGCCTCTTCTCTCTCCCTCCAAGACCTCGAGAACATCAGGGTGAAGTACGGCATTTCGGAGTCCATTTCGATGGCGGTACCAGGAGCCACCGAGAGAGTGTGCAGTCCTCCGGATGGCTTTATTGCTGTCTACAAGGTTCACCTTAAAGGCGGACTTCGTTTCCCCGTTCCACTGGAGCTTTACCGTCTGATGAAGGATTTGGCCGTCCCATTCGCAAGGCTTCAGCCTAATGCTATCAGGTACTTGGTCTCCCTCTGCGTATTCGTGCGTTGTCATGATAAAGTCCTCGAAGCGGCCATGGTGAAAGTCATGTTTCGCTTCACTCATAACCTCGATTGGATCACCATGACTCCTTATCCGGAGTTTGCAAAGATAAGTGGAGGGAATTCGGACTCCACGAAAAGGTGAAAAGATAAGTTCTTTTTTCTGGGAGTCGCTGAGGATTGGGAGCTCTCGCCCGTATGGGGAAACGTGGCGAACAAACATTGTTCCGATGCTACCGATGAGGAGAGAGAAGTCGCCAAGGAGGTCACTGACTTAGTGATGGCCAACCTTGGCAGCTTTAATGTTGGGAAAAAGAATGTCTGGTTGTCTCCTGAAAAGTTGGCCGAGGCCAAGTGGGTGACATTATCCGGGGATTCTGCCGCTGCGACTTCGAAGAAGAAGAAGAAGAAACTGAGAAAAAGAAAGGGTTCCCTCATAATTCAGGAGCCGTCCGAGAGGCCACGGAAGAGTCCACGGACTGAGGCCTCCGAAGACCCACTGGACATTATTGATGAGTCCTCGTCTGGAGATGATAACGCCGTAATTGCCCCCATGGTTAAGAAGGCCATGAGGTTGGTCTCTGTCCCTTCCGTGGCATCCGGGGCTGCTGCCCCTTCTTCTTCTGGCACCGAGACCCAGCTTGTGGTCTCGGTCATCCCTACGGGTCCCTCGTCCGACGATCCTATTGTTTTTGATGCCTCGGAGGAGGCAGCTTTTGATATTATTGTAGAGCCTTGCAAGACGGAGGCAACCGTCGCCGCTACTGTAATGTCCCCAGCGCATCCGCATGTAAATATTGTCCGCTTTAACCTGAGAGAATTTCGCGGCGTCTCCAGCCTACAGGCCGAGGCCTGGGAGAACTTCACGATGTCCCCAGCCTACATGCCTCACGGTTTTATTCCTGACAGACGGAGTCCACCGCCCCCAAAATGCGTCTCCCAGAGTGGCGCAGCAGCGGCACAGCGTGGCGAGATATTGTCCTCTTTGGCCTGGGGAACTTCACGGCGTCCCAAGCCAAACACAGGCCTCAAGGTTTTCTCCTGGCGAACCCCCCACGGGCTCCCAGAATGCGTCTACAAGGGGGGGATGTGTCCACGCCCTTATAAGGACGCTTGTTCCCCTTCCCCAATCTAATGTGGGATACTACAGTCCACCCTCTTGGAGGCCCAACGTCCTCACTAGCACACTGAACCGGGTCCCGGCTCTGATACCATTTGTAACGTCCCCAGCGCACCTGCATGTAGATATTGTCCACTTTGACCTGAGAGAACTTCGTGGCGTCTCCAGCCTACAGGCCGAGGCCTGGGAGAACTTCACGGCGTCCCCAACCTACAGGCCTCACGGTTTTATTCTTGGCAGACGGAGTCCACCGCCCCCAAAACGCGTCTTTCAGAGTGGCGCAGCGGCGGCACAGCGTGGTGAGATATTGTCCTCTTTGGCCTGGGGAACTTCACGGCGTCCCAAGCCAAACACAGGCCTCAAGGTTTTCTCCTGGCGAACCCCCCACGGCCTCCCAGAACGCATCTACAAGGGGGGAGGTGTCCACGCCCTTATAAGGACGCTTCGTTTCCCTTCCCCAATCCAATGTGGGATACTACAGTCCACCCCCCTTGGAGGCCCAATGTCCTCGCTGACACACTAAACTGGGTCCCTGCTCTGATACCATTTGTAACGTCCCCAGCGCACCCGCATGTAGATATTATCCGCTTTGCCCTGAGAGAACTTCGCGGCGTCTCCAGCCTACAGGCCGAGGTCTGGGAGAACTTCACGGCGTCTCCAGCCTACAGGCCTCACGGTTTTGTTCCTGGCAGACGGAGTACACCGCCCCCAAAACACGTCTACAAGAGTGACGTAGCGGCGGCACAGCGTGGTGAGATATTGTCCTCTTTAACCTGGGGAACTTCACGGCGTCCTAAGCCAATCACAGTCCTCAAGGTTTTCTCCTGGCGAACCTCCCACGGGCTCCCAGAACACGTCTACAAGGGGGGAGGTATCTACGCCCTTATAAGGATGCTTCGTTCCCCTCCCCCAATCCAATGTGGGACACTACAGCTACAGCTGATGATCTTTTTGACATTCTTAGCGGCGATGAAGCTGAGGTCGCGGTCTCAGAGATCCCGGCCACCGCTGGGAGCTTGGATGTTGCGAAGCCACCCATTCCTGAAGGTCATCCATCCAAGGCTGCTTTTGATGTTTCTGCAGCATCTGCGGAGCACCCACTCGTGCCCGAGGCCTCAGGGGAGCGTGGCCAACTCAAGATCCTCTGGTTTCTAAGGTACTTTGTCGTTCTCCCGTTTACCCTGCTTTCTGTTGCCTGTGTCTAAGTGACCTTGGTTCCTCTTGCAGCTCCAGGATCTGATTGGTGGCCTTAGTCAGCTGGTGGATGAAGTCACTCGGTCTCGTTCGGAGGCAGAGTCTTCGAGGGCCGTTCAGGAGGAGAACCAGCGGCTGCACGCGGCGCTTGCTGAGGCCGCCGCGAAGAGCGCTTCATCTGAGGAAACCCTGAGGCTCTTACAGGTCCAATACGAATTCCTCCTGGAACGAAATCTTCAGTTGGAGGAGGCGCTGAGGGCCTCGGTGAAGGCCACGGACATAGCGCCCTTGCTGGAGACCAAGTTCTAGGATGGCATTCATTTGTGCCGCCGGCTAATGCGGCTTTTGTATCCATGATTCCCCGTCGCCGTGCTGGATCCACGTAATGCAAGCGCTGCACGCCCCGAGGACATATATGGCCTTAGAAGGAGGTCGTTTCCTAGGTCTCCGCGTCCGAGTTCCTCTGGGGGTCCTCGCTCTTCAGATCAGCCAGGGACCTCGAGCTACGCAGGGGACTCTTTATCACAAGAAGGATAATCCGGGGCCGTTCCTCCGTAGGGCCCTACCGAGTCCTAGCTTTCTTTTCCCTTCCCCGTTGTTGTATTACACACATGAATAAAAAAGGGAACGTTCGAATTTATCACAAGTGCCCTGTTTTTTATTCTTAATCCTTGGAGTACGCTTCTCACGGTGTTAAACGAGTGATCTCGTATCCATTTGGCTCTTTTTCCTTCTTCTTTCTTTTTTTTTTGCTCGGACGAATCCAAGTTTGCGTACGACCTCTTGGGCCACTCGGACGAATCTGAGTTTTATTTTTGACCTCTTGGGCCGCTTGGACGAATCCAAGTTTTACGTACGACCTCTTGGGCCGCTCGGACGAATCCGAGTTTTGCGTACGACCTCTTGGGTCGCTCAGATGAATCCGAGTTTTGTTTACGACCTCTTTGGCCACTCGGACTAATCCGAGTTTTGCGTACAACCTCTTGGGCCGCTCGGACGAATCCGAGTTTTGTTTGTCGCGGATGACCCGCCTATCACTGGTAGTATCTTCTGAGGTGAGTGACATTCCAAGTCCGGCGTACCAGCTTGCCCTCTTAGGTGCGCAATTTGTAAGCCCCTCCTCGCAGGACGGTGGAGACCAAAAACGGTCCTTCCCAATTTGGAGAGAGCTTGTTTCTGCCGGTGTTTTTTCCCATAGCTTTGACGCTCCTGAGCACTAGATCCCCAACCTCGAACTGTCGCGCCTTTACCTTCTTATTGTAATAGCGGCCACTCGTTGCTGGTAGGCCGCTATCCTAAGCCTCGCTTGATCGCGAACCTCCTTCGAGCGTGTCGAGGCTTTCTTAGAGCCTCTGGCTGTTATCCGTCCCGCTGAAGCATCCAACCCGAGGGTTGGTGAGGCCCACTTCTATTGGAATGACAGCTTTGACCCCTTAGCAAAGACTGAAAGGGGTCTCTCTGGTGGGCTTCCTGGGCGTTGTCCTGTATGACCAGAGGACCGAAGGCAACTCATGTACCCATGAGTCCTCGGAACACTCTAGTTTGGTCTTTAGCCCATGTAGGATTGTGCGGTTCGTCACCTTCACCTGCCCGTTAGCCTACAAGTATACTACTGACGTGTGCACCAGCCTAATGTACTTAGTGAACCGTTTTCCGGTGAATTGCGTCCCGTTATCGGTCACGATACATTCCAGTATTCCAAACCTGCATACGATATTCTGTCGGAGAAACTCTGTCGCATTCTACTCTGTTATCCTAGCCAGTGACACTGCTTCTACCCATTTGGTGAAATAGTCTATCCCGATGATTAGGAACTTCCTCTGTCCGGGAGCGAGGGGTAGTTGTCCGAGGATATCGAGCCACCATTGGACGAACGGCCACGGGGATTGTAGCGCCCGGAGATCCGCGTGGAGACGATGGCTCATGTTGCTGTGGAGTTGGCAATTTTCGAATTTGCGCGCAAAATCCATGGTGTCATACTTCATCATTGGCCAGTAGTATCCTTGCCTCATGAGTTTAAAAGCCAGGTTCTTCCCCCCGATGTGGGATCCACATACTCCGAGATGTACCTCCTGGAGGGCATACTCGGCCTCCTCTGGGGTAAGACACCTTAGGTAAGGGGCTGAGAAGCCCCGTCAATACAGCTGGCCGTCCACGATCGTGTACAAACCTGTCGTCTTTTTTACCTTCTTGGCTTCAGTTGGATCCTCGGGCAGCGAGTCGTCGGACAAATACTTCAAATAAGGAGTCATCCAGGTGCTCCCATCCACGACTTGCATTACCTCCTGCTCGAGGTCTTTGAGCTAGACCTGCTCAGGACTTCGCGCATCCCTCGAGCGTACTGTTCCGGATCCCCAGATGCCGCGGCCCGTGCAAGCGTGTCAGCCTTGTTGTTTTCCTCCCGTGGGATGTAGACGAACTCGACTGTCTTGAAGTATAGGATCATGCCTTTAACCTTGGAGAGGTATTTGGAGAGCTACGCATTATTAACATCGAAGCTTCCGCGAACCTGATTGATGACCAATTCAAAGTTGCTGTAGATGATCAAATTCCTAGTCGAGCATTCCTTTGCCAGTCGAAATCCAGCCAGCAAGGCCTTGTACTCTGCGATGTTGTTTGTTGCCAAGAACCCCAGGGTTAGCAAATACTTTATCACCAGCCCCTCGGGCGTGCGCAAGATAACACCTGCCCGCAGCCCATCCTTCATGGAGGAGCCGTCCACGTGTAGGGTCCAAGTGGATGCCCTGTTGAACTCGTCCGCTGTAGCTTGGTCCTCGTCGCAATTGGGCGGCGTCGTTGTCTCGACGAGGAAGTCCGCAAGCACCCATCCCTTTAAGGCTGGTCTCGGACGGAACTCTATATCAAATTATCCCAATTCGATGGCCCACTTGATCAGTCGCCCGGAGATCTCGGGCTTCTGCAAGATGGCCCTTAATGGCTGGTCGGTCAAGACTACTATCCTGTGCGCCTAAAAATAGGGCCTGAGTTTCATTGCGGAATAGACCAATGCTAAGACCACCTTCTTCGTAAGGGGATACCTAGTCTCGGCGTCCGCAAGAGTCTTGCTCACATAATATACGGGCTGTTGCCTGCCATACCGCTCTCGTACTAGTGCCGAGCTTAACGCTATGTCGGATACGGAGAGGTACAGGTATAGCTCTTTGCCCAGCTGGGGAGAAGCTAGAAGGGGTGGACTCGAGAGGTAGCTCTTGAGTCCTCGGAATGCGTTCTCGCAGTCATCACTCCACCGGAAGTCCCGGGACTTTGTCCCCCTTAGGGATTTGAAGAACGGCAGGTGCTTCTCGGCCAACTTTGCCAGGAAACGGGAGAGAGCGGCCACTCGCCCGGTAAGCTGCTGGACTTCCTTTACCGTCCGCGGGGATCACATGTCTAGGATCGCTTGGATCTTTTCTGGTTTTACCTCGATTCCCCAGTGCGATAAAATGTAACCCAAGAATTTTCCTGAAGCGACACCGAAGGTGCACTTACTTGGATTGAGCTTCATTCCATGGGACCTAAGCACATGGAAGGTCTCGGCCAAGTCCCTGACGTGCTTGCTGCTTGATGTGCTCGCTGCTTAACCTGCTCTTGACGAGCATATCGTCAACGTACACTTCTATGTTCCTGCCTATCTGGTCCTTGAACATTTTGTTCAATAGTCGCTGATAAGTTGCTCTCGCGTTCTTGAGGCCAAAGGGCATCACCTTATAGCAGTATGTCCATTGGTCTGTCATGAATGACGTGTGCTCCTCGTCTTTGGGACTCATTCTGATCTGGTTGTACCCTAAGTATGTATCCATGAAGCTTAAAAATTCATGGCCGGACGTCGAATCCACAAGTTGGTCGATTCTGGGCAGGGGGAAGCTGTCCTTGGGGCACGCCTTGTTGATGTTGGTGAAGTCTACGCACATCCTGCACTTCTCATTACTCTTTTTTACCATGACAACATTGGCCATCCAATCCAGCTACTGCACTTCTCGGATGAATCCGACGTCCAGGAGTTTCTTGACTTCCTCACGGACGGCCACTAACTTTTCGGTGGAGTAGTTCCTGCGCTTCTATCTGACTGGTTTGCGCCGAGGATCAATGCCTAGCTTGTGAACAATGATCTCAGAAGAGATCCCGGGAATGTCACTAGGCGACCATGCGAACACGTCCGAATTCTCTCGTAGAAAGCTGGTGAGCTGATCCCTAATAGTCTCTGGGAGCGAACTCCCTATCTAGACATACTTTTCCTTATCCGCAGGATTTAGGGGGACTCGGGCGACAGGTTCTCCCGGCTGAGCGTGCTGCGACGTAGCCTCATCCCTGAGGTCGAGGTCTTCCATAGGTTGTGGAAGTGTTACTTGCGTTGTTTGCACTAAGTAACACAT
This sequence comes from Nepenthes gracilis, assembly GCA_033239525.1. Classification (NCBI taxonomy): domain Eukaryota; kingdom Viridiplantae; phylum Streptophyta; class Magnoliopsida; order Caryophyllales; family Nepenthaceae; genus Nepenthes; species Nepenthes gracilis. The sequence goes on along the minus strand of BSYO01000027.1, from coordinate 14,213,490 downwards.
TCGCCCCGTGGATTGATCCCCGATGACTTCTCCTATCCCACACGAGGTGGGAAACTTCATCTTGAGATGCGGGATGGATGTTACTGCATTGAATGCGGCCAAGCAAGGCCGTCCGAGGATTGCATTATAAACCCAGGGCAGGTCCACAACCAGGAAGGTGAGGATCTTGGACGCCGTCCTCGGGTGTGTTTCCAGGGTTACCTCCAACTAGATGATACCCTGGACAGGCACTGGCTCGTTGTTCAGCCCGTAAAGTGGCCCTTCTGGCACTTTCATCCGATTTTTTTTAAGTCCTAGTTTGAAGTAGGCATCAAGGTACAGCAAATTCTGTGAGCTTCCATTATCAACAAATACTCGTTTCATCTGGTAGTCATTTGCTCCATCAGAAACGAGTACAGTTACAATCAGGGGGTCGGAGTGAGGACAGGTTACATGGTCCAAGTCCCTATTACTAAAGCAAATAGCATTGTCTTCACTCCTAAGCCCCGTCCTCAGCCTCTTTGCTGTCGCGAGTTCGCGCCTATCTCCTCCGGCCGACTGGCTTGATATCATATTTACGACCCCTGTGGCCACTCGATCCTGGGGGGTTCAGCGTCACCGCCGTCCGCGGTTTCGAAAGTTTGTCCAGGCCTCTGAAGGAAACGGTTCAGGTGTCCCCTCTTGATCAGCTCCTCTATTTCCTTCTGCAGAGTCCTGCAATCTTCCGTACTGTGACCCTCGGAGCGGTAGTAATCGCAGTATTTCGTGTGGTCCCCACCCTCTGGGTTCTTCAGGGGCTTGGGCCACCTCAGAAACTTTTTTCTCCGAATTTGCATCAGGACGTTGGTACGGGTGTCGTTTAGCGGCATAAAGTGCACAGGCCACGGCTCCCTCCGAGCGCTCTGCTCGGCCTTGTGCTGTTTCTTCACCACCTGGGGACCTTGATAGTCCCCGGCCTTTCTTTTGCCCTCCACCGCCTTCTGGTGAGGGTATTCGTCCTTCTCTGGCCTTTTAGCGTCGTTGGCCTCTTCGGCCGTGATATAAGCTCTGGCCACAGCCTCGGCCTCTATGAAGGTCTGGGGGCCCTTGTGGATGAGGTGCTTGAAGAAAGCACCTCCTTCTAGAGCCGAGAGGAAGGCATTTAGTTTCACCTCGTCGGTCAGTCTCGGGATTTGCCTGGCCTCAGCCACAAACCACGCCAGGAATCCCCTCAAGCTCTCCCTAGCACCCTGTTTGATCCATGTGAGGTGCCAGGACTGCTTCTCCACCCTCCTGCTGGAGGTAAACTGAGACGAAAAAGCCATCGCCAAGTCTCCAAAGTCACAGATGGAGTCCGCGGGCATCCCATAGAACCATATCCGCGAGTCCCCTTTTGAGTCAGAGGGAAGTACTGACACATGGTGGTCTCGTCCAGGCCCTGGAGGTTCAAGTGCTCCCTGAAATGGTTGAGGTGGTCCATGGGATCACCGCTGCCATCGTATACCTCCAAATTGGGCATTTTGAATTTTGGAGGGAGCGTCCTCGTCCTGATCTCCATAGAAAACGGAGACTGGAGCGCGTTATCCCCTCCTCCACTGCTCTCTCGGAGCACCAGATTTCATCCTCTTTCAGGTCTATCCTTCACTCGAGGTGGGACAGCTGCTTTCTTTTCGTTGAGGTAATGCCTCAACTCGTAGGGCTCCTAAACTGTACAGCGCTCAGGGGCCATGCGGGCTCCCCGCGGGGGAGCATCTCTTGGAACCGCCTCCTGGTTGCTGCGCTCGTGGCGGTTCAGTTGGGTTCCAAGGTGACGCCTCTCGGGGCTTTCTTCTCGGACCCGAGAATCTGGTCGACCCTCGAGCCTCCATGGGGCCCTGCTGCTGGAGGCCACCTGGGTCCTCGGGTTGTCACGTTGACTGGACGGCCTTTTGCGGTGATCACCTTCTCTGTTTCCGTCTTGGGATACTCCGATCTGGGAGGCCTTGGAGGGCGCCCCCCTGAACTGCTCCTCAATCTTAGAGTAGAGCGCACGTTGAAGGCCTGGGACATGCCGTCTATCCTGGCCGCCAATGCCCTAACTGCAGGGTCAGGGTGATTCTCCACCCCAGTGCAGGGGTCGGGGCCGCCATTGTGTGAGGCCACCTCTTTAGCGGGTGCACTCGCCTGTGCCCTCGTGTTTACCATTTTGAGGCCTGAAGTTGGAGTCGTTGCGTTGTTCGCGTACTTTTTGAAAAGATGTGAAAAGTAGACTTTCAGTCGCTTCCCACAAACGGTGCCAATGTTATGTCCGTGCGTTCGATTTTTCTGAAATGATGAAGCAACTTTCTCGAGAATGATGTTCATGTTGGACAACGGAAAACTATCGTTAATATCAGTAACTTGCAGTACTTCCTCTGATGTAAATGTAACATGCGCTGAAGTGGTGTATTTAATTTCAAAAACTATTAGCAAAGACGAGCATACATGTATTTTGGCGACGTGGATTTGGCTGCTAAAGATTTCAGGAAGGCTTCAGATTATTTAAAAATGCAGGTATGTATGCCAAATCATTTCAAAAATAGGCATGTATACAAAATATTTACATTTATATGATGATAATCGTAAACTTACAGATAATGTAAAGGACAACGGGGCGAGGTAAGTGAATTTTCTTTTATGCTTTGCTAAATATCCAATGTACGCTTCTCTCAGTAACTCTTGCTTTTAAATTTTAATAGACGTTATTTTAAACTTTTCTATATTGTTACTTTTTGTGGCTTAGGCCTTAAGGGTCAGGGATTAGGTATTAGGGTGTAGTTTCTAGTCTAGGTCACGCGGTCAAGCTTTTAATAGACGCTATTTTAAACTTTTCTATATTGTTACTTTTTGTGGCTTAGGCCTTAAAGGTCAGGGATTAGGTATTAGGGTGTAGTTTCTAGTCTAGGTCACCACGGTCAGGTTTAGGGCTAGGGCGTTCGAGTCTGGTTCTAATTTTTTGCCAAAAATGAAGATTTCTAACTGAGATTTCACGCAAGCGAATCAATATTAGGATCTGATGGCCCTCAATGTGAGGAAAACCGGAGAACATGCAGCGTGAAAGGGAAAATAAATTCGAGGAGACCATTGAGCGAATACTTTTATGTAAGTTCCTACGAAACTATATACTATGTTATATCTAGTTCTGCATTTTATTTTTATTTACTGAGAAATAACGCCGATCTGGCATACATACACATTATATTGAGAAGAGAATTTTAACCTACTATATGTATATTACAGCTGCCCCAATAGAAATTTCCACGTGTGTCGTGAGGTGGTGTGGGTTTCTGTTTTCTTATTTTATATTGGGCTGCTTGCTGTGAATGCTGATATTTGAGCTGCTGAAACAAGCAGCTGTAAATTGTTTTTACTTTACTCCAAATGTGGAATTGCTGCCGTGGGTGATGAAATTTGTGTGTTGCTGATTTCTAGGCTTATCATAGATATATAAGCTGCTGCCGTGTGTGTGGTATATGTCCAATAGAATAATTAAAAATGCAGCTGGCAGCTGATTTTGTGTGTGGTGAAACATTTTTCCGTGGACCACTAAATCTGAATTTGTGCTGAATTTACATAAGGATTTTGGGGTTGCTGTGTGCTGATTTTATTCTATATTATAGTATATGGGAAGCCGCTAAATTATCCCACATGCGTTGTTGCCGTGTGCCTTCCTTGCTGAATTATATTTAAACCGCTGCACGGATGCTCCTCTACCCAATGAATTAAATTTAATTGCTAATTGATTGAAAATTCAGTACCCGAACTAACCTCTTATCATCCCAAAATTAATTAGGTTGCTATTCGGATCAAATTTGGCATCTCAATTGTCCTTTTATTAATCGTAATCAAATTGGCTGTTATCCGAGTCTATCGGATAATTTTTCGATTTACTGTTTTATCCCACGCTGAATCTCTGGCTTTCGGATTTTTAACCTTGTCAATATAATGAATCTTAATTCAAAATCCTCAGATCAGGGGAAGTATCCAAGCCCATGTATTTAAATTTTAGTAGTTTGGGTATGTCGATTATTTCAATATAAATTTCTCTGTATCCTATGACCTCGATAATTTACTTGATTGAAAAATCTCGGGCCTTACAAAGGCTCTTGTAGTGTTTTTTGTAATTTCAGAATTAGCGTTGATTGTAGTTTTAAACTACAGGCGTGAACGACATTTGCAATATGTGGACATTGATTTGGAGTATTAAGGCTCCAAGAAAACCCTCGAAAATCCATTCAAAAAGTCCAGGTATGTGTCCTAATATGTCACAGATATATCGGGACAATATTTATTTTGGATAGACTGTTAATAAAGTGCAACACTTCGAAGATAACAAGTTTTGAATTCTAATTCTATGCGAAATTCAGAAGGTCGTGGAAGGACAAAGATGAAGGAGATAAGACGTCAGGTAGAGCTCGGAATTACGGAAGAGAATGCTGGTGAGTTGAGAAGGCATGACAGCGTGTGAGTATGTTACCCAACTTAAATGTCAATTGGCTTAATTATTTGAAGATGACATGCGATTACTTATTTGGTCACAGGCCGCGTATCGTTCGATTTTTCTGAAATGGAGCTGTTTTCTCGGGAATGATGTTTGTGTTTGACAACGGTAAACTATCGCTAATATCAGTAACTTGTAGTACTTTCTCTGACGTAAATGTAACGTGCGCTGAAGTGGTGTATTTAATTTCAAAAACTATTAGCAGAGATGAGCATACACGTACTTTGGCAAAGTGGATTTGGCAGTTGAAGATTTCAAGAAGGTTTCAGATTATTTTCAAATGCAGGTATGTATGTCAAATCATTTCAAAAGTAGGCATTTATACAAAATATTTTCATTTATATGATGATAATCGTAAACTTACAGGTAATGTAAAGGACAATGGGGTGAGGTAAGTGAACTTTCTTTTATGCTTTGCTAAATTTTCAACGTACGCTTCACTCGATAACTCTTGCTTTTAAATTTTAATAGACGTTATTTTAAACTTTTCTATATTATTACTCTTAGTGGCTTAAGTCTTAAGGGTCAGAGATTAGGTGTTAGGGTGTAGTTTCTAGTCTAGGTCACCGTGGTCAGGCTTAAGTCTAGGGCGTTCGAGTCTGGTTCTAATTTTTTGCCAAAAATGAATATTTCTAACTAAAACTTTTTCATGCTACACTGACATTTCACACAGGAGAAATAATATTAGGATCTGACGGCCCTCGAGGTGAGGAAAACAGGAGAACATGCAGCGTGAAAGGAAAAATAAATTTGAGGAGGCCATTGAGCGAATACTTTTATGTGAGTTCCTACGAAACTATAAGTCATGTTATATCTAGTTGTGTATTTTATTTTTATTTGCTGAGAGATAACGCAGATCAGGCATAGATACACATTATATTGAGAAGAGAATGTTAACCTACTGTATATATATATATATTACGGCTGCCCCTATAGAAATTCCCACGCGTGTCGTGAGGTGGGCTGGGTTTCTGTTTTCTTATTTTATATTGAGCTGGTTGCTGTGGTTGCTGATGTTTCAGCAACTAAAACAAGGAGCTGTAAATTGTTTTTAATTTGCTCCAAATGTGGGAGTTGCTGCCGTGGGTGATTACTTGTGTGTGTTGCTGATTTCCTACACCTTATAATATATATTTATATAAGCTGCTGCCGTGTGTGTGGTATATATCCTATAGAATAATTAAAAATGGAGTTGGCAGGGGATTTTGTGTGTGCTGAAGCATTTTTCCGTGGACCCCTAAATCTGAATTTGTGCTGAGTTTACTTAAGGATTTTGGGGTTGCCGTGTGCTGATTTTATTCTATATTATAGTATACGGGCAGACACTAAATTATCCCACATGCGTTGTTGCCGTGTGCCTATTTAAATTGCCGTGTGGATGCTCCTTTGCCTACCGAATTAAATTTAATTGCTAATTGATTAAAAATTCGGTACCCGAACTAAACTCTTATCATCCAAAAATTAATTTGGTTGCTATTCGCATCAAATTTCGGCATCCCAATTGTCCTTTTCTTAACCGTAATCAAATCGGTTGTTATCCGGGTCTATCGGATAATTTTTTGAATTACCGTTATATCCCGCGGTGAATCTCTGGACTTCCGGATTTTTAACCTTGTCAGTATAATAAATCTTGATTCAAAATTCTTACATCGGGGAAAGTATCCAAGTCTATGTATTTAAATTTTAATAGTTTGGGGATATCGATTCTTTCAATATAAACTTCTCTGTATTCTTTGACCTCAATGATTTATTTGATTGAAAAATCTCACGAAAAAGGTTTACATGGTCTAAAGCAAGATTCTCAGTAATGGTATACTAAGTTCTCCTCTTGCTTAGCTAATTATGGTCAAGTTCAATCACGTGTAGATTACAGCCTATTTACCAAAAGAAACTCTTCTAGCTTCATGGCTATATTTGTCTATATTGATAATATTATTATTATTTCCAATGATATGGACATGATATTTGATTTTAAAAGATACTTCACTTGGCATTTTCAAATTAAAGATTTGAGACCTTTGAAATTTTTCCGAGACATTAAAGCTACCCGTAATTCCTGTGGTATTCATATATGTTAATGCGAGTATGCTCTTGACATTATTCAAAATGTAGGTTTACTTGGTTGTAAACCAAGTAAAATTTTCTTGGATTAGAATTTTAAACGTTCCAATGATATAGGAAAACTATTATCCAATGCATCTATATGGAGAGGATTAATTAGTAGGCTTTTATATCTTGTTATCACTATGCCAGATATTTCCTTTGCTGTTACACTTCTTAGTCAATTTACGGCTACTGCTCGTGTTTGATATTTACAAGCAGCACACAAGGTTCTTTGTTATTTTAAAAAAGCAATAGCTCAAGGTATTCTATTATCTTCCAAGTCATCTTTACGGATTCATGCTTATTATTTAGATTGGGCATCATGTTTAGATATACAGCATTCTTCCACTGGATTTTGCATTTTTATTGAAGATTCATTGGTTTCTTGGAAAACTAGGAAGCAATCTACTGTATCAAGAAGCTTGGCTGAGGCTGAAAACCGTGCCATGGGTGCCATGTGCCATGAAATACTTTAGATGAAATACTTACTGATTTGCATATTTGTCATTTACAGCTATCTTTATTATCATGTAATAATCAAGCTAAATTATATGTTGCTGCTAATCCAATATTCTAATAACAAACTAAATATATTGAACTTGATTGTTATCTTGTTAATGGGAAAATTCAAGAGGGTATTATTGAAACTTAATTTACTCCATCCCATTTACAGCAAGATATTTATACAAATAGTGTCATCATCTCAATCATAATTTTTACTTTTCAAGATGAGAATTTATACTATTTACTCTTCATCTTGAGGGGGATATTAAGACAGAGGGATGATCCATTGAGAATGCATCATGATTAGATTGCATGAGATAGATGGCTACTCGGATTAGATATAATGCCAATGTTCAATACTTTCAAATGTTACTGCTGCTAATATTATATTTTCCCTATTTTTCTCTATTTCTGATATATGCTACTGCGGCTGCATACTAATGTTGTTGATAGTGTTGATTCACATGCTGCTCATAGTGATGCATACCCTTCTCTCTCTCTCTCTCTCTCTCTCTGATCATGTCCTCTCCTCACTTTCTCCTCTACGATGCCAAGCAACAAGGATGAGCCTCTGAGCTTCATTAACCCGTCATCGTCTCCAATCACAGTTTCGGACGGAGAAAACAGCTATCTCGTAGGCCACAATGCCCAAATTGAAAGCAGCTATGGAAGCTTCCAACGAGACAGTCTACTCGGCAGCAGCGATTCTGATGGCAGCAGAGACAATGAATTCGGCTACTTGAGGCCCGAATTTTGGAAAAGGTCGACAATTGGGATTGTACAGTGATACAATCGTCATGTCTTCCTTTGCTATAAGAACTCTTGCAATTGGCCTCCCCGCACTAAAGCTGTCGAGTTTGGTCGACTGCTGAGGCTTCTTTCTACTGCTTTGGCGGCTAAGGCAGGGAACATGAAGAAAGAGGCTTGTCATTCGAATATTATTTTGATAAAATTTTAAAATTTGAAGATATATTCTGGTATTTGTAAATATCGAACTAGTTTTTTTGTTTGTTTGCCATTATAGGATTACTTTTAATGGCTTGGAATAGTTTTTAAAAAAAAGTTTGAAGTGTGAGATTTTGTTGTTTGGCTTTGTGATTTTGTGCTTTTATTGAACTTTCTAAGCGATTTCTATTGCAGATTATTGCCACTTGTAGAAGTAGTAAATGTTTTTGATATTTTGCTAGATAATTTAATGAAATCTGGATGTTTTTGTCATTAATTATTCAGTGGGATAATTGAGTTTGTGATTGTATTTCCTCAGAAAACATGGTAAGTGTGTTTTTAGTTAGTACTCAACATTTGGATTCTGAACTCGTCAGAAATTTATCAAATTTGAGTTGTTAATATTAACATGAAAAATAAGAATAATCAAAAGTAGTTTTTGACTCTACCTTTAACTTAGTTAAAAGTTAGAAATAATTTATGGGGCCTTCATTTGCTTGAGTTTGGAGATATGCAAGTGGTAGAATGTTGATTGATATTAGGGAAACTTGTAGTTTTCTCAAGTTTAGGTGGTTGGGTTTGAGAGAGTGATTATGTAATCAAGCGGAAGTCTTTTGATGATTTTATTCCTATAGATATGTGAAAAAAATCTTCATTTGAAGCATCACAGCCCAGATTTTTAAGCAGGTGAAGTATACCCATTATTGAGCAATGAAGCTAAAATATGACTCAAAGGACAACTCAGTACATGAGGTTATCGCATCATGGAGTTAGATGAATGTAGTGTTATAGTCATAATGCAAAGGGGCTACTTAAAATATGTACTGCTGTTCACTCTAGAATTACTGTTGAACCTTAAAAACAGTGAGGTGTGCAAATCATGGTGGTCACCAACTCTAATTCTTGTTATAACTTTACTTTATGCCAGCATACTTGATTAGAAATACTGATTTTTGTTCTTGAGAATGCCTAGGTTTATGCATGTTTGAGATGTGGGAGCTGATAAAATTTCCTTAACAGACAAAAAAATGTGGGTGTAATATTTTAGTTCAACAGTTTCTTGTTAGTTTGCGAAAGGAAAAAGGTGGTCATCCTTGTCTTCTTTTTGTGGCATGTTGTCTGTGTGATATTATTTTCTTAAAATCATTACATTTGGACAGTAATTTTTGGGACTATAAAGGGGATATTAGTTTTTCTCTATCCTAGTGAAATATTCAATATTTATGTTTTTCCTTTTTTTTAACAATTTATTAATTTTGAAATATTATAACTGTTCGAGCTTTAACGTGAAACGTTGCTTCTCTGTTTGCATATTGAAAACCTTCTTAACAATTTGTGAGGATTATGATGGAACTAAAATATCAAACGGAGATGTCTTAATCTTCCCGGACATAATTCAATATGGGTTGCTAAGTACTTCAGCTTTGATATTGAATGTACTTATCTGCTTATCTTTATTGTTCTATAAAAGTTCTTTCACTAATAATGATGCCATTTTTGCTTAATAATATAGGAGGTTGTCACACTTTGATATTGACATGTTTGTTGAAAAAGTTCTTATCAAAGACGGCGAATGGTTTCCTGGAATACCGGAAAAATGAAGAGGATTCTATGTTTTCATATGTTGTTATGGAAGTTGGGATCGCCACTATGGAGTATGTGGGCCTCCTTTGGTTACAAGATTTAAAAAAGAGATTAAATCACATGGTCTACAGAGAAAAGTATCTGTCAGTCCATGCTCTGACATTGGTGGCCATAAGTATGCTAGAAATGTGATCATATTTGGATCAAATACTAATGGACAGGACACATGGTACTGGTAAACGAGTTGATTTTCCCTTTCTTGTGGATTTCATCATATTGGATATTTGGTCTTTTAGTTTTCTTAATTATTGTTGATTTTACCACCAAAAGAATCTCAAAGTGCTTTACTTGAATGATTGAAGGTTGAGCCTTTGAATTTCAAAGTATGGATATGTTGCTCCAGATGATGTACCTATGTTGCTTGAGCAACATATTGTGAAAGGAGAAATTGTAGAGCAACTATGGAGGTAAGTTGTTGATATTATTTAGACTTTTTTCAAGTTGTAAGAACATAAAAGATTCATACTTCATGGGCATTAATCAGATTTATTACCACACAAATGCGATGCATGGAACTCATAAAACATTGCCTTCTGTTGAACACAATGGAGGTATTGGTCTGTCAAAAAAAACCGGTGCATATGACCTGAGTTAATATAACCTTTGGACTACTTAAGCTAGTCCTGTTTTTTGATTATATACTAACTTGCTCATCCTAACTCATAACTGATAAATAAGTAGATCTGCTCCAATTTGACATCTCACTACTCATTTTAGGGGCCAGATGGGTTTATCCGACTATGATCAGAAGAAAGCGCTGGAGCTGTGGCTCCAAAATGGTGATAGAATTGATTTGGAAAGATGCATTAGATAGTCATCCCGACTTGACGACCCTGCATGTGGATCTCAGCCAGAGGCAACAGGCTGCTGTCAGCCTGATAAAAACTGTGCTTATTGTTAGAATCCAATATTATCAGACGACGAGGATAACCTTGGAAGCAACATCGCAGAAGCAAAATTGGCCTCCGTGAAAAGTAAAAGCTAGAAAGGAGTCTCTAGAAGTAACAGCCACAAGGGTCCTGGATTGCAAAAGGTATTATGTGCTATGCTGACTGGTATGAAAACTGGGAGCAAGAAGATACACATGCTGCTATTGCTGTTCTGTGTGCAGCTGTATCAGTTGGTGTTGCCTACAGTTGCTGCAAACAGTTGAGATCAAACGGCGCCTGAAGCTTTGAAAACCATCTTTCTCGGTCAGTATTTGCAGTTTTTATACTAGTTTTTCCCTCCTTTTGGTCTCAATGTCTTCTGAAGCTGTACTTAAACATTTCAATTGGGGCTATGGAGCTTGGATATGTATTTTCCTCTTGTGCATTTTGAGGACATGAATTGATGCCTTAATGTGTAAATAAATCTCTGTTTGTTGTTGCTGTGTGAGTACTTTCACATAGATAATGGCATGTGCCCCAACTTCACACAGCATCCTTAATCTAGAAACTGAAGATATAATGGTGACCAGGTTAAGGTAAGAACACATCATCAAACATATTATGACAGCCGTGTGCAAGTGAATGAAGGGTACAAAATAATCATATTTCGAGTCATGATAATATGTATGATGTCTTTAAGGTTATAAATAGGCATAATAAGTCAGTGATTAAATGAACTAAAATAAAAGGAAATGCATCAGCTAGCCTGCTAAAAATGCTTGCCCAAATTCAGTGTGCAAGAAAACGTATCAGTTCATGGCATTTATTTTGGATATTTTTTCTAATATTTATATTTTCAAATCACTCAATATCAAAAGAAAACATTCTTGATTTTTTTATTTGCAATTGTATACAAAAATAAAATTTTCACATTAAAATCAGAAGTAAAAAGCATTTTTGAGATTTTTCACCTTTCTAAAACCAATAACCCCAACCTCACATGGCTGCTATGGAAGTTCTAGTCAAGCCACGTTCTCTAAAGATGAAAGGTTCACTTTAAAAGTTTTTGAAGACAGAAGTGAAGTGAAGCATCCGGACTGCTTTTTTTATTTTTTATTTTTTCAAAATCACCAAGGATAAGCTACAATAATCACAAAAGTTTGCTATTATAACTCGTATATACACTCATCGAGCCCCTTAACTGCCCTCAAAGTCACGATCTGACCATAAATGCTACCCATTGAAAGTAAGACCAGGTATCAGTATTAAAGGATATAAACATTAAAGGTAAAGGTTGATTACAATTTTCCTCCGTTCGATAGAAAAATACCGAGTTGTTTTACTCCTGATACTAGAAAAGGTTTCGGAGTTCAAGAAAATGGGAACCAACAATCTTTCTAACTGATATGAATAGCCAACAAACGGCCTCTGTCTTTGCTTCTTGAACCTTTATTGCCCTTATCCTACCCACAGCTAGTTTAGATTCTGCTGATTCGGGTCCTGGTGGTCTAATTTAAATAGAATATGATCGATCTCAATATGAAAACCGAGCAAGTAGCCCTCATTTGTCAAACTTTGTGTCCCGAATGGGAAATGGATCTAAACCCGAACATAGAAATAAATCTTTCAGACTCTGTAGACCATTAGAAAATGCATGTTTTGGTCCTTAATTGGGTGATTACCAATCTGATTTGTTAAACCAACATATGAAATGGCTAACATGAAGGTAGGATGGCAGCCGAATTCAGCCATAAGATCTTAATCCAATTTTTCCGATACAACTCTTCTGCTGGTCAAAAACAACAATTAAAATCTCTGATCTGACATTGATTGACCTCAACACATGAATGTATGGATGGATTCAAGTGGGAAGAACAAAGCTTGAGATGGGTGACAATGGAGGTACAAAACCAAAGTCTCAAGAACAACATCAGAAACCAAAAACACACAAATCAAAAGTATCCACTGATAAAAGATCCGTGTAATTTTGCAGATCACAATTTCACAAGTATTTGATCAGCACCCAAATTACCAGAACAAGAATCACAATTCCAGCAGCCGATAAGAGTAGGCACAAGCATGAGCACCCACCTTTGGTCCGTTTGTTCAGCATCCCTAGATTTCTTTGGATCCGCTGTTTTCACCACATAAGAAAAAATAAAATATCATTAAGTTTCTTACCAAAAAAGAAAAAAAAAAAGTAAGGTAAGATTACGTATAATAAATTTAAAATATATAAATAGAGCTTTATACACTTGGCTATCATTTTTCCTTTATATAAAGCAACTTCACATTCAAATTAACAGACTATAATATAAATGAAGCAACTACTACTGTTGAACTTCTCTCCTCTTCTTCATTAAAGACAAGGAATTGACTCAAGATGGAACATGAATCAATGGCGCGTGATTATGAATAGAGAGCTGTTATGGTCCTCCCGTTGGGGAGGTTCCCATATCCATACAATAGTCAAGATTAGAAGTTAGATACATGAATGATGAAAATTAAATTTTTATTTAAATCACTTAATGTAATCTCTATCATCTATTCACTCAACTTCTAATCCTGGTCGTTAAATGGATGTAGGAGCTTCAATAATAAAAGGACCTTAACAGCACTCTTCTAAATAAACAGCATGATGTGAACTGCCGGCAGTTTGGTCTGCCAGTGTTTTGTTATTTATTTGCTATCAACCATGATATGAAGCCGTAAATCGTAATGCTTTGATAATTGAAACAAGAAGAGACGTACAACCATAGAGAAGGCCAATGAATCCAAAGGGTTCAAGATAAATAGGAGCAACGTGGAGTACATGAAATGCAATTTTAGTAATTCCAAAGATTTTGCTTACACAAAAAGAGATGAAATACTTGAAAAGTAACTATATACAGAATAATAAATAATTTCATTATCGTTGAAGAAATTTCTAAAACTGCCTTGGATCTAAACTTCTACAAAATTAAGAGTGAAAAAGATTATCCATGTAGGGTTAAGGCTTAAACAGGAGAAAAGCATCTTGAGTATTATGTGATCATCCAATCAAAAAACAGCATATAACATAAGTAAATTTAGAAAAAATAGGATGTTAAGATTGAATTTGTAATATAATTTTAAAAAATTAAGGATGCATATTATTGTTCTTCAACTTCAATGCAGATGGGTGAAGTAGATCATAAAATCAGATTGCACTCTGACCAAGGTGTTTCTGTTCTAAATCTCTGAAATGCCTAATCCCAACCAATGGTTAGGTCTAATAGCTGCTTAAAACAATCAATCTGTGATGCTGGATGAAAATATCGGTATCGGTATTAATATTAGTCGTAGCCACATTGATATCCAACATATCAGATAACATGCATCGATATTAGTTATGTCGTAAGGAAAAAAACATTTCTCAGAATCGTAAGCCCACAAGGCCAATATATTGCAATATTGTTACGGTATTGGAAAATATCAACATTTAAAGTTCAGATGCCGATACATATCTACAGATATTTATATCTATGGTGGCGTTGCCTAGAGCTAGGACCAAATATTATGCTGCAATAGGCAAATGGGCCATATATGCCAGTAACATAAACAAAAGAAAAAGAAACAAGTTTAAAACAGTGCAATAATTTAAGTGTTTAGGTGCACCTGCAGCCTGGAGCCTGTCACGTCTACCTGGTAATCCAAGGAGTCCTGCAAATGGGGGATTATACAATCCTCAATTATGTAGGCACATCAATTTTTCAAGACGGAAAGAAACCATAAAAGCATAAGAAAACAAATAAATCCAACTTAGTGAAATTCAAAACTTGGTTGTTGTGTATAGAGAGAGCATACGATAAGTCTAGTATGAAGATCAAGTTCCTCATTCACGGCCAATGCAATATGCTTTGTACTTGTCACCGTATCCTCCAATTTTTCAAGCCCTTCATCTTGTTCTGCTCAAAATGCAAAGCTAGATCAAAGTCTATAACAGCAAAGTGGAATTCTGAGAGAAAAGGAGAAGGGGGAAAAAAAACATAAAAGATCATGATGAGACGAAATAGCAACTTGCCTCTCATGATTTGCCGCTGAAGGCTGACAATGCCTTGATTATCCAAGCCAGCGGTTCTGCTCATTGCATCAACTGGCTTTATCTCTGGACCGAGTAAGCTGTCTCTGTTAGCAAAGTTTGACATGCTCAAAGTGGATGCCATCTGGTTGGCTTTCGATCTCAAATTCGAAAGCATGTCCCTCCGGCGGTTCAACTCTTTCTCTGTTCTGAGAACCACAAGCAAGTGAATTCAACAATTTAAGGAATAAGCAGTGGTTAATTATGTAAGAGATAGATCTCAAATTATATTTTTAATGATGACTAATTGAGCTACATTAATGAAAATATCGAGAGTAATTGAGATTTTAGGTTAAAGTCAAATTTCTGACCAGGTTACATTAGACCGAGTGGCGATTGACGCACATACGTATTTTGAACAATAAGGTCGCGCTTGAGTGATATCTCTAGAGCACTCATACATATTTTAGGCAGATTGGTCACGCCCGATGTGCACCTGAAGGACACACATGCATGTTTAAGGCAAAATGTAGATGCTTGATGTGAGTCTGAGGGGCGCTCATATGCCGTGAGTTTTATATCTTGGCGCTTGACACGCACCTGACAAGCACACATGCACTAGTTTTCCATAAAATTCCCCTCGATTGATTATCAATTATTTTCGCATGGTTTTGGAGAAAAAGAGAAAAAAAGAAGAGAGGAAGAGAGAAAAATAGAGAGAAAAGGCTAGAGAAGGCCAATCCAAGTGAAATTTAAGAGATTTTTGGTGATTTCAAGTATAAGGCAAATATATCCAAGCCCTCTTTCCTTTGTTGTTGATCTTTCTCTACTTCTTTGAACATTTCTTATTTCAAATGCTCATTCATGCTGTAGCTTCTTACATGAAACGTTTATACTTCATATGTATGTATTCCTATTCTTATTTCACGCAACTTTTATAAAATATATGTCTTCAGTTCATGTACATTGTGTTTAAAAACTGATTTTCTGCAACAATATTTATATATATCTTTAAATCATGTTTAACTACTCTTGCATATCTTTCATTTTCAGATATATGTTCTGCATGTCTTATGTTTAAAATAAATGGATGAAATTACACTAAATTTACTAAATAATTGCAAATTTCTGAGATTAGAACTTCTACATGCCGTTAATATGCATCTTAAAATCTCTGCATGTTGTAAATTATACAATATACTTCCTACATGTTTAACAATAAGTATACAAATGATCCTACATGTTTATGCGATCCTGCATGTCATCAAATTGAGAAAAAATATGAAAAAATTCTACAAAAGATTAATAATAAGAATATTTTCTCCGGTATGAAAAAATAAGAATATATTCGCAATTTATTAGAGTTTTCTATTCAATTATGTACGGACTATTGTAAAAAATTAATGAAATATATTATGATATATCTTAACATATTATAGTAAAATCAAAGTTCGAACATATCATCCGTGAGTTGAAGATAGTGTTCAATCCCATCTACTAGGTGATATATATGACGGCTGACATACGGGTCTTAAATAATAGCGTAAGGACTTTGATTATATGAAAGCAAACATAATCCGAATTTCGATATTCGCCCCTTTGTTAGTGAAACCATCACTGATCATTGGTTTACAAGTTTTTGGCATGATGTAAGTATTTTTCAAAGGTTGCACAATTTAAAGAAGAAAAATCAATCATCAACTTCAAATTATGCATGGCATGTTTATAAATTTATTTTATTGTCTTTTGAGCTTTTATCATGGCATATCCTAGTATATTTTTGATTAATATATATTCAATTATAAAAATTACATGCCTTATTGAGCAATTAACTCAATCTTACTTTAATTTTTCACTAATCTTCCCAGATTAAAGGGCTCAGGGCTTACTTGCAGGCGGTTCAATTTGAGAAAAGATTGTTCGAGGACTATATTAGGATTTGGATTTCAGTTTATTATCACGTTAATCAAAACAATAATTTCAAATTATTAATTTTTGTTTCAGCTGTTAAGTATTGTATATGCATGTAGTTATGTTGCATGATGTTGGTGTATGAGGTTAATGTCAATTTGTTTTCAATAATTCAATTGGATTATGATTTTAAATTACTTTGATTTTTAGTTTAGATACTCCTCTTTACGAATGTTTCGAGGCCTCATATGATTGGTGTTTGGAGCCATTTTGCATATGGTGTTTTCGGATCCTGTGATTTGAGATTACTTTTATTTCGAGTCTTTTGTTAGTTTCTGATTTTCTTTAGAATAGCATCTTGTCACGGTTGGGTTTGGTCGGTAGATTAAATAAGTGATTTTTTAGTCAATTAAAGGGAAAATTTTGCTTTAAGTAAATTAAAGATTATTAAAATAATAATCACATTTTGGGATTTGGATGTGACAAATTAGTAGGACATGAGAAAAAGATATCACTCGGCCAAACATATTTGTTGGTGGGAAATAAGTTTAAATTATTACTTCTACAATAGATCTTGCTTTGGATAGAACAAAATGGCAGCAAACATTCACATCGCCTGAGCCATGTGATTGCTAGCTGAGGATTAGGGTGATGATAATTCAGCATCCATGCATGACATTTTTCTTTGTTGATCATAGTAAGCATTCCAATGTGCAATTGCATAGGGCATATTCACCAATTCTTGTAATGCCTGATTTCTATAGAAACCACACCAAGATTAATATGCATGCAACTCATCAACGTTTCCATCTGCAACCATTTTTTCCATCTATTGTTCAATTTTTTTTTTTTTAAGAATGTCGCTCTGGTTGAAGATTAATCAGCATATGATTATTCAAAAACTCCCATTTATATCATCCATGGAGCAGTTTTCAAGTGACAGTTGCCCTGATGGTTGAGGAAACAGTGTGTGTGTGTGTGTGTGTGTGTGTGTGTGTGTGTGTGTGTGTGTGATGAAAGTGGGAAAGGACATGTGGAGGGAGGGTGGTTTGTGGTGGCTTTTCAGCTGTGGTGAGAGGAGGTCAATGATAGTGAAGAGTGACAATGACTATAATGCAGAACGATCCATCACTACAGGCCTCCCCACAGGCAAGCCCAAAGTTGGAGTCCACAGGGGCCCAATCCCACTGTCATCTGACAGCATACTCATCTCATAAGTCAATTTGGAAGAGAATTTGATTGTTCTGGGTTTCCTGTGTGTTTAGGATTAGTCCCTACATCAATTTGGTATCAACGCCTAACCCCCACAACAGAGAGATTCAGAAATTAGTAGCACAATGTTCTTTTTGAGGAAAATGAAGCTTACAGTAAATTTTGCTAGACTGGTGGATTACAAAATAACTTCTTTGGAACATGCAATACTACATTCCATCTTTGGGCTGGATACTTAGATGCACTCTGGCACTATAACTTTGTCTCAGGTCAAAGACATTTTAATTTCTTCAGTTCCATCCAATATTTCAGCTTCCTTTGATCCCTGTTTAGCTCTTCCCTTGATTCTTCAAAATTTTCCACCAAGTCTTCATCACAACCTTCCTTAACAATTACTTCCCGACAATTTTCCTCATTCTCCATAAGGAATCCTCCCTTCACATCAGCTATCACTTGGAGAAGCTCAAATAGTGTAGTGGCTGGGTCCAACTATGTGCAACACTTCAGAGAATTTGGTGATTCTTGACCCATAAACAGGTGTGAAGGACCCCATGAGAAAACCGAAACATCTTCTCCCTTGGTATTCTCCTTACTTGGCTGCAATCCAAATGCTGGTGAAACCCCGTCTTGAACCCAGCAACTTTGACTAGCAGGATAACAATTACACCTATTTCCTTGTTGTAGTCCTCAAGTACTTTCACCGTGTCGTCTTGTGTATCAACTCATCTGCTGTCAGTTCATTCCAGTTGGGGGACCAATTTCGATATAGAGCCCACACATCACCTTTCCTTGGAAATGTACGAATGACTCCACTCATGCCTTTTGTCCACCTAACCATATATGAGAAAGCATTGGGTGAGTCGCATATCACGTACCAACACACTGAAATCTCCACAAGTTTTTGTGAAACCAGAACCATCCCAGTTCAGTGAACCTAATTAACTATTGGTTTTCAAGTTTAGCCAACTTATATGCATTTAAAAGCATTTCGAGAGACTATGCTATGAATGGTTGCATAATACTGAGGCATTCCACTGTTGTCGTTGTCGTCATCATCATATGCAGCCCATACTCAATCCTCTGCAAAGGTCCTCTCAGTTTTATCCTTGTTAAAAACATAGAAATCTGGACCCGGCACATTGATTGACATTGGCTCTATGGTTTCTCCATCACCACAATCAGCACACCACAACCCCCTCTCTTTCTCTCTAGTGTTTCATTCTCGCTAAACAAAATCACCACATTTATCATCTTAATTACTGGTTCAGATCACAAACAACAAATCATGAGCAAAGAACAAAGATTTTGAGTTCTAAAGAACAGATGCAAAGTCTTTGAATTCTAAAGCAATAAACGTAGCAGGGGGAATGCTGATTTAGAGGAAATAGTAAATAAGATTGATGGCCACAAATCTTGTGATGGAATTGATGATGACTTATTAGGTGATGATAATGATGTTGTGATGGATTTTAATGGTAATTAAAATTAGAGCATCTTAGGATTGCCATGTGTAAGAATATAAACATTGCAAACTAGTACTTTTATTAATCGTATTATGTATAATAATGTAATACTTATTTATATATGTATCTTCACAATTGCTTCCAATTATTTGACTCTTAATTAATATTTTTCTATACAACTTGTAGACATATAATAATATTTCAATTATCACCTCAAATGTCTTAGGCAAGCTCCTTGGGCAATATGGAGCCTTGATGCCATTGATAACATCAACAAGGCCTAACCTCCACACCTGAGAGTTTCAGAAATTAGTAGCGGAATGTCCTTTTGCGGAAAATGAAGCTTAGAGTAAATTTTGGTATATCAGTGGACTACGAAAGAATATTTATCAGTTAACCATAAGAACACTCAACTGATTAGAGACGTAATTAAGCAATAAGAGATACATCTTCAAGCCAGGTTAAAGAGTTACACTTGTGGCAAGAATTGAAATATTCATAGGATTTGCCAGGATAAACGTGTGATAATGATTGTGTTGCACAGGAGGAGGAAGGAGAACAAAACCAGACAATGTAATTTATTACATTGATGAAAATAAAGTTGTCATCCAAATCATGGATCCTTTGCCATAATTAAGAGATTGAGTCAGTGAAGAAAACCCATTGTAAATGTGATATGCTCTCATCTCTTCTTCTATTTCAAGGTTGTAGTTTTCATAGTTCAAGATCAAACATTTCAGAAGTGCGAAAAAATGATGCAAGGTAGCCTAAGCAGTATTGCTGTTGGGGGTCGGCCGGCAAGAGTCAGACAGAGAGGAAAGAACACTGCGATGATAATGACAAACAATAATCACAAAAGGAAAGGGAGAAATAAGGCACACACAATTTACGTGGAAACCTTCTTATAAATAAGAGAAAAAAATCACGAGACATTAGTCCACAAATTTCACTATGTAAAATTTTGGTTACAGAAACCCATAAAACATAATACAATGACAAAGCACGACTCCTTATACTACTCTGTTGTCTTCCAGAGTAGCAGCGATATCAATATATATACAGATGAATCTTCTCACCGGCGATACCTACTTTGCAAGTGGGTCACCTACACTGCAAGTCGGTCACCTACTTTGGATTTTGCAAGTGATTTGTTACACTTGCTCACATGCTCATTCATTTTCCCACTCATTCACCAGTTCCCGCACTTTTGGTAAATTAAAGTCGGTGTTCAACATCTTCAATCCGGCCTGCCCCTTTTAGTCCAACTGGGCTCATCGGCCCTACCGGCCTCATCTAGCCGACATCATCAACTCTGCCACTCGCTACAATGCTCCATCTCAACATTATACCCATGTAAGTTTTCGGCCAAATTTCTGATCGGTCTGTTAACCGAATATGAGTCCACACGGGAGTGACCCGTATCCCAATATGTACTTCCCCAAAGGTGTGTCCAGAGTTGGAATCCAAAAGGATCGAGCCCAAGTTTGGGTAATGGCCCAATTAATAATTTGTCACTTATTCAGCAATTGTATGCAAAGTAAGAGACTTAGCAATTAAACGAAGTGGCACAGTGCACAATGCTCTTGCATCGTCGGGTTAGTGGATACTCAAATATGGTCAACATAACACATCAATCATAGAGAAATTGTTTCAACAATTTGAACCCCTAATCTCCCGGTCATAGTGGAGAACCTGTATTACACATAGTAGTATTTAAACATCTTTTCAATCTTTTAGAATTTCAGTTGGTTAGGAACTCTTCTTCTTTAAATGCACAATGTACACTTCTTACTATTCGGTTTTGAAATAGAACTTAATTTTCTTGGCATGTCCCTTATTTTTAGGATTTGTTCCTACATCAAGTGAAGCAACATAGGTCATAACTGATACCATCACTGGTCATATATTCATGTATTTATGCATCTGGATTGGGATGAGTTGTGCAAACATTTGTGTGGGGTGTGTATGTGTGAGAAAGGAGGGGGGAGGGGAAGGGGAGGGAGGAGAGAGAGAGAGAGACCGACACAAGTTAACCAAAACAACTCTCATTTACTGTTTATGCTAAGATTAAACAGAAAGACTTGGTACATTTTGAGTTCAAATAACATGACAACAGATAGCCACCTCAAAAACAAAAAAAAAAATCATGAAAGCATCAAGTTTCAAGCTAAAAAAAATAAGAGTGTTGCTATGGTCCACCAAGTGGAGAGGCTTCCCATATTCATCTAATAGTCAATACTAAAAATTAGATGAATGAATTATTTATATCACATTGAGTAATTTAAATGGCTATTCAATTTTCACTATTTATTCACCCAACTTTTAATCTAAGCCATTGGAAGACGATGAGAATCTCTCCACTTAGAGGACCATAACGACTCTCAAAAAAATTGCAGCAATATTTTAGCTTCTCATCATCTTCAGTTGTATATGTAAGTATTTCAAGTCAGAGCATCAGATTTAGGATAATAAGAGGCTATTTTACTGAATTATATCAAAGTACATCTTCTCAGAGCCTCAAAATGCAAGTTTATTCTCATCCAGTGAAAATTTGTCAGCTGACCTCCAAGAGGTTGACAAGAACTTGAATGGGCTTAGTAGAATCTGAAGGTATGACTGCTAAGGAACTACATGTCTGTTTATTGATTGTATGATGTCTGAGAGGCAAATCAGAATATCCACAGAGTATAAGAACAAGGTGTCATTGTGATCTAATAAATCAGCAAACAATTTACTCGTTCTCATGCTATATAAAGCAATAAAATGTCAATTCTATGAAAAAAAAAAAAAAAAACACTTAACAACAAGTTTAACCCACGTATAACTTTAATGTTCAAACAACTCACATTGGTTGCTTGCTAGGAAGCTTAGCCAGAAGGGACTCCAAGCTATCAAGCCTTGTCCCCAGAATTGTTATTTTGCGCCGTACAGCCGAGAAGTGGCGTTGAGAGTCTATCCCTGAACCGGAAATAGAAGACTTTTCAGAGATCGTCCCACTTATATCATCAGCTAACTTTGCTGCTTCATTGTATTCTTTCATCCATGAGTCCCCTGATGCCGAAGCCATCGATTACTTCGAAAACAAAAAACCCAAAAAAAAAAAAAAAGAGAGAAAATTACGACCGATAAGCACTGTAAAATACTACCCAATAATGTTACCAAGCTCGGCAAAAAGATCGACAATTGTCTGCAAATTCAATGAAATTTCAAATATAAAGATGCAAAAACCTAGGCTTCAAGATACATCTAAATTAACGATCCCAGCTAAACATCGACTATTCACAATAAAAACGGGATGCAAATCAGAAGTTTAACTGCAGAATCGGACGAATCATCAACAGAACAAAGCAATCAGATTGAAAACAATCTATCAATCGTTTCTTTAAATTTAACTTCCTTTTGCTTACCTTTTAATCTAATAGATGATGGAATTTCTGTAGAACAAAAATGATATAGTGAAGATCCAGGCCTGGTCTAAACGAAATGGGAAAGTGCAGATCAAGAGAGAATAAACTTCGATTTCGAGTTGGTGACAGCAACCAATGAAGCAACGCAGTCTATCACCCTAAATCGGCCCCCTTTGGCTCATACGCAATCAATTCATATTAGTTTTTTTTTATAAATAAATAAATATATATATATATATATATATATATATAATTTGTCAAAAAAATAAATTTTTACATAAAGTAAAAATTATTAGAGCCATTTGTCAATGTGGTAATAATTAAAAAAATTAAGTTTTTATATTTTTTTTCTTTTTTTAACTATATTAGATATGTTGTAATATCACTCTTTTATATTAATTTATTTATATAAAAAATTATTTTTTTAAATTTAAAATATATTATCATTGATAAATTAAATTTTCAAAATAAATAATAATTTTTATTATTTTATATTTTAGATTTCAATAACAGACTGAAAGGTTAGATTTTGACAGCTATATTTATAATATATCTATAACGATTTATAATTTTATGTTTAAAAATAATTACTTATATCACAAATATAAAATTTTAAATAAAATTTATAAAAAAGTAAAAATATATATGAAATAAAATAATTCTTTTTATTTATAATCAGAGAGCCTGTCCCTTTAAAAAATAATAATTTAATTTTTATTAATAATAATTATTTAATATTAATTAAATGATTATATTATTTTTTAAAAAATTATTTATTTAATATTAATTAAGTAATTATAATTAAAAATAATTAAATTAATTTTTTTTTAAATAATATAGAACGATGTGAAGTTATGATATTAAATAATTATTAAAAGAATATACATATAACTGATAATCAATTAAATTCAACATATTTTTTTGAAATTAATTATTTTTTTAATAATTTATATTACACATAAGGTGTAACGGTAAAATCGCTGATGCGGCGTGCATGTTTCCTGGTTGTTGTCATGAAGAAGAAAGCAGGCTGTCCAAATAATCACTGCCCAAATCTTCAAACTCGAACACATCAATCTCATCTCCAGCTGTCTTCTCCAAGCTTCCAGTCCTCTTTAATGACGGCTCTTCCTTTGTCCCCACATTGATCACTTCCCACTCTCTCGACGCTCTTTTCCTTCGATTACGATCACAACTCAAATCGGACTCCTCTCGCCTGGATGCGGAAGCCGAGGGATCCAACATGCCAGAAGGGTGAGAAATTCGCATCAGATTTCCGGTCGTCTCGAGCGGGAAATTGAGGTACGCCTTCGGGCCCCTAATCCTAAGGGCAGCCGTATCATAAGCCATAGCCGCCTCCTCCGCCGTATCGAAAGTCCCAAGCCAAACCCTAGCACTCTTCTTCGTCGAATCCCTAATCTCAGCCGCGTACCGCCCCCAAGGACGCCTCCTTACTCCCCTATACCGTCGCGTTCTTGCCTTCTCAACTCTTTCCTCCCTCGGCCGCGAAAAATCTATCAGCGTTTCCTTTTCCCCCATTGCTCCTCGATTCGTTCCCCCTATGAAGCTTGCCCATATGTCAGTGAGGATTGCCTCCGGAGATCGCTCGTGCTCCCTTTCACTTCCAGTAGCCATGGCGATTGCCTAAATTTCGTGCCCTAACGCTGGGGATTATGTATATAGTTGCTCTATTCAAATCGAAAACAGCTCAGCAAATCAATGATTTCATCGAATTGAACCAGTTAGGAAAGCTGCTGTTTCAAACTATTGACCTCGGAACTTATGGATGATGATTGATCGGGTGCTTGTACTCGACGCTTAATCTGATGATTTCTGCGTTGAAATATGATTTCTTCTCCTATTTTAATGGAGGCCTTTCCTTCAATTCATACGAGTGACGAGGATAAAGATGAATAAGAAAACGATGGAACAAGGGAGGCTCGATTTCTTAAATAGATAATTTTTTTTAATTTAAATTATTTATTTTAAAATAAATAATTATAATTTAATAATTAATTTTAATTAAAAAAATAAATTTATAATTATTTATTTAAAAATAAATAAATAAATTAAGAGAATAACGAGTTCTAACTCTTTAAAAAATAAATTTTTTTGATATTTTTAATTAATTTAATTCAACTATTGTATAATTATAATATTGCTTTGTTATAATTTTAATGTTAATAATTTAAATCATAGTAATGATTTCTAAGTATTAAAAATTGAATTAAGATAAGAACACCTAATTGAAATTTTCCATTGATCATCTATGCAAAGTTGCACAAATAATAAGTATGTTCATGCTTGATTAGGAAGATGAATGTGGGAAAAGGAATTTTTGTTACTTCTCCTAGTTAATTGCTTCATTGAATAAATGGGAATAATTAATTCTAAAATTTTTATTTGTGAGATTAATAATTTTATATTTTTAATATTTTTAATAGAATAAATATGAAATAATAGTGTTATTAATTCTATAATAAAAAATAGTCAAATTTTGACTAGTTTTTAATTAGAAGTGAGTTTCAATGATAAAAAAAAATTACAAAATTAATTAAAAATATTCAATTAAGTTAATATAAAATTTTAACTTAATTATTAATATATATTATTTATATAAAAAAAAATACTAAATGGGGATAATTAACCAAACATGTGGATCCACTACCAATGAGAAGAGCCAGTAGAGTTTTAATACATCTCTAAATTTGGATTGCAGTACGGGTTAGGAAATTACCAGAACTTTCGCATCGAGTCTAATTAAGATGGATCCAAGATCTATCTCTGATAACTTGAACTAATAAATAAGATGTTAGAAGATTAATAAGATTTACTCTCCAATTTATTATTTGACGCTCAAATTAGAAATATTTTTCAACTAATAAAAAATACGATTATATAAAAGAATATGTTGATATGTTGAGGAAAAAGTAAGTAATATTGGAAGGCTTAACTATGAAGATTACGCTCGACATGGAGCGGCTTTGCAAAAAAGAGAGAGTGAGTCGGGAAATACTCTCTCTTAAGATTGTATTTTTGAATGCCTATTCGATCTTTTCCTCTTAAGTTCTCTTTAGATTGCATCCTCCATTCTCTAGCGATAGAGAAGGAATATTTGTAGATAAAGGCTTGGCGTGGCTTTGGTACCAAAGCTTGGATAGTTGTCGCGCTGGAATTCATAGGTCGCCATTTATTGATTGAAGCCACCGGTATCAACTGTCGTTTTGCAGTGGTAACGTAACCACGATGACCTCTACTGACATTTGTTAAACTATTCAAGCATGTGATTCATTGAGCCATGCTAACAATGGCAACGATAGCATCTTTTCTATTGGGGGCAGAAAAATGTGGTTATCCTCTCTAAACATTGACTTTAGCCATCAATAGCAGGCGCCTGCCATGTCAGCACTCATTGCGATGGCCAAGTTGTTGCCTTTGACTTGGATAATTTCCTCATCGTGATTGGTCATGTTGCAGGGAGTTATCTATTAAGCCTAATCGATCTCTATCTTAACCGGCCCATTGTATCCTGGCCGTGATTGGACTTGCCGTGTCGTTTTTTGGGCTTTGTTATTTGCGGAGCCTTATTGACAGATGGGTTTTACTCTGAATCGCCCATAGCATAGCTGGGCCCATCAAGTTTAAAATTTTAGGAATTACTTTAGAGCATTTTCAAATATGACCATCTTTTATAAGTTGATTAAATAAAAGGTATTTATATTTGTTTGTCTATATAAAATATTCAAATCAAACTATTTATATTAATAATTTAAATTTAAATATTTATTATAATTTATAAGAGAAACTATGAGCATCAAAAAAAAGAAAAGAATAAGGAGAGTACAAAGAGAATACACAAGCGAAAGAGAAAAATAAATACTTTTAAAGATAAATAAATATAAAAATTTAAAGTATTTAAAATAAATTATTTTATTTATAAAAGTGTACATTTTAAATTATTTGATAATATTATTTATAATTAAAATGTATATATTTAGATTAAAAATTTGCTCATATGGACATATGTGAGTGTTTTAACATTAATTATACTATAATTTTATATTGAGGAAGAATTTAATATAAATATTCTTAAATTTACTAATTATAAATAAATTTACTTAGTTTTATATATTTATAATAATAATAATAATATAAAATAATAATAATAATAATATTTAATAATAATAATTATACCTAATAAATAATTAAATAATTTTTAATAATAATAATATAATAATAAAATAATAATATAATATAAAAATTATTATTTCTAAGGTGAAAATTATAATTTTTAAAAATTTATTATATTTATAAATGTGAGAATTATACGCCTATATGGACAAGGAGAAATCCCATAAACTTAAAATTTAATATTATTTATATAATCTTAAGATAATATCTCATAAGATATTACGTCATTTGATGATTGGCTGTTGGGCAGGAGGCCTGGGGCCTCCAAATTTGAGCTCATCATATTATAATATATACCAATAAATTTAAATTAGACAATATAAATTTTATATAAATATAATATATTTTTTAATATGAATAATAATTTTTATATAAATATTTTTATTATTATTTTTTTAATATCTGAAGCTACTAAAAGTTAAAAATTAATGTTTACGAATTATTTGATTTTAATTGTGAATTTATATAAATTATATGTAAATTTAAAATATTTAAATTTTATTTTAGACGGATGACACGTGTTAATCCGACGTCGTTTGGGAAGCTGTCTGTCAGAATGACGTCAAAGCAGAGGATAGCCATAAGACCCGTCGAAAACGACCACCAAACCATCAGAAGAATCGACAATGGAGGGAGTGGGGTCCCACTCACGCCTTGCAAGAACAACTTCCCGATACGGCCAGGCTTCGTCGTCGTCTACGGCTTTCAATGGACCGGTCAGACGGTGGGAGAAGAGATGGGTCCACGTATCTGCATCGCTGCCGTCCGCCCCTCGCCACCACAGCAGCAAGAGCTCCCAATCTAATGGTCACAAGAACAACGGCGCCGGTTTACGCCTCTATAGGTGGACCCCACTCTCCCAACAGCCAACTTCCGGCGGCGGCGACAATGGCACCGCCAAGCTCGAAGAGCCGCCGAGACGCAAGTTCCGGTACACTCCGGTGAGTCCGTTGCTGTTTTAGGAATACTGTGTTACTTATCTTTCCACTTCTGTGACTGTGGGTTTGTGAGTGTCTAGAGATTCGGGAAATTAGGGTTTTGTGATTGGCAATCTAGGTTTTGTTTATTTCGAATTGCTTTTTCCCTTTTTAGTGTGAATACATTATTCATCCCTTTTGTGTGTGTGTGTGTGTGTGTGTGGGATAATGATTCTTCCATGGAACTGACCGAAAAGAAAATTAATGCTTATGAATCAAGGTGAAATAAAAGTAAGTTCGGTGTTGCTGTATCGAGCTTCGATTTTGTTGTCTCTTCATTTTTAGTATAGTGACGCATTAGCCATTAACTATATCTCTATCAAGAATTTCCCCTTTCGGAGAACTGCCTCTGCTGCCATTAGTGTATTTTCATATGCCGCAGCTTAATCATCGAGCGTAGTATAGATAAATGATGAATTACCGATAAACAACAAAAGTTAAGCAGTGTATCCCATCCCATAAGATCGGTTATATAAATCCTCTTTCCACACTCCATTCGGTTGAGTATAATATTTTTTATGAAAGTGGAAGTAACTTAAATTATTTTTTTATCAGTCCTGAAGTCTCAATTTATACTTACTAAAAGAAGTGCCCAATTTATACTTTCGCCCAAAAAGGTGCTAAATTTAGTGGTTTTAATAGGTGTAAGGGGCATACCCAATACCTTAGGATAAAAATATGAGTCCTGGGTTTTTCCCTCTAGATCAATTTTGAACTCCAGACTAATTGGTTGAAGAAGCTTTCATGTGTATTGAGGATCCGAATGAAATCGATGTCACTTATCCCATTGCTTAACTTAAGAGGTAAAGGCGGAAAATAAACTTTAGAAATCTTGAAGGGAAAGCACTTCAGCATAATTACTATAGTTTATTAGGATGTTATGGTGGTTTTCTTTTTTCTTTTTTAGCAAACTTAGGTCTTCAACTGATTGTGCACATTTTCTAACTTCAACAAAAGAAAAGAGAATAAGAGGACCAACAAGATAGCTTTTGCTTTTAATTTATGATGAAATCCACCTTTTTTTCTCTTAGTTCTGCTGTCCACCCTCCTTGCATTTCACAATTTTTAGGCAGTGACTTGACTGTATCAATACGGGTTCTTTACTATGCCCTCTGTTATGCAGATTGCTGTGTTTGATGAGCATAGAAAAGAGGTAGTGAAGAGGACTAACAATGAAGCTAAATCAGAAGATAGCAACCAATACAGGATGAAGCCGGCATTGGAGAATGATGAGATTTATGGAATGCTGAACATTAACCATGGTCTAATGGGAGAGCACAAGGTGAAATTGTTGGTTCTGATTTTTTATCTTGGGTTTTTTGCAGTTAACCACATGCATTTTTTCCGATGGTTTTTTGACATAATTGCAACTTATAATGGTTTCTTTCACTTGACCACTCTTGATTTGTCTTTCCTTCTACCTCACATTTTCAATAAAATTGACCACATTCCTTACCTAACTCTAAATATGGCAGGTCTTAGGCTAGAGTTAAGGATGAGGGTGGCATTTAAGTACCTAACACATGGCATAAAACTTTCTGATATTTTGATATAGATTTGAGATTGGGACAAAGGATTTTTCTTTCTCATGGACAAAGATATGATCAAGGAAATTATATTTTGAAGTTTGACTCAACTTAAAATCGTGCTATGCCTAACACATCTTTCAAGAGGTGGAAGGAACATTAAATCGGTTGATGTGCTTTGACATGATGGTAAGACTGTGCTCTTGTGACCTGGAGTTTGCTGGCTTAAACTACGTTGTATGTGGTATATTGTTAGATGGGATAGGGCCGCTGCATTGCCACCTCCCTATTCTATAATATCAGCAAGTGCTATTGCATCATGAACAAGTGTGGCTGAAGAGGTTAGTCTAGGATAACAAATTAGGTTGGGAACTTGGATTACGGGTACTTTGACTAGCACACCTAAAAAGGTGATATATGCTATAACTAGGATGAGAAATTATAACAATTATGACATTGCTAAAACAATAAATGCTGAATATTGTAAGTTCATATGTATCCCAAGTGCGAGGTTAAGGGAACAATTGAAAGTGAAATTTGAGAGGAATTGGATAAGGCAACCTAAGAGATTTCATAGAAGGGATTGATTGTTATAAGCAGGGAAATGAATGTGGGACAAGATGTAAATAGGTATACAAGCATGCATGGAGACAATAATTTTGAGGTTAGAAATAAAAGGGTGGCCTGGTGCATTATGATTCCCGCATTGCAGGATCTAGGGAGGGTAAGTTGTGCATGGACTTATTTATGCGTTGTAGAGAGACTATTTTCGTAGTTGAATTTGTGACTACTAGTTCATATTAAAGTAGCCTTACCATTGCAGTGAGACTTTTATTTCTAATTGAGGAATAATTGATAAAGAAAAAGATATTTTGAAATTATATACAACTTATGATCTTTTTATGGCTAATACTTTTCCAAGGAATATTTTATCATATGGTGAGCCTTAATAAAATGATAATGTTGCTCTGTTGTGACCTAGAAGTTACAGGTTAAAATTACGAAAAAACTATCTAAAATACAAAGGTAATGTTATTTCCATCTGATAATCTTAGGACCTGCGATATGGGAATCTTGTGCAATGTCCCACCCTAGTTTAGGGAAAAACATTCAATTTTAATAAGTGTGACTGATCAAATTCTTAAACTGACTAATTTCTCATAAAAAAGAAGATATTGGTTGTATTATAAGATCATTCCTAGGAAAATTGACAATTATCTGGATTTTGTCCTCTCACTATGGGTTTGATTGTACCATACCTTGTTTTAGGATATGCATCTTTAGAAGTGAAATAAGAAGATGATAAAGTACGGCCGACCAAGAATATAAAGGTGAAACTTAAAGGATGACAAACACTCATTTTAGAAGATATGAAAAGATGCAATTGAGATCTTAGAGGGAGTAATAATGAGATGGGTGATGCTTTGGCTAATCATATACGAACGGCTGTTTGAAAGGTTTTAGCAGAATTGAGAGGGAAAGTGCATGCAAAAAGAAGCTTAATGGTGGTACAAAGAGGTTAAGAAAGTGAATATTTAGAGAGATTTCTAGATGACGTTGTATGTGTAAAATCAATGACTATTTGGAAAGATATAAATGTTTTAAGAAAAAGAAAAAGATCGCAGTGAGTAAGGGGAAATATAAAGCGTATAAGGACTTGTACAAACTACTTAACACAAAGGAGGGACCAAGGGTTAAACTTAAGTTGAAGTGTATCAAAGTTGATGATGATATAAAAGAGAACTGAGAAAGTGGGGATACTATCACAGTACTAAGGGACATTAGTGGCTCTAAGAGAAGCCTAAATTACTCTTATTCTCTTTGTATCATTTCACTAAAAGCTCTAGTGAAACTCGGCGAGAAACTGTAATAGAAAGGAGCAAGTGATTAACTGAAGGAAAGTACAGATTCTAGATAGTTTAAGAACGAACAAGAAAAATGCTGTGATTATGTGAACAGACAAAAAAAATGTTAGTGATTAGGTATTAGAAAAAACCCTTTTATGTTTCAAATAATATGACATAACTTCAGTTGATTGAATTACCCCCTTGTGATCCCCAAATCTTTTCTTCTTCAACTATAGCCTTCGAATCTTTCTTAATTATATCCTTGATTCTAATGGAACCGAAGGGGATCACATAGTGCTTGCATGGAGGGGGAGATTTGTTAGGGATCATATAATGCTCGGATGCTTAAAATATTGGTGATAAAAGAGAAGTGGAGACCTATCAAAAACAAATAGAAAGGACGAGGATAGGGAAGGGGGAGGAGCAAAGGGAGATAAGAGAACAATGGTCCATTTCTATTTAGTGTGATCTGAACACATTTTGTATTATTAGCCCTTTTGAAAATCTAACCGAAAAGTTTGCGGTACAACTTGATGTAAATATTGAATGGTGATTGATAGTGTCAGCAGGGGAATCAAGCCATAGGCCCAAGACCGTTGATTTCTCTATTTATGGATCTATTTTTGGGCCCATCTGACTTTTTGTATTTATAT
This sequence comes from Nepenthes gracilis, assembly GCA_033239525.1. NCBI lineage: Eukaryota > Viridiplantae > Streptophyta > Magnoliopsida > Caryophyllales > Nepenthaceae > Nepenthes > Nepenthes gracilis. Next base: position 14,181,722 of record BSYO01000027.1, on the reverse strand, counting down.
CTCGTTTGGCTCTAGGGTTTTCGAAGAGTTTGAAAACACAAATCTTGTAGTCACCTTTGTTGTCTCCTCTTGTAACCCAACTTTTGAAGAGAGTCAAATCACTCCTCATTTGCCCATAATTTTTTCCATTTGGGATTTTTCTACATAAATCTGATGTTCTGTTATGTAATTATTTATTATTTTACTATTGCTAAGTTCTCAAATTCCTAACAATTTCTGTTTTTTGCCTCTTCCTTTTTCCTCATATTTTTCTCAATGGATATCTGAAATAGATAGGTTATCGCCTCTGCAAACACGAGTTGCACCCCAAGATGTGATTCGATTCATTTACCTATTTATATGCTTTTAGCTGTGTCTATGCTTATTGTCCTTAAAGATAATTTAAAAAGTTGTCAGTATATTATGAATAAGTAAAATGCCGGTTAACCTAGTGACCTAACAGATAGATGTGAGAACCCAGTAGATTATAATGATCATGCTAATATGATAAAATACAACGGAATTCGATATGCAAATATATTGAAATCCTTAACTTCCTCTTAAGATTATTTATGTTTATGCACTCAACTCATTAGGAGAAGAAATATGATGTATTTTTAGTCGTTTAATTAATCTAAATTTGACATGATTTTTGAATTAAATGCCATAATGCAAAAGAATTGAACTCCTTGACTAACAGTTATATTTGTGTCAGACATCAAGTACATGGGTTTAAAACTTCCTCTAAATGTATCATTTCAAGTGGTTAACTTCTATAAATATTTTATACAACAGAGTTTCAATGATGGGAACACGAGAGGTTGCATCTCTCATGGAAAAGCAACCTCCACTTCTCTCAATCTCATCCATTGAGCTGGAAATCAACGGTTGAGATTTGGTTACTCTTTAGAAATTTGATGTAAATGATTTAATTGTGTTTTATTTGTTTGAAATTGGTTTAAGTCTCTGCTGTTCATTTTCAGATAGACAATTAAAATTGATAGAAGTAGTAGCTGCTCCTTCCCCTGTATGCTATTTAGTATGATAATATCCTCAAGATTTCACAAAAACCTTAACGCCGTAGTTTTGGTCTTTCAGATAGTATATTGGCGGATGAATTAGTCCCATAAGTTTCTTGTTTATCTGAGTTATGGATTGTTGTCATGCCTCATGGACAGTTACAAGTAGTATTCATATTCTTTTTGCAACTTCGTGCCCAACTTATATTGATGAATCCGCGGAGGGTTATGTCTTATAGCTTGTTTTGTTTTGTTTCATTGACAGTTCTCTTTAGTTAGAGCTTCTAAGGCAGGCAAGAAGCACCAACTCTCTCACTGGACTAAATTGTCGGTGTTGACACTTGTTAAACACCGGCTTGTGCCAAGATTTTTTATTTTCTGTTTTACTTCATTGGACTCTAACATGCTCTGGCATATTTTTTTATTTTTAAAGCGCTAGAACTTACTGCGGACACTACATAAGCTTAGTATTGTGTCATAAGGCTTTTTCGTGGTATACAGTTGTTTTGGAGGCCAGGACAAATGGGGACTCAGGCTCCATTTATATGCAGAAAATGCATTTTTCACAGAAAATATCTTCAACAAATATATTTTTTTTATACTTTTTCATGGAAGATAAATTCAAAAAAAAAAAAGCTTCTCATCGTATTATTTTTTGATACTTGGTACTTATAAGAAATTTTGGATCATCGCAAAAATTGATAAAAGATTGTGAATGTTTGTAGTGATGAAAGGTGGTGATATGTTCGTCCACTGTGATATTTTGCGGTCAAGAAAATATTTCAAATTATTGTCGGCTGGATGGGCTCGGTGGTGATGCTGGCCAGGGGGGTCGGGTGCCGCCACTGGCTGGCGATGGTATCATCCCGTGGGTAAAAATCTTTCGTTAATAGGGATTGGAGGTTCACGGCGAGTACTAGATAAGATACAAAAATAATTTCTCATTTTGAAAAAGGGTCTTCATTTTTAGGATTGTAAGCTTAAATTTTTCGTTTGCTTGTATTCTTGTATGTGCCAAAACCATGAACCGAGAAATGTGAAAAATATTTTCTATCAAGTTATTCTTTAAGAATTCGATATTAACCGTTCCTATGATGGCCGCCCCCTATAAATGAATAACAGAGAGGCCTTCGAAACAAACGGAGCTTTATAGGGAGTGTTGTTTTTAGGAAAATACCTCTTAGAGACCCATAAGTGGTATGGTGTCTCATTCATTCATCTATACATTTATATTTGATTCATACAAAAATAGATGAACAGACAGCAGAATTTCTCTTTTTTGGAATCCAGGCCTGACCTATCTGCAAATATTTATGCAGGCAGCAGATTTGAACTTGGCCGTGCACCCGGAATGCCGTCCCAGCTGCCCGGATCTCGACGGCCGGAATCGAGAGAGCCTACCGGATATATTGAATCTGAGTGGTTTCTGGCCAGCAGGTTGACATCTCTGATATCAATTCGACCAGAGATGTTGTGTTAGTGATGATGCACCATAGCCAGCGATGCACCCCTCCTTGGATCAGTTTGCAGATCGCTGCTTATGGTTGGACTGGACGGCGTAGATTTGATCAGATTCGTAAGTTTACAGCCGTGGAAACTTGATGTACTTCAATCCTTGCCGTTAATGTAAGCATCATCGCAAGCTTGTTATCAGTAGTTGAGGATCGTAGTGGTAAAGGGCTTGTTTGGCATGATTGAAAAGCTGAGTACTGTATATAATTGTATTTTTATTATGGGGTTTTCATATGGTTTTTTTAAATATTGTTATTTTTTATTATTTAGTGATTGATGTTATTTTTAAAATAATAAAAGATAAAAATTAAGATAATTTTTGTATTTTAATGATTAAATCCCAACTAAATATTCATAATGTTTGATTTGGCCGTAACAAAACCTGAATTTTGAGAGCCTGAAAAGTTGTTCCTACTGTTTTATAATTAAACCTATGATCACGAGTTTAACTTCTATTGATATATCTAAATTTATTTAATACATGACTTTTATGAGTAATATCATGCGTTTAAATTCGATCAATGCTCACAAAACGGGAGATTGAATCATTCGCTATCGAAAAACCCTTTAGAATTTTGGCGATAACAATCGAGTTAAATGCTATTAGCTCAGTAAGTAGCTCGTTCGAGTTTGATTAGATGCACATTCAAGGCAAGCTTGTGAAATAGACAATTACGATCGAACTTGATTTAGCCAATTCGGACTCTTTTAAATTGAGAATGAGATTCATGTTGTTAAAGATTCAATTTAATACATTTCAAAGCATCAAAATAACTAAAGAAAGAAAAGGAGCAAGCGAAGCTCTGGAAACTAGCGTGTGGTTAGATACTGACTGGTGATTTCGTGCAGTGCCCAATTTTGGTAGACTCGTAAAGAAAAAATGCCTATGAAATAAACCAAAATGCACAGCAACAAATATTAATCTCATAGTTTCAAATACAACTGCGATATTCTGAATCACCCTTACTATACTAATATGGGTCACACTCTTTAAAGCTTAGATGAGTAACATAACAATAAAGAACGATGGTAGAAGGCCAACCTTTATTAACTATTGCGATAGCGTAAACAAATCTGTCCTTTGTCATTATAGATGCATGTAAAGATAATCATCTTTCTGCTAACCCAACCTCCACCTCTCGGGACCAACAAGGATATAGTACATGAATATTTAGTTGTTGTCCATCGACTACGTATTTTGGCCTAATCTTAGGCCTTAACTCATCATTCATTGGAGAGCCTTGCAAATGAACCATTAGGTTTTCAGGGCAATGCCACATGATCCAAAAATGCTGCCACTAAAACTAATTATAGAAGACAAACTCTCACAAAAATACAAGCAAAATTTTCTTAGAACGTATGGGGGACAATTATATGCCGTAAGTAGTGAATGCATTATGCCTCGGAAGCCTCGGTGTCATTATGTTCAACTGCTGGAGTGACTCCAACTTCAGCTGGCCGAATAACTCTATCATGAAGCATGTACCCCGGCTGCATGCATTGAAAATAAAAACAGAAAGTGAAAGACATCGTTAATATATGAAGCACAAAGACTACTTGAGCACCCATTTCTAGGAACTGTTAGCATCCTCTTATTTTAGAGTCATTTCATACTCCAAGGGATGAGTATTTGATCCTAGAAATTTGAACAGCTGATAAGAATATTAAATAAATCCAACACATTTTAATGTATTAATGTGATCCTAGCCATTTAAATTGCTAAGAAAAAGCTTCACCGTTGATTTAGAGCAGCTCGTTTTAAAGACTTCTTTTCCAGTGCCGCTTTCATTACAAGCATCAGTCAAAGTGGTAGAACCCCATCCAGAGTCTATAGTCTATGGGAGAGCCTCTGCCTTTTTCTGTAAGAGATACATATAGGTAGTATGATATTATGGGCTATAAAAGAGTGGAAAGGAGAGCCTCAAGAATGGCCACCTTTTCATTCTTTCCGGGCTAATACATATACCAAATGCTAATAAAGGCTTGATGGTAACCTTATTATCCCAAAAGAAATGATCTCAAAACGGTAAAGGAACAATTTTGATAATGTTTCTTTGAAATCAAAGAATGAAGATACGTTTCCTCAGGTCACTGACCTATTATGATGTAGAAACTATGGAAAAAAGTTGAACGGAAGAATATAATCTCCACAAACAAATTGTGAAAAGGGCTCTTTATTAATTATTATCCATTTTTTATTATAATATAATAAAAAAATGGATAATATAATGTTACAACAGTAAAATCATACAAGGCTGGTGAACTTCATCCACAGGCAGTCAGGCGAACTTCAACAGATGAAAAATCAACACCAAATGGCATCAAAAAGTCTCGAATATTGGATTTCAACTATGTGATCCCCATTCAGGAGGAAGCTTGATGCGTGAAACTCACACTGTGTGGGGGTTTGAGGAAGGTTTGGATAATTTTTGGGCTAATTGTATCAATTTTACCTTACATTATAAAAGGTCAATTCTACAATTCGAACCCATAACTATCAAATCACACAACTCTACTATCATGCCAAGGAACTAACCAAACCATTTATTTGGGGGTAGAAAATAGAAACACAACGAGGAGGGAACCCATCTAATCCCAGGCAATTGATAGATTTTTTCTAATAACATCAAGCAACATACCATGAGAACAAATATACACCATATTATCTATGGATAATGTTTAGTGACCAAGTAAATGGAGATAGGAAACCTCAAAAAATGATACCGTGTATTGAAATGGAAGCAAACATATATATATAAGAATACCTTTAAAACAGTAGCAACAGTCCCTGGAGGCTTAGTGTTATCAGGTACTTCGAAAACTGCATTATGCCTGGTGGGGTCAAACTGCTCATTTGTAGGATCATATTTCTCCACTCCAAATTTTTTGAAAATCTGAAAACAATAACCTAGGTTAGCCTAAAAAAAATACTGTAACCCAAACTTTCATGATAAGCAACAGTATTATTAAGACTGACTGTTAAGTAACAAATGGGTGGCAGATATTGCAGCCATTGATAGTATCCAGCAATCGCCTGAGTAGAAAGGATTTCAAACAACGGATTTGATCTGCACTAATCTTCTCAGGTTAGATTTGAAGAGATCTTCAAAGGATGAAGGTAAATAAGTTGCCCTCAGTTATGAACAGTCTCTAAATAGAGATGTAGGCATTTTTGATGAAAAAGGTAGAAAGTGAGAATTCTCTTTGTTTGTGAGGTAGAAAGCTGCTCCAAAAGCTTTGGTAGTTCAGAGATTTAGATTCACTTCTCAATAAATGCAAGAGGGTCTTTTATTAAGATGGAGCTTGGATTGGGAAGGAAAAACACATAATCTCCACAGTTGCTTCATGGTAGCGAGTTGGATTGTCTCCTGTTTTCTTTGGGAATTTATGAGATGAAAGCAGTGATCTGCCAATAGTTCGAGTGACTATAAGGGGAATCATAAACATATAACATCTTGCTGAATAAAGGCAACAGCAAATTCAAGGTTGAAATTTCTTTAAGAGGTAGATTGTGACATTTCAGATTTTCCAAGGTATTTAAATTATTTTGTATGTGGAAAAATAAATTTTTTCATGTATTATTGGGATATTTAATTGTCATATTTAGGATATATTTTCGAGAATGCTTTGGGTATAATTATTTCAAGTAAGAATATTAAATAATCTAAGGATTTTGATTTGCAATTTTTATGGATCCAAAATAATTATTGTTGGATACCTAATTACCATCGACGCTTAAGCTCCAGCTAAACATTTAAAAATAACCCAACTAGGTGGCCGGCTGCAGAAGGGCAAAATAAGATGGTGGGTTGATGAAGGGCATTGGTGACTAAGCAAATTATCTGCATAGCATCACAGATTCAGCAAGGGTTTAAAACCCACAGCTCAGGGTATGTGTGGGTCGAAATAAGATTGTCACAGCCGGGAGATGTATAGGAAAAAAAGGAATAGAAGAACACAGTTCTTTATCCAGCCAAAATCAAGTAATTCTTTAATCTCTTCCTTGTTCTATAACTACAAAGCTTTCTGGTTTCATGAATAAATATCTATGTGTGAGTTAAAATAAGATTGTCAAGAGATGTATAGGAAAGAGAGAAGTAGAAGAACACGGTTCTTCCTCCAGCCAAAATCAAGTAATTCTTTAATCTCTTCCTTGTTCTATAATTACAAAGCTTTCTAGTTTCCTGAATAAATATCTAAAATCATCAAATATCTCTGTTGAGTTGAAATTGATGAAATTTCAAAGGTTGTCCAAATTTTGGGGTTTTATTGACATTTTGTAAATTTAAGCAAAATTGCGGTTATAGGTTGAATTTCTGTGTTCAATTAATTACATGGAGGATTCATGTGATGATTTTGATAATAAGTAATAGAAGGTGGATGAGTATAATTTAAGTAAAACTTTGGATTAGAAAATGAAGATGGAAACCAAAGCCTTCTAAAAGACAAATCTGGAAGCTTGAATAAATTGGTTTTGACGTGCTAATGGATTTCATAGTGTACTGTTTTGTATATTGATGTCTCTATGTTGAGATTTTGGTGTAAATGTTTCAAAATGTGATATCTCATGGTTGAATTTCATGGTACTGTGGATGTGGCCGTGCTCTGTTCCTGTTGCTCCTGTGGATTGTGTGTGTGAAATAATGGAGGAAGGAGGTATATTTAATATGTCAGCTAGTAAATTTGAGAAACAGCAATATTATTTAAATATGTTGGTAGATTTCCTAAGTGAAAATAGATCTGTTCTGGGCTCTATGAAATTTGGGGGCACTGCTGTTTGGAGTAGAGGTGGGAGGAGGAATTAAATTAAGAAACATTGTTTAAATATGACAATGAATTTACTTAGTGAAAATCAATATTTTGAGGATTATTTGGGGTGTAGACTATTCTAAGTTAATTTTATAAAATTGATAGTGTTAGAAGATAATTTCCTATGGATATATTTCTGATAACCCAATATGCTATATGGAGTATTTATTTATTTATGGATTTAGTAAATAATAATTTTGGAAGTGAAGTAGTTAGTCATGGTTTCTTGATTGGGAAAAAGATTTGAGTTTAGAAACTTATGAATTGGCAAAGGAAAGGAGTAGAATCAAGAGGTAGTTATATTTGAGGAAATATCTTTGGCGATGAGATTAGAAGTTTATAAATAATAGATGGATAGAATCTTGATAAATTGAGGATATGAACCGCACCTTAGGCTGCTTTGAGATGCTTACTGACATTGGATTTGCTCATTTGATTATTTGTTACATTATTATAGCCTATACAGATAATCTAAATCGTTATTGTGTTAATATTTGATCATTGGCATCTTCTTATTTCAAATCACATTCCTACCTTATTTTTTGATATAACTAATATTGGTAGGTTATGTTTGAAGACTACACATAAAAATAATACAAAATTATTAGTATATGAATCTTAGATATTCTATATTATGATATAATGTAGTACGATTCTTTGTTCTGTATTCCATGGATAAGGTAAAACAAGATGTATGAATACACCAACAAATCCAAAAAGATGGATCCCGAGGGTATCTAGTGTAGTCCATATAATACTGAAAACATTTTGGTAGTTTCGAGGATGTGTGTTTTTGTGGTTATATATTTTTCCTATAGAATCTATGAATATTATATGTGCTATTGTTGTGTGCATTAACCCTAGCCAAACCACATACGTGTAGTAGAACACTATTGGCATTGCTTAGTAGGGTGGAGAGTATTCTAAATAAAAAAAATACTCAACTAATTGGGATGTATATACATTTGCTTTAGGTTTGCAGTGGTGGAAAATATCCTTGGAGATTCTTCTTGTTGAAGTGTACTATACATGGTATGAGCATGTATAAGTTCTTGAAACTCATGTTCATAATATATTTCATCTGATGCAAGGCATCTCATATATTGTGTTTGGCATGTGGTGCCTGTAAGGAGTTGTGAAATTTTGAATTATTTGGATTTTATTGACTTCTCTTATTATTATATTTCCTGATTATTGAATTACTTATTTGGACATTTGGCTCATTAATTGTTTGTTTCCTATCTTTTCTAAAATTAGCCTACAGGTGACTGTGTCTTTTATAGAATAGCTTAGAAGAGACTTTTGGCAGACCTTTGTCATTAAAGATAATTGTTGTAAGCTTTAATGGTTTTCTTTGTAATAAGCGTATGTAGTTGTCATGTATATAAACTTTATAATGAAAAATAAAGAAAGATGTTGACGAGATCGATATAAGTTTTCAAGTATATGTATGTTGTGTTCGGTATACAGATTTAGTGGATTTCAATATCATTGTCAGAACATTTGAGGATATTTAGTTCGGGTTGTGGTCTTCCATCCCCCGCCCCATTCCTATCCTAGCCAAAAATAAAAAATAAAAATGCAACTTCAGTGCAATAAGAATTACAATCTGACTATGATTTTCCTATGGTTGAATGAATTGACTAACTTATCACTGTATTTGTATTTTGCATGCATAGCCTACTGCTCCAACAAAGCAACGCCAAAAAACAAAGATAGGGAAGGTCAGGAACTTTGAAGCTAAGACTTTGAAGTTTGATTTTAAACAATATAGGCGTGAATCTCCACAAAGCATCAAATATCGGTAACAAATTTGGAAAGCTGCTATGTTCTTCCCAGTAAGGCTCACATATCTACTCAACAGCTAAAATTAAAAATTAAATGGATGAATAATAAAGATTGAATAGTCATAAAAATTACTTAATATAATCTTCATCATTGATCCACCCAATTTCTAATCCTAATTGTAGGGTAAATATAAGAGCCTTTTCACTAGAAGGACCATAACATCACTCACAAATTTGCAGCAGCAGTTAAAGCATCATACTAAGAAACTGCAGTCCCACGACCCATGAGAAGACTAAAAGAAGGAACAACACAAGGTGAAAGTTTAGCAAAAGGATTTGAGTGGGATTTTCTTACCTCCATAAGCTGCTTCTCAGTCATTTCTACACCTTCAAGTAGTGTTTTCAGAAGTGGCACTACACCAATAGTGTCTTTGGATGCATCAATTTTGGCAAAACTGCCTTTTACAACCGAAGAAGCTCTGCCTAGATTGTCTGCAACATCCAATAAACTCTTTGCAAAGCTCTGCAGCACAAAAACATCTACAGAATGAAATATCATCTAATATGCAAAATATTTGTCGATATATATCAATACTGGACCCACATACCAATAATATGTCACCATATTAAACTTATACCGGCTGATATTTCACCATAATTCTTCTTTTTTCCCCTTTACAAGAACATTTTACATCCAATACCGATAGTTATTTCTTTATATGGCTGATACTAATATAAATATTTTCATATTTTGCTACCATTAAAAACCTAGCAATGATGCAGCTATCTATTCTGATATATGAACAGCTAGACCTGAATGGCAAACTTCTTTGAATTTTCTGAATCACGTCTTGTCCGGTCCATTACATTTTCCATGTCTGCATAACTGCGAAGAACTTTATCTTGCATGGCTGCAATCTCCTTCTGCTTCACTTTGAGAGCTTCCTCCTTCTCCATCACAAGTTTCACCAGATCATCCTTTGACAGGTCATCTAAATCTCCCTCTGACTCTGAATCAGAAAATGCTGTTCGTTTATGGACTCTTCTTTGTCTTTTGACAGACTGAGTTGAAGATTGAGTCTCTGAACTAGAACTTGATTCTTGTTTACGCTCAGTAGTCTTGGCATCTCCAGCAGCAACTTCTTCTACTTGATCAGAAGCTGCAGCATCAGAGATTACACCAGCATCTTTATCTTCAACAGTATTCACCTGCTCAGGTACAGACTGCACTGTTCCTTTTTCACTGAACTGAGGGGACAAAGATGTGGAGATTCCAAGCCGTTGCAAAATTGATGTACTTTGCAATTGATCATGCAACAGACATGCCTAGCCAAACATGGAAAAGTATAATCATGGGGGCTGGAAAGCTCATCCAAGGAAAGATCTACTAAGAACCATTTTCCTTTATGTAAAGATTCAAACATGGACTGACCAAAAAAAGTGTCATCGGTAATTTCAAGAGACATAAAAAAGGGCATCTGGAAAGCACAAGGCTCCTATATTGTGAGATCTAACAAACAGTTAATTGCAAAGCCAATATGCATCTTCAATGGAGAAAATTTCCCTTTCTTAATTGATTATATGGATCTTGAGGGCTTGAATGATACCTAATTTTAAATAGATTAGACATTCTTTTTCAAATATAAAAGGAAGTAAAGTAATCTCTGTATAACAAGACATTCTAAATCAGCAAATATAAGAAGGCATCTCCCACCATGATTATCCAACCATTTGTGTCTCTGCTACTCAACATCTATTGATTGTGTGACAACAAGAGATAGAAGAATCATGAGAAGAAAACTGTCCCCACTCTGATGGCATAATTGCTTATGAAGCCAAATCACTTGCTAGTGTCATTTTTTTACTTGACAACTCTTCCTATAAGTTCATCTGTGTCCTGGAATTTCAGCATTGTCTACCAATTATAACCCATCCTATTATTGCCGATAATTCATGTCAGACATATTTATCTCTACATCAAATAATGAGCCAAATCTCAGAGTGGCATCAAAAGTAATCATATAAAGGCACCTGAACCCACAAGTCTCAAATTGAGGGAAATAGAAATATAGAAAAATACAAAGACAAAGAAGAAAGACAATAGATGCAATGTTTAAGGAAGTGCCCTCAATGCATTGATATTTGAATGAATGATTCATGACAAGACTAGCATGTGATAATTCCTCTATAATCACCCTATTGAAAGTAAAAACACAAGATTTCAACTTCAAATCCTGAATAATAAAAATAATAATCCTCCTTTTGGTTGGCGACACTCTCAACCAATATTTTCAACAGAATAGTATTCTTTCCCTAGTTTCTGGTCATTTAGTTGAGGAAAATATACTATCTTCATACGTCCGTTTCATAGTTTAGGGCAATAAAATGTGTCAACGGCAATGTGGGTAGCAGAGTGGAAGTGGCGAAGGTGGCAGGCAGTGGAAGTGGTGGCCAGGGTGGCAGAGATACTAATACCGGTGGCGGTAGGAAGATCATTTTCTTTCCAACTGAAAAAGAAACATTTTTATTCGATGCATAAATTTTATTTTATTTTAAATATTGTTTCCTTTGTCCATGACCAATCAACCAAAGAATTGGGAAGATTTTTCCTAATAAATGGTTTCTGGCCAACCAAACATAGCCTTGAACTTCACCTTCAACCCCCCAAAATTTTACCTTTCCAGCAAAAACAGCATCACCCGAAATTTTACAGTTCGAATTAATGAGAAGAAATATAAAACCGTACCCTAGTAGACAAAAATGAAAAAACACTACAAAATTAGAGACTTCTCAAAGAGCTTACCTTGATTGAAGAGGCACGCAGAGAATGAAACTGATTTGATGCGAACGGCAGGTAGTGGTGGTGGTGCGGAGTAGGAGAGAGGCAGCGGTTTTGGCACTGGACGAACACGTTCCTCAATGTTCTGCCAAAGACCTTCGATACCCACATCGCCGAATCCGAATTTCAAAGAAAGGAAGGGTGTGAGAGTTATGGCAGAGAAAATGAGCAGAGAGGAGAAAAAGTTTGGACGGGGGAAATGGAGAGTTCTTGGATGTGGCGGTAGAGAGAGAAGAGCGAGGTGGCCGGGGGCTGAGCCTTGGATTAACCAAAACGACGTCGTGCAGTAGATGAATTTCCCGAAACAGCATCGTTTAATAAGGTCCAGAGTCTTCCATCCGTACAGAGCCGAAGCGCTTGAATTTCACCTCTAAGGTAATCTCTTGATTTTAATATCCAGAACGTTACATATAAATATTTACATCCATTTATTTGTTAAATAATACTTATTAAATAGAAAATATTTTTAATAAAAAAATTAAAAAAAATATTTTGTACATATTTTACAAAAATATATTTTTTTAAAAAATAATTTTTATTAAATATTTTCTAACTTTTATCGTATATAAAAATATAAAATATTATATAAATTGATCAATGATATTTGAAGTTTGCTATAATTGATTGCAATAATATTTTTAGATGATAATGATCTCTAACATAATTATATTTTGTTTTAGCAATATGCCAATGAAGTTAGTTGCCAAATGATAACCAAAAATTGATCAACCATTAACAACTAATAATCATTATCAGCAACTAGTATGACATGGTCATGGTGAGCCATCTAATAACCAACAAGGTAACTCGAGGCATTGCCATTTGGTGATATGTGACGATGGCAATGACATTAATGATTGATGACAACTTGTGATTGTTGGGCGGTTTATAGATGGTAGATTTTGGTCACAGTATATCGATCGATAAGTGATAGTGACATTTAAAGGTATTATTGTCAAATGACTAATAATAACATTAGTGATATTCTTCACAGATTTATCACATCTCTCATCAACAGAGAGACAATAACTAAAAAAGTAGAAATCAGCTCTTGATTTATCGAGAAAAAAACATTAACATGTGTTGGGTATGGCCTAAGACAGACCGATAATTGGTTTAATATAAATCTGATTAGAAGCTCAAATCCCAACGACTCAATCAAAGAAGCAATGAAGCTAGTCAAGGCAATCAAATAACAACTCTTTTAAACGTTAACAGAAAAGTTCAATCCAAACAATCAGGTTATCAAAAAAATTAAATGATAATAATAAATCAATAAATGACTCTATCCAGAAATGATTAAAATGGTCATAATGTTAATAATCAGATAATTTTTTTATTAAATTGGGACGACAGTTACATACTAAAAAGTAACGCTTCCTAAGAGTTATTTCAAAACAGCTTAATGCATTGATAAGAAAGTCGTTTATAAATAAAAGAGGACGGTCGAAAAAGAAAATAGAGATACTCAAACCTTCGAGTACATTAAGTGGCGCAAAATTCTCTTAATTTACACATCCCTATCATATTTTTATTTCCAATACTTATTTTTCAGTATTTTTATCAAAATAAAAAAATTATTAATTTAAATATCGGATGATACATTAGAGAGTAAATCTCATATACATTTTACTTTTAGTCGGTTTTGTTATAGTGTATAGGACATAAATTTAAAGTTACAAATATCGTACCCGATACTATTTGGACTTGCTAAAGAAAATAATTAACTTTATAATTCGTATGATATTTCGGATCCTTGGAATATATCGATATGAATTCATATATATTATGATTTATTCTATATTATCATTAATAAAGTAATAAGATAATTCAACGATCCATATAATAATTTTAATATCATAAAATCTCACCATACTATTCAATTTGAAAGCAAAATTAGTCATAGGGGTTCCTGAAATTCTTCAAGAGCTCAGGAATGTCATATGGGAACATATCATCAGCAACTTGGATCATGTTCGGCTTCAACTTCAATTCGCTAATGAAGCCCGTTAGGATTTAACACGACGTCGTATTGTAACTCTAGCTTTTGTCAGACTGCATTTCTGCCCCTTTGGCGCCCGCCAAATTTGGCGGCACAACGTATCTTCATAGGATTTTGTGGGTCCCGCAAAATTGAGGATTAAAATTCAATACAAAATTTTCATTAAATCTAAGATAAAAAAAGGTTATATTTTAGATTTTATATTTATAAATATCATTCAAAATTTATTAAATTAGGTAATCATAATTTTTAAAAAATATATAAAAAGTTATAAATAAATTATAAATAAAGTAGTTTTCTTTTTTAAATAAAAATTTATTATATACTTCTGAAGGGTTTAGTATATCCAACCAAAAAAAAAAAAAAACTGCTTAACCGGTATATCATTATTCATGGAGGTAATTCGGTAGCCAATTATCCATAAAAACAGTTCAGCAGACGATTAAAATATTCTACCCATTATATAGATTTTCCTTTTATCCTAACGAAGAGAGGGAAGCCACCGGGAAAAAAGAAGAGGAGGAGGGGAAAAGAAATTGGCCAGCCTAACAGGGAAGACTCTCCCTCCAGAAAGACCCTCATGAAATCCTCCAATTGAAGAAAGGTTATCCTCCAAGACATTATCCATTTAAAATACTACTAAACCGAATATACCCAAATACACAATTCTCTACACATATTTTATTCAAAATATACTTTATCTTTCTCTCTATGAAAAAGAATTACTGATTTGAGCGTCGAAAGATAAATCGAAAAACGAATCCCACTGTTTTTTTCTAACCTATCATTTTTTGTTATGTTGTGCAATTTCTAGGTTAAAAGGTACCGAGATCGGACCAGTTTTGATTTGATCCACTTGGAAGATCGAGTAGTTCCCTAACTCATCGGATAATCCAAAACCATGGATGCAACATTCCTCCTTTCAACTATATATAAAGACAGTATAAAAAATTTTATCTAAATTTACATTACTAATCAATCAATTTTACTTTAGAGTTGTCTTATGGTGCATGCAAGTTGTATAAATTCTATTTTGATGAACAGGATAGATCGAAAGATGTCAGAATAAATAAATGGGCAAGCAAGTCACGTTTATAGGGTATCCTCAAATTGCATTTTAGGTACTATCAAAATATTTCTATTCCACATATTATGTTTGATTATACCAATTGGAGACATGAAGACAGAACTTTAGAAAATTGATATTATTTTTAGTATAATTACTGCTGCTAATACTTCATACATGAAGAAACAAAGAGACATTCTAAGTGAGGAGGGGCTCATATGTATGGCATGAACTATTATATTAGTATTAGAAATCTGTTAGTTAGTTGTCCCGATTATGTGGGCCTTCTCTTTAAAATTGGATTCCAAATTAATGAGATAATACAAAGTTACCTATGATGTTATGCACTTGTAAGTGTTCAAGATTCTGGCATTATATTTTAAAAATCTTTTATCTCCACGGATTATAATTATATTAACTTATAAAGTAATATTACTTATCAAACCCAGTTATAACTCGAGATATTGTGTAACATCTGATTTTTTATTCATAAATTATAATGTTTTAATTTGAGTAATGAATATATAATCCAAAATTTGAGAAAAAAATCAAATGAGAGGGAATTAAGCCCAGTGCATGATTGGTGCTTTTTTATATGTTCGTGCATGTTTGAAGTAACACCTATACTTTTAATGGATACTTATGGAGCATTTATATGTGATTCAAGTAGAATGGATAACGCATGATATGTGCCTGTGACAACGCTTATGCACATATGAGGCATTTAATGATACTTAAAATGTGCCTAATGAGACGCTTATGTGCGCCTGTATGTCTAGATGACAACTAATATGTACTTATTTGGCGCTAGGCACTGATTGGGTATATAAGGGCCTTCAACCTAATTTTGACATAGAAAAAAGAGAAGAGAATAGAGAGAAAAAGAACCTTATGACTCAAGATTCTTTTAAATATTTTAAAAAATATTTCTTAAATAAAATGGTTAATAAGAGGTATTGAATAGATATCTAACAACTATTATATGGTATCGTATACGCGTTATAGAGCTCGCGTTGTATCACCCATTAATATATTGAAAATGAGCATGAGTGAAGTAGTGGATAGGCTTTTTAATTTAAAAATGATTGTCTATTATCAAAATCATGCCAATTTGATATTTTTTAATGAGAAATGAAATGACATTGTTTTGATACTACATGACCTCTGTCACCTCCCACCGTGCTTATAACTCTACACCCCAACCTACTAGCTCTGACCATGAGTCTTTCATTTTTATTCATCGAAAAGCATATTATAAGAGTATTGGAGATACACTTTTGATTAACAAAAAGTATTTCTCTTTTGTCCATTCTGATCGAACTTGTCAAAAATATCATAATAGAAAAAGTGATTTTTGTTAGAGGAGCTGCTTCAAATATATCTTTATATGGGTTTCATCGTTCAATTCTTCATAAACAGTATTGGAATTGGCTGACCTTTTTAAATAAAAAATAAAAAATAGCAATTTTATGGTATATTGATATCATTAAGATGCCATCTTTTGCTAAAAAAAATGGTAAGAAAATAGTAATTGTAAATCATTGATAATCTCCTATCAATGACTGTCGTGACATATAGGAAAAGTAATATGTGATGTATTTTATAATAATTTATTTAAAATTGTAATTACATTTAAAATATAAAAAAAATAGCTAGTTATATAATAAAGGTGTGGATAATTAGATAAAATTATATAAAGTTTTATTTTTCCTCTTAAATATGTTACCGATAAAATACAAATAAATTTAAATACAGATGAAATTGTCACGGGTTAGTGGCTCTGAGCCCGTCTTCCTCCCTCGACTGTGTTTAAATTTAAATATTAATAATATATTTTAAATAATTATTTTTATTAAATTTTATTAAATATAAATTAAATATTTGATATATATATATATTATTAAAAAAATTAAATTTAAAATTATTTTTAATTTTTAATTTTTTTTATTATTTGAATGTCGGTCGAAAAGCGACAAGCAGGGCCCAAACTCGGCGAGACCCATTTTCATTCATTTGGGGTGTTCAGGGCAAACATTTTGGGTTTTTGAGGGGCAAAACCCTTCTCTCTCTCTCACTCTCTCTCTCTCACTCTCTCTCTAGCCGACACTGTCCTCTCCTCACTTTCTCCTCTGTGATGTCGAGCAACAGGGACGAGCCTCTGAGCTTCATTAACCCGTCTTCGTCTCCAATCACTGTTTCGGACGGAGAAAACAGCTATCTCTTAGACCACAATGCCCAAATCGGAGGCGGCTATGGAAGCTTCCAGCGCGACAGTCAACTCGGCAGCTGCGATTCTAACGGCGGCGGAGACAGTGAATTCGGCTACTTGAGGCCCGAATTCAGGAAAAGCTCGACAGTGGGGACTGTACGGTACCACGAACGTCATGTCTTCCTCTGCTATAAGAACCCTGGCAATTGGCCTCCCCGCATTGAAGCTGCCGAGTTTGATCGACTGCCGAGGCTTCTTTCTGCTGCTTTGGCGGCTAAGACCGGGAATATGAAGAAAGAGGTTTGTCATTCGAATATAATTTTGATAAAATTTCGAAATTGGATGATGTGTTCTGGTATTTGTAAATTTAGAACTAGTTATTTGTTTGTTTGCCATTTTTGGATTACTTTTTAGTGATTTGGGGAAAAAAAAAACCTGAAGTGTGAGATTTTTGTAGTTTGGCTTTGTGATTTTGTGCTTTTATTGAGCTTTTTAGGCGACTTCTATTGCAGATTATTGCCACTTATATAAATAGTAAATTTTTTTGATGTTTTGCTAAATAATTTGCTGAAAATTGGATATTTTTGTCATTAATATTCAGCGGGGTAATTGAGTTTGTCATAGTATTTGCTCAGAAGATATGGTAAGTGTGCTTTTAGTGCGTACTTAGCATTTGGGTTCTGGACATGTCAGAAATTTATAAAATTTGAGTTGTTAATGTCAAAATGAAAAATGAGAATAATCAAAAACAGTTTTTGAGTCTGTGTCTAACTTAGTTAAGAGTTGGAAACAATTTATGGGGCCTTCATTTGCTTGAGTTTGCGGATACACAAGTGGTAGAATGTTGATTGATATTAGAGAAACTTGTAGTTTTCTCGAGTTTAGGTTGTTGGGTTTGAGAGCCATGGTTATGTGATCAAGTGAAAGTCTTTTAATGATTTTGTATCTGTAGATATGTGAAAAAGTCTTCATTTGAGGCATCTCTGCCTAGATTTTCAAGCAGGTGAAGTATTTTCATCATTGGACAACGAAGCTAAAATATGTCTTAAAGGGAAACAGAGTACATGAGGTTCTCACGTCAGGGAGTTAGATGAATGTAGTCTTGTAGCTATAATGCAAATGGGCTACTTACAATGGGCTCTACTTAAAATGTGTATTGTGGTTCACTCAATAAGTACTGTTGAACCTTGAAAACAATGAGATGTGTGAATTGTGGTAGTCACCTACTTTAATTCTTGTTATAACTTTGCTTTATGCTGGCATACTTGATTAGCAATATTGATTGTAGTTCTTGAGAATGCCTAGGTGTATGCATGTCGAGATGTGGGAGCTGATAAAATTTTCTTAATGGACAGAAAAAAATTTGGGTGTAATCTTTTAATTGCAGTAGATTCTTATTAGTTCATGAAAGCGAAAACCTAATCATCTTCTATTTATGGCATATTTCTTGTGTGACATTATTTTCTTGAAATCATTGCCTCTGGGCAGGGAGTTTTGGGACTGTAAAGGGGATATTATTTTTTCTTTCCTACTGAAATATTCAATATTTACGTTGTCCATTTCTTTTGCAATTTATTAATTCTGAAATGTTACACCTGTTTGAGCTCTAACGTAAAGCTTTACTTCTCCGTTTGCATATTGAAGACCTTCTTAACAATTTGTGAGGGTCATGATGGAACTGAAACATCAAACGGAGATGTCTTAATCTTCCCAGACATGATTCGATACAGGTAGCTAAGTACTTCGGCTTTGATATTGAATGTTTTTATTTGCTTGTCTTTTGTTGTTCTACAAAAGTTCTTTCACTAATGATGATGCCGTTTTATGCTGATTAATATAGGAGATTGACACACTTTGATATTGACACGTTTGTTGAAGAAGTTCTTATCAAAGACGGCGAATGGCTTCCTGGAACACCAGAAAAATTAAAAGGATTCTATGTTTTCGTATGTTGTCATGGAAGTCGAGATCGCCGTTGTGGTGTGTGTGGGCCTCCTTTGGTTACGAGATTCAAAGAAGAGGTTGAATCACATGGTTTGCAGGGAAAAGTGTCTGTCAGTCCATGCTCTGACATTGGTGGCCATAAGTATGCTGGAAATGTGATCATATTTGGATCAAATACTGATGGACAAGTCACAGGGCACTGGTAAATGAGTAGATTTTCCCTTTCTTGCAGATTTCATCAGACTGGATCTTTCATCTTTTAATTTTCTTAGTTATTGTAGATTTTACCACCAAAAGAATTTCAAAATACTTTGCTTGAATGATTGAGGGTTGAGCCTTTGAATTGTTGATATCTGCAGGTATGGTTATGTTGCTCCAGATGATGTACCTGCGTTGCTTGAACAACACATTATGAAAGGAGAAATTGTAGAGCAACTGTGGAGGTAAGTCTTTGATATTATTTGACTTTTTTCAGGTTGTAAGAGTAGATTAGATTCACACTTTGTGTATTAGTCATGTTTATTACTACAGTCTGAAAGTAAATGCAATATACTGAACTCATAAACCGCTGCCTTTTGCTGAACACAATGAAAGACAATGACATTTCAAAAAATACTGGTGCATATGGGTCAAGTTAATAGGGGCTTTAGACTACTTGAGCTAGTCTTGCTCTTTGTTTCTACGCTAGCTTGCTCATCCTGAAATTCCGAGCTTGAGTACACATACAAACAGGAGACGGGTATTTAACAAATTGATTCTAAATAGCGAACTTATTTTAAAAATTTACTTTCCTTTGTGGTTATGAAATTGTGAAATGTGACAATTTAAAAATTGGCATAGTTAAGTTGTGTTGTACTTTATGAGGGAAAAAGATTAGTGGAGATAATGTTAAGCTCTAATAGCGTCAAAAATATTATGGCGTGCTAATAAAATGCTGAAACAATTAGTTCAAAAGTCATGATTTTACCAGCCGAATCATGCAAAACCAAACTAGAGTTGCTAAATGACGGGAATATGTCGAACTGAACTCTAGTTTCAATTGAATTGAGTTAGCCGAGCTTTTGACATAGTGTCTGTGCATTTATCTGTGTCACAGCAGGCAATAAAGGTTGGGCTTAAGTATGGATAAGCAAGGTTGGCCATCAGGGCGGATCAAAGATCTTTTGCTAGTGGGGTCAACACCTCCATAGCTTTATTATAATAAATTTAAAATAATTTTGCTGTTTTTTTGATAAAACTCAGTAAAAAATCAATTAGTTAGAGAGATAAGTTACATTGGTTAATAAATAAAATTATGGTGGTTAGTAAATTTTAGTTTAATTGTTGATATATTCATATTTGATTCTTTTTATAAACCTAGATGGAAAATTGAAGGTGGTTAATTGACCTTACATATAGGTAGATCTGCTCTCATTTGATAACTGAATACTCATTTTAGGGGCCAAATGGGTTTATCCGAATATGATCAAAAGAAAGCGTTGGAGCTGAGGCTCCAAAATGGTGATGGAATCGATTCGGAAAGAGGCATTAGACAGTCATCCGGACTTGATGACCCTGCATGTGGATCTCAGCCAAAGGCTATAGGCTGCTGTCAGCCTGATAGAAATGACACTTATTGTCAGAACCCAGTATTATCAGAAGACAAGGATAACCTTGGAATCAATATCGGGGAAGCAAAGTTGGCCGCTGTGAAAAGTAAAAGCAAGAAACAAGTCTCCAGAAGTAACAGCCACAAGGGTCTGGGATCGCGAAAGATATGTGCTATGCCGATGTGGTATGAAAGCTGGGAGCGAGAAGATACATATGCTGCTCTTGCTGTGCTGTGTGCCGCTGTATCTGTTGGTGTTGCCTATAGCTGCTACAAACAACTGAGAGCAAACGGCGGCTGAAGGTTTGAAAGCCAGCTCTTCCTGTTGATATTTGCAGTTTTTATACCGGTCTCTTCCTCCTTCTGGCTTCAATGTTTTCTGAAGCTGTGCATAAACATCTCGGATGGGGGTATGGAGCTTGGATATGTATTTTGCTCCTGCGCATTATGTCGACATGAATTGATGCTTGAATGTGTAAATCTGTGTTTGTTGTTGCTGTATGAGTACTTTCACATAGGTTATGGTATGTGCCCAAGCTCCTCACAGCATCTTTTGGATCTTTTTCCTAATACTGATTACTTAGTATAAAATCAGTATATATATACATGTATACATACTTGCATCCTCCAATTGCACAGCAAACAATGGATCGATTGACAATCATTAACAATATAAAAATACCAAGAGAACACTGAGACACCACCTGATAGAATGATCCCAAGAATACCAACCAGTATTTTTCATCAGAGCAGCAATGTAAGTGGTTCCCCCCCCCCCCCAGGTGCAGCCCTGCAATAATGACAGAAAACCATCTTGAAGAAAATGCCACATCGATTGTTGAAATGCAAATCTTCCAATACAGAGTGACCGTAGATTCGAAGTGATTAGCTCAAGTTACTACTGAAAGATCTCCAGCAGAGGCACTACTTCTGGACTGCTGAAATTTCACTGTTGTAATGGAAGCCGAGATCACCACAGTGGCGTTTGTGGGCCTCCTTTGCTTACGAGATTCAAAGAAGAGGTTGGATTATATGGTCTATAGGGAAAAGTGTCAGTCAGTCCACGCTCTGACATTGATGGCTCTAAGTATACTGGAAATGTGATCATATTTGGATCAAATACTGATGGACAAGTCACAGGGCACTGGTAAATAAGTAGATTTTCCGTTTCTTGTTCATTTCGTTAGATTAGATCTTTCATCTTTTAGTTTTCTTAGTTATTGTTGATTTTACCACTAAAAGAATTTCAAAGTACTTTCCTTAAATGATTGAGGGTTGAGCCTTTGAATTGTTAATATCTATAGGTATGTATATGTTGCTCCAGATGGTGTGCCTATATTGCTTGAGCAACATACTATAAAAGGAGATATTGTAGAGCAACTGTGGAGGTAAGTTGTTGATATTATTTGACCCTTTTTAGGCTGTAATAGCAGATGAAATTCACACTTCATATGCATTTGTCATATTTATTATCATAATCACCGAAAGTAAATGCGATGCATGAACTCTTAAAACAATGTGTTTTGCTAAACACAATGAAAGACAATAGCATGTCAAAAAATATCGGTGCATATGACTTGACTTAATATGGGTTTTAGACTACTTGAGCTAAGTCCTGCTATTTGCTTCTATACTAACTTACTCATCCTGAAATTTTGAGCTGAAGTGTGCATATAAGCAGGAGACGTTCCAACATTTAATATAAAATTAAGGCTGAGTTAGTGGCCCATTGAATCGTACATTTTCTTCATAACATATTCTTGCATTATCAGTAAATGAGAGAACAGGAGAAGTAAGAAAGGAAATATAAAATTAAGTCCAATCTGAATATATTTATATTTAAATAATCTCCTTTATGATATAAAAATTATTTTCTCATTTTAAGTTGAGTTTAAATGAAAAATTAACAAGCTCTATCTTGGTTCGGGCTTACCTAGAGCATGATTTGGTCATTGCATGGGGCCCAATCTACTTGTCAGACAAGCTCATAAATAAACCAGATTCAAACTCTTTAATAAAATCTTATATAAAAGAAAGAGAAAAAAAAATTGATCAAATAAAATAATAGATATTGGAGTGGGCCGATCCAAAGAGACGATTAGTCCAAAAGTATTCCAGTCCACTGGCCCATAGGATGATTAACGTCTTAGTTGACCGGAGAGGGTCTTCAGGCAGTAAGGTGTGGCCAAAACTAGATGCGGCCCAAGTTAGAAGCGACCCACGAGCTCTTTTCTGCACACAACAGTCATTTGTCTTAATTGGCCGTGATAATGAGAATCTCTTCAGATGGTAACCTTCTCTAAAACGGAAGCTTCCAAATCAGCACACGACTCGCAATGGAAACTTCAACATCAATGGCATGCGACATTTTTGCGGAGGAAGAAATTCTCCCTCTCAATTGTTGCGATCCTAAATGATGCCCGCATCCCCTCGATGGATAGAAAGGATCCTTTCAGACGGATGGCACCTCGCCTTATAGCATAAGGAATGTGGCGAGATTTGACGGCTTATAAAAGTTTTGAGAGCACTCTAAAGGCACGCCCTTTCTTGTACTCAAACTTGCACAAGCAATTCAACTTTTAAGCAATCAATTGTTTTTCTCTTTTCCATTTCTCGGCTCCAGTGAACCTAGTGATCTTAAACGTTGCTCTCTATGAGCGCATTACGAATATCCTTCACAAAAAACGCTGCAGTAGCCTTCATCATCAAGTTGTCCTACTGAAATTATATTCATACGAATATCCGGACATGTCGGACGTCTCTCAATATCAGTCGGGCTCCATTATTGGTCACCACGGAGACGTCGCAGGGTCCAATGATCTCGGACGTCTTCATGTTGCCCATCTTTAACACTCCCGGGACACTCGGAGTGTAAGTTGAGAACAGCTCTCTCTTGGAGGTGACATGTATAGATGCGCCAGAATCCACCACCCAGTCGGAGGCCTGTTCGGCCACGGTCACAGAGTCCCCAGACTCACAGGCCAAAAGGAGGTCACCTCCTGTGACAACAGAGACCGAGGAATCTTCTTCGCCACGTCTCTTTTCACCCCTTTCCAACGTTTTCACGCTTCCACTTGTAACAAAACCTCTTGATGTACCCCTTCTTGCTACAATGATGGCACTCCATGTTCTGGTACCGAGAACGTGACTTACTCTGCCATTTGTCTTTGGACTTTGGGCCACGTCCTCGGCTTCTTCTACTTGATTCGGTGACAAAGACCTCTGAGTGCTAAAAGGGGGACGTACCCTGAGACCGGCGTTTCATCTCCTCGTACAGCACAGCTCCTTTAGCCATCTTCAAAGTCACCACGCCGTCAGAGGTTGTGTTGGCGATGGTAATCCTCATGACATCCCATGAATCCGGCAGGGTTGTCAGGAGCCAGAGTCCGAGCACCTCATCCTCAAATTTGATCCCCATGCCACTCAGGCGATTAACACAGCCCTGAAATTCATTAAGGTGGTCAGCGACAGATGAGCCTTCCTTGTACCGAATCTGCATGAGCTTCATCAAGTGAAAGATTTTGTTATTGTCGGTCTTGGAGGCGTATAGCTTTTGCAATTTCTCTCAGAGCACCTTGGCATTCGTTTCTCCCCAAACGTGGTTGTACACGTTATTATCCACGAACTGCCGGATGTAACCGCACACTTGCTTGTGCTCCAACACCCACTCCTCGTCCGATTTTGCCGCCGGCTTTTGTGTGGCAAAAATCGGATTGTGCATGGACTTCACAAATAGCAAGTTCGACATCTTGCTCTGCTAAGTGTTAAAATTGGTTCCGTTTTAGCAAGTTATTTTGCTCCCGACCTCCATAGCAGTCAGCAACAAGGTCATCGTTCAAAGAACCACTTCTCTAATACCACTTGTAGGTGCAAAACGAAAGACATGGTGACTTGGCGGACGACTCACTCGGACAGCAACAGAAATGAGCTCTCGGACTGACGACTAAAAGTAGAGATAGAATAAATGAGAGAAAACACACGAGATTTTAACGTGGAAAGACCCTTCTTTAACTAAGGGAAAAACCTCAAAAGAATACACTATAAAGAGTTGATTGTTTACAAGAATATTAGCTACACAAAGTCCAAACAAAAGAAAAACAATCACAAGTGTATATCTCTCAATCTCTCTCTAAAAAGTCTTTCTCTCTATCTTTACAACAAAGGCTTGTCCACAGCTCTTTTAATGCATGCTCCAAGTGATTGCCACACCACACACCTCTCAGCAAGGGCACAAGCATATATATATACACAGAAGGCTTAATGGTCGGCCAGCCACCCTAACAGTAGGGTGGTAGGACCACGCCTCTTAGGCCTGCTACAGCAGGCGCACGCCCGGCGTGTAGAGTGGCAGGCTTGACACTCATTGGAAGTTGTAGCCGCCTCAAACTTCCAATCAGAGTGGGTGGTCAACTGCCGACCTGCAAACGCGGTTACAGCAGACCTACAGAGAGAGAGAGAGTCAACACCTTGGCTTTTGGAGTCCTCGTCCATGTCCTCAGCTACCTCTCGGACATGACTCCTCCAGCGAGTTCTCGTCCATTTTGACAGGCTTCTCGGACCACTCCAAAAGTCTGCGTCCTTTTCCTCGTCATGTCTGCGGACAGAGTTCCACTAAGGGAGTGACCCCAACAATCTATAGTTGTGCATTATATTTTTATATGCTGGGAAATAACGCTGATTTGGCATACATCCACATTCAGCGAAAGGATAGAGAACTCCCTTAAGGATTCCTAGGGATGTAAATCGCAACGGTAGCATAATATTGATAGGTGCGACTTTCAAGGCTATTGTATATGATCAAACTGAGACATTATACGCAATTAAACTTAAGTAGAGAGCCTGTGTTTTCTGTAGGTAAAAAATATGAAATCGAATCATTTATTTTCGAAATAAGAAATAAAATTTAGGAACACAGAAATATAAAATGAAATTCTGTAGTCGTTAATTAGTTATAACCATAGGATTGAAACTAATCCCAATCATTCATGAAAAAATACAAATTACATGAAAACTAAATTTACATTTGTATACGATTTTAAAACTTAAAAAGTACAATGTGTGCTTGTTGGAGGATTTTTCTCTGTGGCTTTGTATAATATCCAATTAAGATGTAACTGTTCTATGTCTTGTTAAAGTAAACAAGTCAAATGTTGTTGCATCCGTTGAGCTGCTGTGATAAAGGAAGTACATGACAGCAGTAATGATCCTTCCTGTGATGTAGAACAGATGACATCAGTTGCTGTTGCATTTGTGTCGTGATATATTACTGCTGTGAACTTGTTGAATTATTTGGTTATCGCGTGCAAATGCTTCTGATGCATCTGCTAGAGCTATAGGAAATTTGATGTATTATTTACACTCCTGATGTTGAAGCAATGCTATTTGCTATGGTGTTAGATTTGATGACAGCAACTTCAGTTAAATCTGATGTATCATTTGCTGATACTTGAAATCAGATTGCTGATCTATAATAACTGAGCTGCGCTGATCTAATTGTGCACATACTGATTCATTGCCGTTCAAATGGTAATTGGCAGAGCTCTGCCTTTGTTGAATTAACATTGCACTGCTGTGCACGTGCTTGATTGCTGCTGCACTCTGCTCTGCACCATTCGTGGATTTATGTTCCATGATAATAACTTGCAGCATGAATGAATATAACTTTGCTTCTTTTCCTGATTTGCTAATGCACGTTATTGATAATGCTTCATCATGAGAACTACATATTTTAACATCCCCCCTTAAGATGGAAAGTAAATATTTCTTACTTCCATCTTGACAATGAAAGAATGAGTATAGAATTTGAAAAATTCTGGATTCAATGGACTTCTGAAATTTTACTGTTGTAATGGAAGTCGAGATCGCCGCTATGGTGTATGTGGGCCTCCTTTGGTAACGAGATTCAAAAAAGAGGTTGAATCATATGGTCTACAGGAAAATGTGTCTTTCAGTCCATGCCGTGATATTGGTGGCCATAAGTATGCTGGAAATGTGATCATATTTGGATCAAATACCGATGGACTTGTCATAGGGCACCGGTAAATGAGTAGATTTTCCCTTTTTTGTGGATTTCATCATATTAGATCTTCCATCTTTTAGTTTTCTTAGTTATTGTTGATTACCACCAAAAGAATTTCAAAGTACTTTGCTTGAATGATTGAGGGTTGAGCCTTTGAATTGTTGATATCTGCAGGTATGGTCATGTTGCTTTAGATGATATACCTGCGTTGCTTGAACAACACATTATGAAAGGAGAAATTGTAGAGCAACTGTGGAGGTAAGTCTTTGATATTATTTGACTTTTTTCAGGTTGTAAGAGCAGATTAGATTCATACTTCATGTGCATTAGTCATGTTTATTACTACAGTCACTGAAAGTAAATGTGACACACTAAACTCATAAACCGCAGCCTTTTGCTGAACACAATGAAAGACAATGGCAATTCACAAATTACTGGTGCATATGGGTCGAGTTAACAGGGGCTTTAGACTACTTGTGCTAGTCCTGCTCTTTGCTTTTACACTAACTTGTTTATCCTGAAATTCTGAGCTTGAGTACACATACAAACAGGAGATGGTCCGATATTTAACAAATTGATTCTAAATAGCTAACTTATTTTGAAAATCTACTGTCCTCTGTCGTTATGAAACTATAAAATGTGACAATTTAAAAATTGGCATAGTTAACTGGTGTTAGATTTTGTGAGGGTAAAAGATTAGTGGAAATAATGTTAAGCTCTAATAGCATCAAAAATATTATGGTGTGCTAATAAAATGATGAAACAACTAGTTCAAAAGTCATGATTTTACCAGCTGAATCATGCAAAACCAAACTAGAGTTGCTAAATGACATGAATAGATCGAACTGAACTCTAGTTTCAACTGAATTTAGTTAGCCGAGCTTTTGACATGGTGTCTGTGCATCTACTTGTGTCATAGCAGGCAGCAAAGGTTGGGTTTTAGAATGGATAAGCAAGGTTAGCCATGAGGGCAGACCAAGATCTTTTTGTAATGGGGTCAACACCTCCATAGCTTTACTGTAATAAATTTGAAAATAATTTTGCTGTTTTTTTGATAAAACTTAGTAAAAAATCAGTTAGTCTTAGAGAGATAAATGAGTTACATTGGTTAATAAATAAAATTAGGGTGGTTAGTAAAATTTTAGTTTAGCTGTTAATATATTTATATCTTATTCTTTTTATAAACCTAGATGGAAAATTGAAAGTGGCCAATTGACCTTACATGTCGATCTCAGCCAAAGGCTATAGGCTGCTGTCAGCCTGATAGAAACGGCACTTATTGCCAGAACCCGGTATTATCAGAAGACAAGGATAACCTTGGAATCGACATCGAGGAAGCAAAGTTGGCTGCTGTAAAAAGTAAAGGCAAGAAACAAGTCTCCAGAAGTAACAGCCACAAGGGTCTTGGATCGCCCATTTTAGCTTATGAATAGGTAAAATTAAGGCTTTTGGTCTGGGAGAATTGATCTTGTCCGGCCCAACCGGATTTATCTATTTTAAATTTTTATTTAAACTTGCCCTGTATATAACCTAAATCTAATTTTAATTAGGCCTTAAAAAGTATGGATCCTAAAATATTCTTTAATGATTATTAATTAAATTAAACTTATAAATTATTATGATTAAGTGATGTCTTATGTCAAATTAGTTTTCTATCTGAAATAAGTTAGATTGAGTGTCTGACCAACGCTTGACCCACCCATATACATATTTTGGACAGTATTGACACTTTTGGGTGCTTGTGCCCATTTTGTGACCGATATGCACCCAATCGACTCATGTGCATATTTAGAATAAAATATTGGCACTTGATACACATGTAAGGGACAATCATGCACAATATGATTGTTTATTGGCGTCTGATCGACACATATGTATTAGTTTTCTATAAATATATTTTTTTTGGCTAATTTTCAGTTATTTTTTACAACAATCTTCAGAAAAGAGAGAGAAAAATAAAAGAGAAAAAAAGTGAAGGAGAGAGATAACACAGTAAAAGAAAAAGACAGATAAATTTAAAAGATCTTTACTGGATTTAAAATTAAGATAAGTGTATTAAACTCTCTTTTATTTATGCTATTCTTTTCTAATCTATTTATATATTTATTATTTTAAATATTCATATATGTATTATTTTCATAATTAAAGTATTATTACTTTGCATGTATGTAAATTTATTCCCATTTCATACAAATTTTATGAAACTAATATATTAAATCAATGTAAATCATGTTCAAATGTTAAATTATATAATATTATTCTTATATGTCTTCAATTCTTAAATATGTACTACTATATACTTTGATTTTTTACTAATCGTTAGAAAGGAATCTATGAAATAAAACTAATTTTGTTAAATTTCTACAACTACAACCCTTCATGTTTATAAAATTATATAATCTTGATCCTACATGTTTCTAAAATATAAGTTGAGATTCCTAATTGCCAATAATTTTACTACATATTACGTGTTTGAAGAAATAATGATAAAAATTTGACATAAGTTTAATCATAAACATATTTTTTAATATAAAAAAATTAAAAATATGTTTATAATTGAATAAAGTTTTTGATATAATTAACTATTGATCATTATAGAAATTTGATGAAATATATTCAAATATGGTATAATATATTATTAGTAAATCAAATATTGCATATATTATTCGTGGTTTAGAAATATAATTTTTGGCCCCATTTATATGGTTATATGTTGACGGCCTACATATAAATTTTAAATAATAACGTATGATTTTTTGTTATGTAAAAATAATCATAACCTAAATTTTAATTTCTCTATTTGTTGGTAAGATCATCACTGATCCTTAATCCCCTGTATTTTTACATGATTCAAACATATTTTATGTATTTACATAGTTTAATATATATCAAACATCAATTTTGGATTATATATGATAAACTAAGAATTGATGTTGTCAGTTTCTTGGATATGTAATCATGTCATATTTTAACATGTTTTTTAATATATTTATTTACGTATAAAAATTTTACATACATTATTGAGTAATTAGCCTATTTTTACTTTTATTTCACTAATCTTTTAAATTAGAGGGTTTGATATTTACTTGCAAATGATCAGATAAAAAGACAACTGTTCAGGACTTAGATTTAATATTTCGATCAGTTTAATGTATTAATAATTTGAAAGAACTATAGTTTTATGTTGTTAATTGGATTTATTTAGATTTCGGTATGTTCAGCCGATGATAGTGTATAATGATGGCATTTAAATTTGATTTCAATTTTCTTTTAATAGTTCGGTTAAATTATGATTTCAAAAGGTTTGAGGTCTTATAATTATCGGTATCGGAGCCCATTCAGGTGTGTCATTTGCGTCCTATAATTTAAATTATTCTTTTATTTTGAGTCTTTTGTCAGTATTTAATTTATATATTCACGTCCCAATATTTGTTTTAAATTTTTTTAGTAGAATAAATAATTAAATTTTGAGTCATAAAGATTAAAATCTAATACAAATTATTCATGGATTAAGAAAATATATAATCAGTTTTTGATATCGAGGACGTGACAAGTCTAATACAAACAAATTTTTTTATAATTTAAATCTATAATTTTTAGGTCAAAGCAGGCACAAATAGGGTTTCACGGCCCAGTGGATGTCCAAAAAGTCACCTCTATTATTTGATACATTGTTTGCCGGGTATTCCTCTAGTCCTAGTTAAAGTAGAGCAACCTTGTTATCATATCAATATGAATCCATTTGATTAATTTGTGCATAGAAGAAAGAAACACAACCCTTGCCACTATTCCCAATGGTATGTTAGAATACATGAATTTGTATATAAGATTGTTCAAAATAAGGTATGGTAATTTTTTTAAATTCATTTTATCTGTTCATAAACTATTTGATAGAAACCTGATATAAACTCTAAAATATTGGATTAATGCGTTGTTAAGACTGGTAAAAGTGAATAAGATGAGATAAAAAATAGTACTCTTATAAATAAGGTGAAAATAGATATTCTTTTTTTTTTAAGTAGGTAGTATAAATAATATAAATATGTACAAAGTAAGTAATTAAACTGATCATGATCACAAATCTAAAATTATAAAAATATATCACTCTACACCTTACAAAATAGAAGAAAAAATAAAGGGAAGATAGAATGGGATGGAAAAGTATCTTTTCCCTAAAGAGGGAAGCCAATGGAACCATTAAGGAGGCTGACTAAAACACATGTAAGGGCGACCCAATTGAAAAATACCATGATGTTCCAAAATCCAAATAAGAGATCAATTGCAATCCTGATTAGACAGGTAATCCAACCAATAATTAATGAATGGATGGAAAGCAATGTAGACAATATTGGGTTAGATTTATTTCCAACCTCAAATAAGAACTAAAACCTTGAAGTGCCAAGTGAGGTCAAATTCCAAAGAGATACGACTTGGAAAGGTAACATCAAACGGACTCTCCGAATGTCAGTTGTTAAACCAAGAAAACAGTAAATTCACCAGTTCAAATAATGAAGTGAATAAAAGGCCTCAAGAGTTGCATCAGGTTCATAATTTTTTGAAACTCCAAAGAACTAATCGAGGGATTTTGACAGTTCAAATACAACGATCCCAAATGTGGTGACAACCAATCCAATCAATCCATATGGAACAAGAAGCAACATTAATGATCCCGCAAAGTTATCTATCTAAGAGGATTTTATTCCAAGTAAAGATATTCTCAATGCCAAATCTACCCTTGTCCTTGGCTTGCAAACCTCACTCCATACTACTTTAGCTGAAAACTTATGAGAGTCAACACCATACCAAAGAAAATGCCTAAGAATTCCATTAATAACGTCAAGCTTATACTTAGAAAGAATAAAAACATAGGCCTTGCACATATGCGGATTAGAGTGAATATAATTAATAACTTAAAATCTACTCACAAAGGAAAGTCAACAATTCCTCTAAGAACTAACACGAGGAAATTTAGGGAATAAGTACACGATAATTTGTATGATATAATCTAGACAAAATCAATATAATATAAGATACCTAACAAGAAATTAATATTGCATAAAACCAAAATTTATGATATCTGAACAACCAATATTATTAGAACAAAGGAAAAATTTAATTATCAATTCATTAGGGGTAAATCCCAAAGAGAATCGAGAATTGATGAAGACAATGCATCAAGGTATTCACAGAAGATCAGTCAAAGCCTAAGAAGAAGAGAAGATCATCCACAAAAACAAGAATAACTATCTTAGTTGAATGGCATTTTCAATGATAGATGAAAGTTGAGTTGTTACTATCATGGCAGAGAATAACGTTGTAGAGGACTTTCATACAAAGAACACAAATATAAGGAAAGATGACATCCACCAGATGAAGCCCCTTACAACTCTTGAAGAAACCCACAGCATCACCATTGATAGATACAGAGAAGGATGGAGTGGATGTATATTCCCTGACCCAATTCATAAAAATGAAAAGAAATTTCGTAAGATGAAGAGTAGCAAGAATGAAATCCCATTCAATACAGTCAAAAATCTTCATAAAATTAAATTTAAGAACACAATGAAAAACCTCTAATTAAAGTGCTATTTAAGAAGCAACTCTGGGGCAAGAAAAATATTATCACTAATATACTTCCTTTCGATAAAAGCTATCTATGAACCATCCACAAGTGAGGGCAAAACCTCTTTAAGTCTTCTAGCAAGAATTTTGGAGATGGCTTTATACAAAATATTATAGTAAGAGATCGGATGAAAGTCAGAAACCATACAAGGGAAGCCACTTTAGGGGTAAGGAAATAAGAATAACATACCCACTTAAAAGGCTAACTATGCTTAAAGAAGTCCAAAAGAGCATTAGAGATCTGCTCTCCAATGATAATCCCAAGAAGATTTGAAGAACTTAGTAGAAAAGACATTCGGATTAGGAATCATGAAGTCACTAATGCAGAAAATAACCTCACGAATCTCATCAACTGAACTGAAGGTGATTGAGGATGGAGAGAGAGCTTCGAGACCATTTTAGAGATAATCGATCAAAGGTCATCCATATTCAAAAGATAACTAGTTGACACAACATTCAATGAATTCTAAAAATAAGAAAAAATATCCTCCTTAGTCTCTTGAGTTGTCAAGATATAAGACCCATCATGCTTCATGAAAGCACAAATACAGCTTCTATTTTGTAAGGAGTTGAGAGAGCAGAAAAAATTTTAGAGTAGAAATATCCTTCAAATAACCATCCAACCTTAATCTTTTAACTAATTAAATCGCTTTTTATATGCAACTTTAAGATAACTATCTAACCAAATTTTTAGCCTAAATGAAATAAATCTAAAGAGGTTAAGGTTGGAGAGCCGACAAGGCAACTTTGAAATTAGTGAGAGCCTTAAGAACAGCAAGGGTAAGGTCACCCACCTCTTGATTGAGATCCTTCAAGACAAGCTAGGTGGCTTCCAATTTAGAGGCAACAATGAACATTAGAGAGCCGGGGATTGAAGATGCCCAAATCAAAGAGACAATCTCTTGAAACTAAAGAGGGCACATAAGAAAGTTGTTGAATTCAAAAGACCCACCTTTCAAGCCAACGAGGGTGCTTGGTAAAGAAAGAGAGTGCAAGTGATCCAAGATTTAGGCATTACCAAATGAAGCCGAATAGGAAGGATGAGTAGAAAGCTAAGCAACATCAACCATGACTGTGAGGTTCCGGGTTAATGAGAAAGGTAATTAAGGATAAATCATTGTCTTAGTAATTAATTGTAGATCAATTGATTTATGTAGAGATGTGAATAAGGTAAAATGGTGAAAAATATATGAATTTCCTCTAAGGTTCGAGCAAGAACTTGCGCCCGCGGCCGCCGAGCGAGCCTTGGCTCGAGCGGAAAACCAGGGCGTGCCTGGGCCGCCGCTTCCCGCCGAGCTCCGCCGAGCGGGCGGCGCAGCACAAAACGCGCCCGTTTCTCTCTCCCGACATTTTTTTCGTCCAAAGAAGGGTTTCTAGAGAGAGAGGGGCCGCTTTAGAGGAGAAAGAGGGGAGAACGAGGCTTAGAGTCCGATTTGATCCGAGAGCCGCTTATCAAAGTTAAAACACGTCACGAGGCAAGTATTTTCATACCCACTAACTTTCCTCTCTCGTTGATTTTCGTTGTTCATCGATTATTTTCGTGTTTATACCCACCCATGGCTTCAAAATACAATACCTAAGACTCAAGACTAAGTATTGTACAATTTGTCCACCGATTTGTGCACCGATTCGCTCGTTGGAAATTCGCCAAACCCTACCCACGGGATTTTGGGGTTTTCCATTTCCCACCGTTAGATTGTTAAATCGACCTCATATTATGAATCCCCATGCTCCTCTTGTGTATATATGTTGGCCGCGGGAAAAATTCAAAGCTCGGAATTCGCGTTCGTGGTCTCCGAGTCCTCTAAATCATTCATCCGTGAATAAATTGGTAAAATTGATCTTGTTACTTCTATATAATTTTCGATGGAGCTTATGTGATGTGTCATGTGGAAATATAAGTCAATTACATAAATTGTGCATCGAAACACGAAACGAGTCCCGAGAACTTTAAGGTGGTGGCTGTCCACTAAGATTTCCAACTCCTTGTAAATATCAGGCAAAATTGTGATAAAGATAATCTCAAAGAAGAAATTAAGTCCAAAGAGTAACGGGGAAGACCCACTTGGTTGTTGTTGAAACCGTGATCTCCTGGATGGAGACGTTGGCGGGAATGAGAATTCTTAATGATGTTTGATTGTGTTGTGTAGTGGGTCCTCCCTCCCGAAGAGTCAAACCTCAAACTAGGACCGGTTGATCCTCAACTTTGCCACGTCTTCATGGTGGAAACCCGGGAATACCCCGGCCCGCTCTTGAGTGGGTGACGTGTAGGCAAGTTCTAGGACACTACAACAAAGAACGAGGATCGCCCCGGTCCCCGGGGTGTGGGGCGTGTCGTTGAACACTACATATCGAGATGTAGTTGTTCCGTGGACAATGCATGGATGCAACCGAGGGTCGTGGTGCTACCGACGATCAAAGTAGTAGCCGTGGCTTTAGAATGTGTAGCTAACACATTACTTTCCTCGCTCTTCTTACTTTTTAGTACGATCTACTAGCTCCGTGGTCCGCAAAAGATAATTATTTAAATAAAGATGAATGAAATGAATCAAGTAATTCCAAGTTCTCTTCTATCTTTTATGCTTCTCAGACTGCTCCTTTACTCTTTCTTTCAATACATTGATAACATGATTTCATTTGTCGGGCTTTATGCTCACCCTGCTTTATGTTTTTCAGATGAGAATGCATTGATGCATCAATGAGTCAAGATAGATCATAGAAGCTTGGTAGCTAGTCATCTTGCATTTGGCTCGAGACTTGGACTTGATTGGCTTGATGTATGCCAAGGATATTTTGAGATTTTAGCTTTTGTATCAGCTCAAAACTTATATGGAGATGACTTATGCTAGTAGATAGTGGATGATGCATATATATTAGTCTTTGTATATTTTGTGGTTTACATGCTTCCGCAGTTATATCTTATGGTGATGTCGAGTCCCTAGATGGCATCCTTCTTGGCCGTGTCTTTTGTTTTTCAAAGTCAGTCATTTATGGTGCCACCTTGGTTTTGTGGCTTTTAGGTCCTGTGTAGTTGATGTTGGATTTTATTTGAAAATTGCTTGTGGATTATCAATTTTTAATCGTAGTTTGTTTTGAAAATAAGAAGATTTATTTGCTAAACTAACTTATAAGATTTTTCAAGATAAATTTGCAATTATTATATTATTATTTTGTCCTTGGATTATTGACGAGGGTTATTCGATGGGGAATAACCTGTTTCGTCACAATGACCCCATCAAGCCATTTTTATAGATGCAGGAGTTACCGTCCCTCTTATTGCACCGCGTGAAGAAACAATTGTCAGATAGATATTTGATTGTTTGGTTTAAGAAGAGAAAAAATGTTACTCAAAAAAAAAAGACGAAAATATTATTTATGGTAGCTGAAGGAGGGATAGAAGATGGCAGTAGAGAATTCATAATTAATCAGTTCGCCAACTGAGCCGATCCTTGCAATTCACTAAGGTGTGGAGAGGGTGGAATTGGCAAGAGTAATGATAAATATTTTCACTTACCTGACAACAAATAAACAATCTACCCCTACATGAACTTAATTATTCTCACCCACTTGATAATAAATTTTTCTAAATAATATTTTTCTCAATCATTATTTTATAGTCAAATGAACTAATGATAATAAATAAAATTGACAGGACGTGTTTCTATCTAATTTTTTCATCAACCAAACATGCTATTAGAGTGCATGAACTAATCCTTACTACATATATAAATAATGATAACATTTATTCTCATTCATAATTTTTCGATCAAATAAGATAATGAGAATAAATATCATCAATAATATATATAATTTTACCTAATTTTTCTTAACCAAACATATTGTTAGAGCCTTAGGTTGTTCTTGTATAAGCCCATCCTTACTATACAATCCAATTTTTTATTAATTTTAAAAAATAAGAGTTACATTTGTAATGGAGTGATCTTATCGAAAACCTTATCAAGATAATAGATTCCAAAGTCAGTCTCCACCGCAAGGATTACAACAAAATTAATATACAATTTTTTTTTCCGATGAAAATAAGCTTAAGTTCTATAAATTATAAGATTATATAACAAATATATTTCAAAAATGTTTATATTTTTGACAATGTGACCGATCTTAATAGGACCTGGGGGGCATCATTCTCTATCGCTGGAATGACCGTCCTTTCCTCATCCGAATCGGACGTAAAATCCGCCTCACGCTTTTGAATGGATAATATAATCAGATCTGCTCAATTTTAAATTTAATCATTCAAAACAATAACTGTCTGATTTTTATCCGACTTTACCCATCATTCTCCACAGAGGAGAAAGATGACCCCTCAATCCATCTTAATAGGACTTGATGAGAATAAATAAATAAATAAAATATTATATTTAAATAAATAATTAAAGGGTGTCTAAAAACAATCTTATAATATAACTCTTGTGATATTAGATGCTCATTATCTAAATATAGGATTATATGATAAACATAATTTAAAAATATTTATAAATATTAATAATATTACATTAAATTAATTAAATAATAATAGTAATAATAAATTTAGATAAGCTAAGATTTGTCTTGAATATTGAAGAGGGGAGAGAGAATTTGTCCTTTTGAATATTGACGATATCACACACGGAATCGTTTTAAATTCCATAATTTTTTTTCTTAATTTCAGCCTCAAAAATTAAAAAAATAATAATAAAATAAAATAGATAAGAAAACAGAGGATTAATGCCGGTTGTCTTCCAACATCAGATCTTCATTGATCGATCTTAGTTCTTCGGTATATGAAGCATTCCAGAGAAAAGGGTAAGTGGTCTTCATCGTTCTCATCACCGGATGCCGCTGCCACCACCGCAGTCAGAGGCGCAGGGCCGTCGCCGGGTAGGAATCTAATCCGAGATCTGCATCGTTCGATGGCGGTACATTTAGATCGAAAGGGAAGGGTTTTCTGAACGAGGAAGAAGCGATGTCGCCGTCATCGTCGATAACCGAAGACGACGAATCGCAGTTGCTATGGCAATCTTCCGGCGCCAACGGAGGCGCTCTCGGGTGCCTTATCCGCGGCAGAGCATCCGTCATCTTCGCCGCCGCTGTGGCTGCTGGCCTGGGACCGCTGTATGACTCGATCGTGCTGCTCATGCTACTCGAAGCCGGCCTCTGAATATTCACACCGCTTTCGTCGAAAAACTGATCGGAGAAATCGATACCGATCCCGCCGCCGCGGAGCAATACTGCGCATCCGTTAACCCTCGCGCCAGGAGGGGAGAAGGGATTGTAGGCCGGATTTGGCGGCGAGACGAAGGAGATTGGGAAGTTCGTCTTGGCCTTCGGGCCGCGGAGGGCCAGCGCCGCCGCGTCGTACGCTCGGGCTGCGTCCTCCGCCGAGTCGAACGTCCCGAGCCAGACTCGTGCCTTCTTCAACGGGTTTCTAATCTCCGCCGCGAATCGGCCCCACGGCCTCTTTCTCACCCCGCGGAACCTGATTTCCTCCGTAAACCCATTGTTATTCACGCCCGCTGCCACTGTTTTCTCCGCTGCGGTTGATCTTCCCCTCGCCATCGTCGGAAAACTGAAACGGAGGAAAAAAAATCTACGACTTTCTCAGAGAAAATATGGATCAAGTAGAACTCCGAAAATGTCTAATTTTCTTGGACTTCTGCTCAGATCTCCCTCCTCCGACCACCCTCTCTCTCTCTCTCTCTCTCTGTGTGTTCTGCGTGTTTAATTTGAAGGTTGTGCGGGAGACGCAGAGATGATGGATGGAAGGGACGGCATTTTCTTTTCCTTTGCTTTCCTTTCTCGATTTCTCTTCCTTTTTCTTGGCCCCACAGACCGACTTTACCTTTATGAATATTACCAAAATGTTTAAACATCTCAATGACCAAAAAATTAAAGTTTAAGTTTAATTTTGATTTTGTTGTTGGCTATTAAATAAAAATTTTAATTTTAATTTTTTAAAATTAAAAAAATAATATACCATAATTTTTGTAATTTATGAGGGTGGAATAATAATTATAATTTTGACACAGTAAATTCTTTATTACTTGAAAATAATGAAATTAAATAATTCAAGACATATTGAATTATTATTATTTTTTGATTATTTTGATTATATAGAGGTGGACAAATTATAATTTTATTTTTTAATCCTAGTTGTTTTTAAAATATATATATATAATTTAGAAGCTCAAAAACAAATATGTATCTATCAAATGTTATTTATTTCTATAAGTAAGTGATTTAAAATTATCTTTATTAGATTTAAGATATTAAAATTTTAAAATTTATTGAGGTATTTGTTTCTTTTATTTTTTATATATAAAATAAAAAATTAAACCACAACCTTATTTTTCTCTCAATATTATAACACATTACACAATCTAAATAATATAATTTAAATTCTATCTAATTTTAATTCTAACAAAATTAAAACTATACTTATATGTTTAGATTTTAATTTTAATTTTGTAATTCAAACAAACCTATTATTTATTTATAATATTTGATGCTGTATATGCATGCTCATAACCAACTCTAATGCACCCTCGATAATAAGGCACTATGTGAGTCAAAAATAGAGGAGCAATGGGAGAGGGGAAGAGATATTTCCCAGGATGTCGAGAGGCGAGGGCAAGCTCTATTTTATTCATTTAATTGTTTAATTGAGTGTTTTAGCCTCGCATGATCAAAGAGATTCAATGTGATAAGAAAGCGTATCTTGATGGGGCCTCTTTTATATGGGCTTCCTCCTTTGGTGGATCAGTTCCCGTGATCTATATTTTTTGGGAATCAAGGCCCAAAAGGATTGTTTCTCCCGAGGCGGCCAACCACTTTCCAATGAAAAATCATTGGTGCGCCAAAATCATTCCTTATTCAATGAATAATATTCCTTTGAGATCGTGTATTAATCGTAAAATGTTTAATCGAAAGGCTTGGGCCTAACGCAAACGTTGGACGCTCAACGCACAAATTGAAAGGTGTCCGCCCACTAGCCTCGATTAATGGAATGAGCCAAGCATTACCAAAGAGCCTTATTTGGGCCTAACGTATAGAGTGAAAAAACGCCCGAAGCGACTGTCATCATCAATGTGTTAAGTGCTTTCCTCATTAAAGTCAGATGATCATGATTTATGCATAAAAAAATAACACCCTGTTGACTTTATAACTGTTCCAAAATAGTTTGGACCGTATGTAATGATTTTCAAATACTGGCCACCCATCAATATTATATATATATATTAAAATTTTAACAAACTCGATATATAAAAATAATAATAATAAAACCTTCTCTCACTTTCCCTTTCCAAATCAACAAGGAAAAAATAAACAACTCAAGTAAAATAATGCTCGAAGAATGCATCCTCGGGCACTCATCCGACTTTTCTTTTTTATTCATTTAATTGTTTAATAGGTAGTCACAATCAAAAGTGATTCAATTTAATCAATATGGCTCAAGGTGGATCAGTTCACCGTATTTTTGAATCAAGGCCCAAAACTCCATCATCTTTCAATTAACTTTTATTAACTAAATGTTTAATCGTAACAATCTTATTACCAAAATTGAAAAATAATCACATGCCAATTAATGAACCAATTGAAAAAACGATGTCATCATTAATAGTCAAGTGCTTTCCTCATTCAATTGAGATGACAGTTACGCACAAAAAGTTATGTCACTCTATAACTGTTCCAAAATAGTTTAGACATACGTAGTGATTTCAAATACTGACCGCTTGAATATAACCACATACTATAAATCCATCTTTTCTTCCAAGAAAAAGAGTGAGAAGGGAAAATAATGAGAAGAAAGGCATTCATCAATTGAGTACACAAAGTGGAATAATCTAAATCCAAACTCATCCCCATCATCTTTTAATTATTTTATCTATTTTTTTCATTATCTTTTCATCTGTTCAAAAAATTATTAATTTGAGTGTTAAAAATTAAATCGATAAGCGAGTTTCGTATACCTCTTATATCTAATTCATTGTTTTATGGTATGTAAAATTTAGACTCGAAATTACAAAAACTATACCTGTCATTATTTGTATCGGAATCTAATTACACAACTTTCTAATTTATACGTCAATCTAGATTATCAAGATGCATTACATCTGCTGTTGACATTCGTCAGCTAGGACAAATGGATTGGTCACAATCATCTTTTAAATTTAAATAAAAATTTATGATCAATATGTCAAATTTAGATGAATCAGGCTTAATTGGTCATGAAAAAAGCATAATCAAGCCACTCTATGAGTCAAATCAGACCAATTTAGATTGTCTGTTAATATTTTTTTATTTTTAATTTATTTAAAAATTTTATATTTATATAAAAATATATAATATTTTAAAAATTATAATATTTAAGATATAATATTATATAATTATTAAATTTTAATAATAAACTTTCACTTCAAAGATTCTTATTTACATGAAATATAATGTATTAAAATATATATTTTTTAATTATTATTTGTTTAAAATAAAAAATTAAATTTGAGTCAATTTAGGCAAAACCGATTAGTTTCGGTCTCTACCATATTGACCTAAAAAAATAATTGAATTTGATTTTGTGATCATCTATAATATTTATATACATTGATTAAATCTCATAAAATTATAAAATAATGGAATTAAATTAGTCACATAACACATATTTTGATTATGCATTATTCTTAGATATAAAATATAATATTTTATTTTGAAAGTAATTATTAATATTATTTATCTATATTAATTATTTAAAATATACTGTCATATTAGTCTATCAACAAAAAATTAAAATAAGTTTTTTTTATTTAAAACAATAGAGCTCTTTCCTCTACATATTATCTCATTATAATCACAAAATTTTAAATCCTCTATAGGTCAATAATATAAATTTATTTTCCTTATTTATTTTTATTTAGTGTGATATTCTTAAAACTTACAACTAATTTTATTTTATTTTTAATTAAATCACTGTATTTATTAATTCTACCTTTTTACTTTTCTAAACTATAATTACTTATATTTTCTCACATTCTCTTTCTTAAATCTACTATTTAAGTGTTCAAATAACCTTAAAAATTATATTTTATTATATATATATATATATTTAAATATTTATAGATATCGTTATTTTTTATTTTTATTTTGAAAATATTTACTTATTAATTAATTAATTAATTTTGGAACCTTTTTTTTTCATTTATTTTTGGTGCATAGTTACCTATTAATTAATTAATTAATTAATTTTGATTTATGTTGTCAAAACCACAACCACAAAAATCACTTTGCTAAAGCCCATTATACACTCCTTTTATATCTTGTCTAAGTTATCATAAGCATTGATGTTCTATCATCACCCTTTTTTAATGATGGAATGTGGGAGAAATGTGTTTCTTATGTGTACTCCATTGCTATTAACTTTGATAAAAATATAAATAAAAATATCTATGAAACGCTTGATTTAAACCAGATCAGATAAAAAGCTAATCAAACTAGCTTACCTGTTGAACAGATTCAAGAAACAGATGCTCTTATTACTGTATATACAATTATTATTTCTGCTTTTTCACATGTCTCACATTTCTTTGAATCGGATAAGGGTTAAAAATGTAAGTAACAACTGTAAATATAAATGCAACTTACGAATGATCAAGCATGTCGTTGTTATCTATGCATTCATTGATAGTTATTATCTATGTTATTATATGATTAAATTTGTTTATAAGCACTGTTAATTTATTATATTATTTTATAAATAATAATATAGACTATATCATATATATTTAAATATATTTTAATATATTTTTTTTCTCAATGAATTATGAATTAAATTTTCTCTATTCCTAATTTATCTCTTTCTTAACTATAGTTTAAGAAAAAATAATAAATTAAAGCCTCAAG
This sequence comes from Nepenthes gracilis, assembly GCA_033239525.1. Taxonomy (NCBI): domain Eukaryota; kingdom Viridiplantae; phylum Streptophyta; class Magnoliopsida; order Caryophyllales; family Nepenthaceae; genus Nepenthes; species Nepenthes gracilis. The sequence continues at coordinate 14,139,436 of BSYO01000027.1, read as the reverse complement.
ATATTTGTCTACCACATCAAACCTAAGGACAAAAATGGAGGGCAATTGCACCTTAATAACTATTTTTGATGGGATAAAATTGTCATTTAATAGAACAGATAAATAATTAATTTTTTAATTATATAAATATTATTTTTTAAATTAAATATTGATTTTGTTTTTTAAAAAAATTGTGACTGGGATATATTTAAAGAAATTACTGGTCTAAATAATTAAGCACACATTATTCCTATTCACTTGTATATAAAATAAATTAAAGTGTAAAAACACAAAAAAAAAAAAAAAAAAAAGAATATGATGATAAATGGAAACTCTTCAACAAATCATCCACAGAAAAAATCTTTAAATTTTAAGTCACCAACTGAAAAACCATTATACAAAAAGAGTCAATTTACAAACGGGTAAACAATTACAGTAACCCCTGACCAATTGATTTTTGGACGCGTGAATATCTATAGACGTCTTTAAATATACTGAATTATAGCTACCCAAAGACATTCTGATTTTTTCAAATGAACATCTTGTTTACCTAACTCTTTTAGTAGTAAATGTATCAATTTTATGTATAAGTCAAATTTTTTTATTTTATTTAAAAAATAAAAAAATTATATATTATATATCAGTCGGGACAAATAAACATAAAATTAGAATTGTCAAATTGAACCGGATCCGTTTGGTTTCTTTGCCTGTTTTTCAGTTTGGATTCTTGAGTTATTATTAATATTTATACTTAATAAATATATTTTTTTTATGGATGAGATCAGATATCTAAAATTTAATTTTAATATTAATAATAAATATAAGGAATAATTATTCATTATGGTTAATAAAATAATAATGGTAGAAAAGAAGAAGATGAATATGCTTCTAATTATTCCCCTTGAGAATATGCCATATATTCAACGCAACATATATTTGTAATTTCTAATTTGTCCAAATCCCAACAAGATATTGATTATTACTAGTAAATAATAATTGATGAATTAACAACTAAAAGTACGGTGGGCCATGTTAAATAAATAATATAATTTAGATAATTTTAATAATAACTCTTCCTCGTCTTTTATTACTCATTTTTTTAAATTTATTATTAAAATATATTATTTATGATTCGTTTTAAAAATTCAAATTATCATATGAATTATAAAGTCGACTATATCATTTTGATATCTGAATACAAATGAGTACAATATTTATAGTTATAAATCAAAATCATGTACACCGTAATAAAATAAATTAAAGATAAGAAATATATGGAATTCGCTGTCTAATATATTTTTTGATATTTAAATCAGTGATCTTCTTAACGGATATATAAAGATGTTGGGGAAGAAAATATAAAGAATAAGAGAGGACGAAAATAAGTATATATTTGAGAATTATACTCTCTTTGTTCACTCATCTGACTAAGTAGCATTTTGTTCCTTTCATTGTCTCCTCCTTCTTTGAGAGATAAGTTTTATTTATCGAAATATATCCAATTTGGCTAATCAACACATGGATCGATCGTACGCATAACACTGGCTGCGTTGAATCAATAGTGAGAGTCGTAATGGAGTGTATAACAACCGCCTCTATTTAATAATGAGGCATGATTTTAAGTATAACGTCATTTTAACCACTCATTACGGTCTTTAAATGTATTGACATTCAAACTTCACCCATTTGATTCAAACGTTCGAATATTATTACCTAATAGGCTCTGTAACATCTTCTACTAGGTCGTTAACATTTGAACCTATTATTTAACTGAGTATGAGGCTAACATACTTTCGACCGTACTCGTTAATATATATATATTTATATTAAAATTAACAATAATAAATATAAATTTTATTTAAATTTAAATTTATTTTTGTTTAAAATTAATAATTTAAATATGTATAGATATATCAATAATTATAATATTAATAATATTTTTTATTATTGACTCAGGCGATGCTCACGGAGTTTTGCGCGGGAGATCTGAAAAATCGTGCGAACGCTCTACGCAAAATTGCCGGCTTCGGTCGGCGGGCTGGTCAATAGGAGCCTTTGAATGAACGAAATTATTTAATACTTAAATTTATGTCCTTTTAATGGAATTTATTATTGACTTTCTTAGCCGGCGTATTTCCTCCGTCATTATCGACTTATTTGAATAAATGCATTGGATGCACTGCCCCGTCTGTCCAAAATTATATGATTTTATTATAGAAAATGCGGCCCAAATTAAAGACTCAATCACTTTCACTTATAATTAAGACATTATCTCTTTACTCAACCAATATATGATAATCATCATCCTTGTAAGGGATCAGCTAGCAAGATTTGGTTTGAGAAAAAAAAAATACTGCAATGATAATGACAAATAATAATTATAAAAGGAAAGAGAAAAATACGACACATACAATTTACGTAGAAACTCTCTTTTGAAAAAAAGAAAAAATTACGAGATATTTAGTATATAAATTTTACTAAAATTTTGGTTACAAAGATTCAGAAAATAGAATATAACAACAAAGCATGACTGTTTGTATTATTTTGTTTTCTAATAGAGTAGCAGTGATATCAATATATATATATACAGATGAATTTTCTTATCAACGATACCTACTTTGTAGGTTGTTTACTTACTCTGCAAATCGGTTACTTACTCTAGACTTTGTAAGTGATTTATTACACATGCTTACTCATTTTTTCGCTCATTATATTTATGTGATTTTTCATCTTGAATTTCTGAGATTGGCAATCGGTTATCTTTCAGTATAGGCAGTTTAATTGGCTATGAACTAGCAATCCGACTGACTTTGGCATGACAGTGAGGCCGCCATTGGCAAACAATCAGGCTACCCTCGGTTAGCATCTATTCAATCAGCTCCCATCAGTTTGGTTGGCACTCTGTTTTGCCACCAGATCGTCTTTCGACTGCTTGCCATGTGTGCGAAGTGCATTCGAATATAGCAATATTCCGTCTTGTACCCATATGAGTTTTCGACTAAAACTTTGTTTGGTTTGTCAACCAAATATAGGTCTATATGAGAGTGATCCATATCCCGATAATCCTATGATATGTTCTTAAATGAAAAAGCTATTTATGTTGTTATATCAATGGCGCTAATATAAATGATTGTAGACTGTATCATTGTTGAGTATTAAAAATTAAGATTTGAATTAAGAAATTCTGAATTAGGTTACTAAAAACTTTAATTCGGTCTCATTTTTAAGGAAAAAAAAAGGTGTGGGATCGAAGCTAAAAGCCAACCATGCCTCGAGCCGTATTAAAAAACAGATAATACCTTGAACGTCGATAAACTCGATCCTGAGACTCAAATAAAAGATTTTACTAGCAAATTCAAAAGCAATTAAAATCATTTAAATCCTGTACTAGGAATTGACATCAATAATCAAAAGAACAAAATCAATAGCCAGCAATCAAATTCTCGATCCCTTGCAAAAATAGAATGTTTTGTTTTTTTTTTAGTTATTTATTTTTAAATATATAAATATAATTTAATTAAATTTTTAAAATTAAAAATTTAATTATTTATAATAATTAGATAATTTATTTTTAAATATATTATAATAATTTAATTATTTAATAAAAATTAGAAATTTAAATAAATTTATTTATTTAATAAAAAATAAAGTTTAATTAAAATTAATTATTTTAAAATAATTAAATTATAATTATTAATTTAAAAATTAATAATTAAAATTAATAACATAAATAACTCCATATATTTAACAGACAAAACCCTTTTAATCCGACAACCATCATATGGCTAGGGAATTGAGCACATAAAATTTAAATATTTATGTTGCGTCCGGTGAATCTGGCCGTACGTTAGTTGAAGCGAGTGAGTGGCTTTTTGTGCGGCGGACGGACGGATCTGAGGACAATCTGAGTAAATAGAGCTCGAGCAGAAAAGAAATGTAGAGACACGAGTGAGCAGCGCGGGTTTCGTGAAAAACCCGTGTCCAGATGAAGGGTGAAAAGCGCGTGGACGGATGGTCCAGAAATGTTATTATTGTGATGAAAGATCTGATAGATACTGGGGAAGGTGTTCGCTTTCTCGGGGAATTACAACGATGAAACTAATTTCCTCCTTCCCTTTTTCTCTTGCCTTTCTCTTTTCTCTCAGGGATTTTGCTCGAGCGTAGCAGATGGGATCGAATCAGAACCACCCATAGTAGCCGAGAGGGTATTTATAAGGATTCGATCTAGTTGGCGGGGTGACACGATAGTCTTTGGCGTGTCGAAACACTGTAAACTGCGCCTTATCGCCCATATTCTTGTAGGTGCGGGTTGTGATAGGGACCTTTGTCTTTGTAGATTAGTCGTTTAGGAGCGCGTCTGCCGCAGTCATCACGCGTGTCGGGCGCGTTGGTTCTTTGTGGCGGCGTGTGTCGTCTGAGTCATCGTAAGTGGCGTTTTTCATTGACAAGCTTTTAAGGCGGTCACCGTTAACTTAAATAGATGTGTCGTCACACTCGGGTTATCCGATCTTTTTAGCGTTTAATTTAATTCTTGGTCTTAAAATGGGTTAGTTATTTGTCTTGATTTGAACATTGGCTTTTGGTGGCGCCACTATGTCGTCGGCTGGAGTGCAGGTTGCGATTTTGGATCTTGGATTAAGGGCATCCAATTTATTTATTTATTTTATGTAAGTCTATTTATAGAAATAAATATATAAAATGTTATATTATTAAAATTATTATTTTAAAAAATTAAATAATATTTTTTCTAATACTCTAATGGGCTGAATCTCGATGGCAGCATTTCAGTAGACTGCGTTTGCAGAATAAAATGGCCGTACAATTTCACCCTACAAAATATTTGCTCATGGAAAAAGAATTTAATGATAATATAATAATACTTTTTATAAATAAGGTGAAAATAAAATGTCAAGTTATTTAATTTATGACGGCAATTAATATTATCTAAAAAAATATTTATTTATTTGATTTTAAAAAAATTTAAAAATATTAATTTTTTAAAAATAATAATTTAGGTAGCTTTTTTTAAAAATTTTAAATATCATATGTTTAATTTTTTTATCGGATAAATAATATCCTAATAAAATATGTCAATAATTTTAATATTAACCATTAATTTTAATAATAATTTAAAATATAATAATATCTTAAAATATGTCAAAAAATTACCGTAAAATCCTAGATGGACCTGACCATGGACCCACCCAACTTGAGTTCTGTTCGGTAAATCTGAAAGCCTTGATTTTATCTAAAAAAATAGACGGATAAAATAAAAATTAGTCTTTGGACATCGACGATGAATCTTAACCCTTCATTTTTAAATATAAAATCTGGACCTTACATTTACATTTATATATAAACCTAATAAACAAATTTACCTCAGTAGATGGTTCACCCAGCTCTATTTATCAAAGCAATGGAGGGGATAATCCGGTGCGGCGGGCACCATCTTGCTCTGGTGGTCTCCATCTTTTCATTCTTCTTGCCGGTCTGCAAATCCTTAAACTATGGGGAAGCGCTGCACAAGAGCCTCTTGTACTTCGCAACGCAGCGTTCTGGACCAACGGGTCGCGTGGAGATCTCATTCTGGCCTCCTTGATGGCCTTCAACAAGGGGTCAGTGACCGTCACTCTATCCTTTTCTGCCTTAAAAAAATTAATTTTTTTTCCATAAGCCCAATTTCCGTTTCAAAAACTTAAAATACATAAATAAAAATAATAATTACTTTTTTATAAAATATGATTAATAATTATATAAATTTTAATATAATAATAATAATATATTATTTATATACTCAATTATATACTAAATTATATTAAAATTATCAAAAATACGTATAAATTTTACTTTATTTTAATTTTTTATATTAAAATAATAATTTTAATATAATTAAATATATAATTAGACGATTACTTATAATAACATTAGGAAATAGCTATTTAAGTTTAATAGTTTAAGCTATAAAAATAAATTAGTATTTTGCCTTTTTTTTTTTCAAAAAGTCATAAATTAGTATTTTAAAAGCGTGTTGAACAACTAAACGAAGCGTTTCAGTAATTTTTTTTTTTAAAAATTTACATTATAACTTTTTTTAATATTCTGAAATATTTGACATAAATTATAAATTATTTTTATATTTTATGTACTTTATAAGATTAGAAACATCCCCTAAATCATGTTAAGATGAGTAGTTAACTTTATTTTTCTCTCCTTATATGGAAAATCTTCCATTTTTTTGTACGATTTATTTGTGGAATATCGAAAAATGGAAATAATGAAGATTTTATTCACAATCAAGTTGTCTTTTTTACAATATATATATGTGTTTAAATTTTGTAAAATACTTTTGCCTAATTTTTTTGTGAATAAAAATGGAAATAAAACCTCACAGAAGCGAGGAAGAGAGATTTTAGGAATATTTTATTTTTTAATAGATTTTTGAAAAAAACAATGAACTTTTATATGTTATTTATAAGGTAAAAAATAATCAATTCCTCAATAATATAAATATTTTTTTTTTATAAAAAATTGAATTTATAAGAAAAATAACTTTTTAAATAATATTATTATGTTACCATATTTGTTGTAATTAATAAATATTGATTTATATATTAACCACGTTTGAAGCTCAAAAAAGTTTATCTAAACAGCTGTGAACTATAAATTTTATGGTGACAAATAAAATATAATTATCAAATAAGTATTAACACGGATATAATATAATTATAATTTAATTTATTTAGCAATACAATAAGTTGAAAATATTAGTGTGAATTTCATAAAGATCGAATATTTATGTGGTTGATCAATTTTGTCATAAATGATACGTACATACCGTCTTATTCATTTGATATGTATAATTAGACATTTAATTTTTCTATTTACATATAAAATTAAATGTTCAAATATTCTCATATCATTTTGTTGATAAAAAATTGAAGATCGTGATACGAAAATTATAAAAAAGATATATATATTTTGCTACATTTATCCCTTAATTTTCTTACAATAACATCACCTTATCAACTCTGAAGTGCACATCAACCTCATTTCTTAAGTGATTATTTGATTTTTTAGGTGGGGGATGGTCACACGGATCATTGTTGCTGGCAACGGCCGGAGGACATGACAACATCACGGCAAGCTTACAAAGTCGACCGAACCAAACCCGGGTCAGATGTGGTGGGGGGACATCAGCTGCCATGGCCGCGGCATCTATTGTATTTAGAACAACAAACCCAAGTTACTCGAGCATGCTTCTAGAGCATGCCGAACAGGTAATCTTCTATTGCTAGTCTTGTTAATATAAAGAATCTCAACATATAATCATTGTACATTCTGTGATGTCCCACATCGGATGGGGAGGGGAACGAATTGTGCCTTATAAAGGTGTGGATACCTCTCTCTTATGGACACGTTTTGTGATGCAGTGGACACTAGGAACAAAAGCAGTGTGGGTTGGGCCCAAGCGGATAATATTATCTGGTGCACAGGGGCGTTACAAATAGTATCGGACGTATTCGTCTCGGTGTGCAGTATGACGTTGGGCTCCCGGGGGTGAGTGGCTGTGATGTCTCACATCGGATGGGGAGGAGCAGGCGTGCGTATAAGGCGTGGATAACCCCGTTGTTGAGCGCATTTTGAAGGCCGTGGGCCTTTTGGGGAACAAAATCGTGCCGGGTTGGAAAAAGCCCGAGCAAATATCATCCCGGGTACCTAGGGATGTATAAATGAAAGACGGAGTTGCGGTCTGTGACCTATGGTTTATGGGCCTCCACACACCCCCAGCGCATCCGCGAAAATCTGTGTCTACCGCCCATCAGTGGCGCGGCGACCGAGGGCGTTGGCGCTGATGGGATGGATTGTGAGGTCCCATGTCCAGTTGGGAGGGGAGCGAAATGTATTTATAAATGTGTGGATCGCCGTTTGTGGGGCGTGTCTTGGGACACGTGAAGGTCGCGAGAATAAAACCTGCCCGTGCATGTGATTGGGGGGACAAATATCACCACGGCGTGTGCAGTGTGGGCTGCTGTCAGCGACTCTGATGATTGAGAGACCGTGTGTTTATCTGGTGGACGCATTTTGGGGGTGGTGGAGGCCGTCTATCAGGAATAAAACCGTGCACCTGTGTGACAAAGCGGTCAATGGTCATAAACGGATGCTCGGAGACGCTACACATTCAAGATACATATTAGATTAAAACTAATTATTTAAATTTGTTTCTTTTTTCACTGACCGATTGTTAAGAAAATAAAGTAAACATTTAGTTTTTTATTAAGAGATATCTATACTAGTCACGGTGAACAAGCCCACAATTCCTAAACTTGTTAAGGAATATCCATTTGGTGTCATTGGTATAAAAGACCTTGTTCTTAGACTATCGTTTTCATGAGGTTTATAGTGTATCATGATATGCGACCGAATAGTTATAGTAGTTTACTTAGACAGGAATAGAAAGATCTTTCTTATCTTATCAAGGCCAGAAGAAAAAAGTGGCCAGTAAATTCCCATCTAGTGACATTCTTTTGAATAATCGTCAGATGAAGCAAATATACATTATTAATTTAAAAAAACATATCAAAAATATTTTCAATTTTTATTTTTCGTAATTCTGTTCTCAATTTTTATTTTGATACCTATTCTTTTATTTGTAAAAAAAAGAACAATTCTTAAAAAAATAGAATAGGGTGGTACACTGAACATAATTGAAAATAGAAATAGGAAAAGAGTGACACTGCGAGATACTCTTGGATAACAAATAATCGTATCCATTGTATAAACACACACTTCTCAACCATCGAATGAAGGCAATGGTGTTGAGATACGCTCCCAACGTACTTGATCAGAAGGCCTGGGCATCCTCGATTTTATTTTTAACAAATTTAATTTCTCTATCTATTTATAATAAAATAATTATATAATACAATAATATCTTACATCATTTACTTTTTAAGATATTTTTAATAATAAAATATTTTATCTATTTATTTATATTAACAGATTTATATAATAATAAAATAATAATAATATTCACAACCATTTAATCACTTGAATATTTCTCTTTTATTATTTTTAGTCTAAAAGTATATAAATATCAAATATACGATCAATTTATTTCTCAACTTACCATTTTCTTTTTATCATAAAAAGTTACTTGAAATTCTACTAAAAATAACACATTATAACTATTAGTAGTAGCATGTTATATAAGTCAATTATATTTTATTTGGTGGGATATTATTTATGTATTTTCTTATTCATATTTATAAAAGGCTTTTTATCTTTATTATACTTTATTTTATTTTGCATGATGAAAATTCTAAGACTAGAACATTATATTTTGAGCTAAAAATATTCAAAACTCTAGCCTAAAATATTCTAAATTATTAGATTATTAAGATAGAATATTAGTTATTTAATTAGATCGATACAAATTATACAAATCTCTTAAAAGAGACGATTGGATTTATGATCACTTATATATATATATATGAAGGTCATTATTGGATGAGATAAAAAATATGTTAAGATAAATTACTGATTTATAGAGTAGCCATCAGTTCAAGCGTTAGAGGAGATGTCTCATATGATTAATTAAATTAATAATTTATAAGTATTTTGCTAAGATAGATTAGAGACTAGAAAGAAGTTTTAAATTTTATTAATTAAATTATTTATTTACATAAAAATTATCGGGGTTTAACCCTTTTTTTTTTTTTGTATCCTTAATTTGTTAGGACATATGATGATGTTAAAAATTTTATTGTATAGTAGTTTTCATGGATAGTCTTTTTAATATATGATTATTTTATATCTTTCATTTGGATGGTCATGATATACTTTTACGTATCACTCATTATTTGTGAAAATTTTTAATTAATTATTATGAATAATTAATTATGAGAGAGATTGAAAGAGTTCAGTTCGATTATAATTAATAAGTATTTTAATTATTTAAATAAAATTTAATACTTTTTAACTTCCAATGTGATATTGAATCCAATAGATTGAACACATTATGTTATCATATTTGTTATAATTAATAAATATTGGTTTATATATTAATCACATTTGAAGCGCAAAAATGTTTATCTAAACAGCTGTGAACTATAAATTTTATGGTGGCAAATAGAATATAATTATCAAATAAGTATTAACACGTATATAATATAATTGTAATTTAATTTGTTTGGCAATACAACAAGTTAAAAATATTAGTGTGAATTTTATAAAGATTGAATATTTATATGGTTGATCAATTTTGTCATAAATGATATGTACACACTACCTTATTCATTTGATATGTATAATTGGACATTTAATTTTCTATTTACATATAAAATTAAATGTTTAAATATTCTCATATCATTTTGTTGATAAAAAATTGAAGATCCTGGTACGAAAATTATAAAAAAAATTATTTTTTGCTACATTTATCCCATAATTTTCTTACAATAACATCACCTTATCAACTTTGAAGTGCACATCAACCTCATTTCTTAAGTGATTATTTGATTTTTTAGGTGGGGGATGGTCACACGGATCATTGTTGCTGGCAACGGCCGGAGGATATGACAACATCACGGCAAGCTTACAAAGTCGACCGAACCAAACCCGGGTCAGATGTGGTGGGGGAGACATCAGCTACCATGGCCGCGGCATCTATTGTGTTTAGAACAACAAACCCAAGTTACTCGAGCATGCTTTTAGAGCATGCCGAACAGGCAATCTTCTATTGCTAGTCTTGTTAATATAAAGAATCTCAACATATAATCACTGTACATTCTGTGATGTCTCATATCGGATGAAGAGGGGAACGAATCGTGCCTTATAGGGGTATGTATACCTCTCCATTGTGGACGCGTTTTGACGGCCGTGGGCCTGCCAGGAACAAAACTGTGCATGTTCGGCCGAAAGTGGATAATATCTACATGCGGGTGCCTAGGGACGTTACAAATGGTATCAAAAATATGTCCCGGTTCGGTGTGCCAGCGCGGATGCTGGGCTTCCGGGGGATGGACTGTGATGTCCCACAACGGATGGGGAGGGGAACGAAGCGTACCTTATAAGGGCGTGGATACCTCTTCATTGTGGACGCATTTTGACGGCCATGGGCCTTCCAGGAACAAAACCATACGGGTTGGGCTCAAAGCGGACAATATCCACATACGAGTGCCTAGGACATTACAAATGAAAGACAGGTTGTGATTCTGTGACCTATGGGTTATGGGTCTCCACCACCCCCAAAACGCGTCCACCAAAGAAATACACAGTCTCTCAACCATCAGAGTGGCGCAGTGGAAGCGAGGACATTAGGCCCCCAATGGGATGGATTGTGAGGTCCCACATCGGATGGGGAGGAGAACGAAACGTGCTTTATAAAGGCGTGGATACCTCTCCATTGTGGACACGTCTTGGGACCGTCAAAATAAAACCCTGTGGCTTGTGTGATTCGGAGAGACAATATCCACCACGCTGTGTACCAGTGTGGCTGCTGCGGACTCTGATGGTTGAGAGACTGTATGTTTCTTTGGTGGACGCATTTTGGGGACGGTAGAGGCCGTTTGCCAGAACCAAAACCGTGCGTCTGTGTGGCAAAGCGGACAATGGTCACAAGCGGGTGTCCGGAGACGTTGCACATTCAAGATACATATTAGATTTAAACTAACTATTTAAATTTGTTTCTTTTTTCACTGACCAATTGTTAAGAAAATAAGGTAAACATTTAATTTTTTATTAAGAGATATCATACTAGTCACAGTGAGCAAGCCCACAATTCCTAAACTTGTTAAGGAATATCCATTTGGTGTCATTGGTATAAAATGTTGGCCGGTGCTGAGGCGGTCCACCTACACACTCAAGCACAAAGGATCGAAGAGAAAGATTAGAAAGAACAATGACAAACGATGTTTACGTGGAAAATCCTTATGAATTAAGGGAAAAACCACGGGATGATAAGTCCGAGAAAATTGCACTATGTTTGTGAAGAAGATTACAAAAACAGTAAGGCGAAAAACACACTCAGTCGAGCCTTCTTCCTCTCCTTCTTTTGTTTTCTTACTCTCTCACACACAATTCTTCTGTATATTTTCACTTACATACATCTTCACATGCTCACACACACATATATAAGAATATACAATGAAGTATCAGGCTCCAAGTCAGCACGTTCATCCTTGGTAGGTGCGGATTCCCAAGAGGCGAGGCAACGACACACTGGATGATGGCGCATGCTGCGGTGAATGAATGTCATGGGTTCCCGGATTCACTCTAATAGGCGAGTCAACCAACTCTCCTTTAATCAATGAAAATATTGAGAAAATGCCTTAAAGATTCGGTCAATATTTAATTGACAGTCCTTCCGGTCAACATATTGTTGACCGTCCATCCGGTCAACATTTCTGTTGACCGAAATTTCTTCATGGGAGAGATTTCCAACATAAAAGACCTTGTTCTTAGTCTATCTTTTTCATGAGGTTTATAGTGTATCATGATATGCGACCGAATAGTTATAGTAGTTTACTTAGACAGGTATAGAAAGATTTTTCTTATCTTATCAAGGCTAGAAGAAAAAAGTGCCAAATAAATCCCCATCTAGTGACATTCTTTTGAATAATCGTTAGATGAAGCAAATATATACTATTAATTTTTTTAAAAAAACATATCAAAAATATTTTCAACTTTTATTTTTTGTAATTCTGTTCTCAATTTTTATTTGGATACCTATTCTTTTATTTGTAAAAAAAAGAACAATTTTTGAAAAAAAAAAGGAATAGAATTGGTACTGAAATATAATTGAAAATAGAAATAGGAAAAGAGTGACACTGCGAGATACTCTTGGATAACAAATAATCTTATTCATCCTCTAAACTAACAGCCTCACAGATGATGGACATATAGATGAGTTTTATATCATCTAAAGATATCTCAAAGGGATTTTCATAAGCATTTCTCTTAAAAAAAATCAAATTGAGTTAATTATTTCCTTTTTTTGCAGTTGTTTGAGTTTGGTGACGAGTATAGAGGGAAATATGATGATAGTATTGAAGAGGTGAGGGGCTATTATCCATCCTCTAGTGGCTACAACGATGAGTTGCTGTGGGCATCTCTTTGGCTATACAAAGCCACAAAGAGAGATTATTATCTCTCCTTTGCTTTACGAAATGCTCTCTCTTTTGGTGGAATTGCTTGGCCTGTCAATGAGTTCAGCTGGGATATCAAGTATGCTGGACTTCAGATCATTGCTTCTATGGTATATATCTCTGTGTCTCTCTCATTTTTCCTCTCTCTTTTTTCTCTTCACCGTATCTCCCAATACTTCTATTTTCACATTTATCAATATCAGCAATTTGGTGAAAAGAAGCATTTGGATGGTATTAGTTTTTAAATATTCTAACAAGAGAAAGGAAACCCTCCATTGGGAACGAAAGATCATGAACCCTCCCTTTCTATTCTGACTGTCAATCTCTTCACGCGAAAGTAAAACAACCTTCTCACAATCATTTCGACCCGACTGCTCTCAATTTATTGAAAATAGAGTAATGGTAGACTTTGGCTTCCTAATTCCCAACAAGTTATTGGTCAAAATTGTAGAATAATCGGTGATATCCTCATGAATACTTCCGATTAATGTGACATTTACCACTATTTTATTCACATACGAGTGTCAATGCTAATGTGAATCGATGAGTAAGGCATCTAGTTATTTGAGAGAAGTAAGGAATAATGTTGAGCTTGGATCCTGACGTTGAACTCTCCAATATTGAGCTGATTGTTTTGTTAGTTGGTTGAAAAGTTCGGGCATTTGCACGGTCCTTTCATAGAGATTGGCTCTAATGGCAGCCATCCTGCGAGCTCGAAAGAATGACAAGTAGTGTGTTTTTGTCGGTGCAATCGTCTTAGTTAATTTGTGGTATGTTTGTGAGTTTGTCAAGACCCTATCAACTTACAGACAGTTTTATAGTTTTTTGGTATATCTGAAGATAACCCATAGATCTAAGTAGACTAGACCTCATTTGATAGTGTAAATCTGTTGATGTGGGATACTTGAAAGCAATCTGATTTTGACAATCGTTCCTTTGACAGCCAAGGTTTTGTTGGTGACCAACGAAGTGGGATGAAGTTGAGTGGCACCACAATGAGTCTGTCTCATCGCACTCAATTAAGCTTTAAGCTCTCTTTCTGATTTGTGATCTGCAGAAGATCTAAGAATCTGCAGCAAAATCTCTAGAATGAAAATTTAATTTTCTCTATATATTATATTTATAGTTTATATTTTCAGTTATTAACAGAGGAGATGCACAAGAAACAAGAGAAGATATTAAAGGAGTACCAGTCGAGAGGAGAGCATTATCTCTGTGGATGCCTAAACCTAAACAAAGTAGACAACGTAAAACGCACCCGAGGAGGCTTACTATACACCCGCCAGTGGAACAACATGCAGTACGTATCAAACGCTGCGTTTCTCCTCACAGTCTACTCCGAACTTCTCCAAGCGACGAACCAGAAGCTCCACTGCCACAGAGGAAAGATGGGCCCAGAGGAAATCCTCTCGTTTGCAAAATCACAGATCGACTACATCTTGGGTGATAATCCAATGGCCATCAGCTACTTAGTCGGGTTCGGGCCCACGTACCCCCAGAGGGTGCACCACAGAGGATCATCCCTTCCGTCGTACACAAAGAGCAGGGAATTTATTGGGTGCATGCAGGGCTACAGTTACTGGCGAGATCCAAACCCTAACGTTTTAGTGGGTGCCCTCGTTGGAGGGCCAGATTTAAACGATGAGTTTAGAGATGAGAGGTCTAATTACATGCAGACTGAGGCATGCAAATATAATACAGCTCCATTGGTTGGGGTTTTCGCTAAATTGCATAGCTTAGAAAATGATTCCTAATACAAATATATATATATATATATATTAAATTTGGCTTTGGTTGGTGGATAAATTTTGATAAAAATAGAATAAATATTATAAGAACTCTTAAAAATCATTGATTTGAGTTTGATTGTTTTGGAATTTTGAAACACTTTACATTGAAGATTTGAAAGAAAATATAACCGTCTATAAATATGTGCAGATAAATAATCTAATTACTTAGATTTTTGAGTTAGTGTTGGAGATTGGCCAGTAAATCAGTTGGACTAAGAGGAAAGAATAATGATAACGATGAACAACAGATAAACAATAATCACACAATAGAAAGAAAAATGAGACATAAATATGATTTTACGTAGAAATTCTTTTCTGAATACGAGAAAAAAATTACGGAGCAATTCGTTTACGAAACTCTATTATGAAAAATGGTTACAAAAACCTAAGGAGTAGAATATAAGAGCTCCACTACTTATATTGTTCATTGATTTGAGTAGTAGCGATGACGATACAAGATGATTCTCCTTCTTACTTTTCTCCCACGACGACCCTCATTGGTTTAAATCTTGCAAATCGCTCACCTGCTCTGGATTTTTGTAGGTTATTTTTTTACACCAACAATTGAGTACTAGCTCTATAATTGTTATTTCCCGTGCTTTTACTAGTTTCTACACTTTTGAAAAATCTAGTCAACCTCCAATATCTTCAGTTTGGCTCGCTCCCATCAATCCGACCAGCACTCTATTTTGCCATCTAGTGGCCCTTCGATGTTAACAATTCGGTTGGACGCCCTTTCGGCCAATCAGTTCGGCTAGACATCTTTCAGATCCTGCGCCTGGTTGCTTTCCGATTGCTCGCCGCGCACACAAATATAACAATACTTCACCTCGGTATTGTACCATATGTGAGTGTTCAGTTGACCATTCAATCGGCCTATCAATCGAGTATGGGTACATACAGAAGTAATCTATACCCTAACAGTTAATTTGTGTTTAATATATGTTTGCATATGTTGTGTTCTGAGATATTTTGATTGGCACAATTTCCTATAGTTTCTAACAAATAATATCAAAGCTAAGAATTTAAACTGTTTTATTAGCTGAGCTCATGGATGGTAAAATTTTATTGATAAAATGCTGTGAGATTTCATTTAAGATCATGCTTGGTGTGGATGAACTCATGCACAAATACGAGATTGGTAAAAGTGTATCCATGTTGAATAAAATCACAAATTAAAGAATCAAAACAACCTCTTGTAACTTATAAATGAATATTGATTCATGACCCAATTGTTTAATTTTAAAAGCACAGATGTGACTAAAATATGTGAGTAATTAGTGAGACTTGTTCCTTAACGATCTTTTTATTCTTAACATGCTCGTGTACATTTGGAAATATCTCACGGGAAAGAAGTAACACGAATTACAATGATTTATTAATACATATTGACTTATAATTTAATAACTTAAATTTTAAGATTTAGTTATATTTCAAACATATAAACAAATCATGAGATAAATCATTTCACAGAATGACAGATTATTATGGCATTTTATAATTTTAATATCCTTATAATATACAAAGTTAAGATTTAGACAAATCATTAAAACAAATATTTTAATCTCTCAATTGATCTTAAAATAATCCCAACCATCCAAAAATTAAGAGAGTTTAATAATCAAGCGAAGGTAGATGTTAACTTTCAAGCTCACTAGTTTGCCTATACAATTGAGAACATATATGAATTGCAAGGATTCTCATATTGATGATTTATGTTGTTTTGAATCATAAAAAATTACATATTGAATATCCAAAATTATTACAATGAAATATAAATATTTGTCACCCATAACTTAATAGTTTAAACTTTTGGACTAAGAATATCTATTATATACGAGTAAGTTCTATGAGCACTTACACATGTCTATTGGCCTCAATTTGGAAAATCACCCAAGATTTGGTTGTGAATAACGAACCTCAATTTATTGCGTACTTTGACTGTATGATATAAATTTTTGAATTAAAATGGTGTCTAAGTGATCTGGGCACGCTACATCTTCCGTGAGATTGAGTTTTTCTATCTCTTAGTCTTAAATATTTTATTTCAAATAGATAATTATAATAAATTATTTTAAAATATAAAAAATTGACTAATTTTTAATCATTAAATAATAGTTAAATCATAGTATTCTATTTTTAATTGGACTGAGTTTGAGAAACAGTGTGACTCCAACTCCATGAGGAATATAATCACCCACATCTGTTACACACGAGTAAGTTCTATAAGCACTTATACATATATGTTGGCCTCAATTTGAAAAATCATCCAAGATTTGGTTGTGAATAACGAACCTCAATTTATTGTTTACTTTAACCGTATGATATAAATTTCTGAATTAAGATGGTGTCTAATTGATCCGGGCAAGCTACATCTTTCGTGAGATTGAGTTCTTCTATCTCCCAGTCTTAAATATTTTATTTCAGATAGATAATTATAATTTAATCATTTTAAAATATTAAAAATTGACTAATTTTTAATCATTAAATAATAATTAAATCACAATATTCTATTTTTAATTGGACACTGAGTTTGAGAACCAGTGTGACTCTAACTCTATGAGGAATATAATTACCCATATTCGATATCTAACACAGATAAATAAGCTCTATCCATGTTCATCCATCGATTAACATAAGTTTATTGCATAATTGTGTCGGTGACATGCCCATACAAGCTTTTGGCAATATATTTTTAGGAGATATTTAATCTCAACTGAAATTTAGACTTTGTTTATATGGGGACCGTGATATATAGTAGTTATTCTAAGTCATTGTAATAATTGCAACTTGAAAATTTCTTTTCTATTTATGGGCAAGTAAGAGAGAATTCTCATAATTTTTGTGAAATTCTATCTTATTGATTTTTTGTTGAAATGATTAAGCTAGAACAGATAGCTTCATCCCCGCTAAGTAGGGGAAGAGTTTTGAGTTGAAACTCTTACCATTTTTTTATAGAGATGAAGCTATATGATGTTTTGATTTTAATTATTTATTTAAAAATAAATAATTATAATTTAATTATATTTTTAAAAAATTAAAATAAATTATCTATATATAATTAAATCTCAATCGTTTATTTAAAATAAATGGTTAAGATAATGAGACTCACGAGCACCATCTTTAGGAGAGATGTAGACTTAGGCTTTAAGGTATCATGGGTTGGAAGGCTGATTTGAGAAATGTTAAGAAATTATTTTTTAGATTTTATTTTTTAAAATAATATGATATCATATTTATTTATTTATATTAATATTAATATTAAAATATGCGATTGAAATGAAATTTTATGTAAAAAAAGGGATAAATCGAATGTTTTTAGATGTGCTAGCGTTGTGTCGAAGTTGATCTTCGATGCTAGTCGATGGTAGTGTTATAGCAGTGAGGGTGGTGAGGAATGATTCGGGATTGGGGCGATGCTATGATTTTTTTAGTAGTGTTATTATGTAATATTTTTATAAAAATTACCATAAAAAAATAACATTATCATAGTCTATTATTTTTTAATAGAGTAAGTTTAAATAATTGTTATTATATTTTGCAAAATTATTGCCAAAATTTTACTAATCTCATAAACTTAATAGATTATAATATTCATCAAATAAATTTAATAGGATCAATAAAAAAAATGGATATTACTTATAAACCAAATATAAAATAATTACTCCTAGAATTATTAGCATTACTAGCTAATTAATCATTAGCATTTTCTTAATTAAGTGTGATGATTTAATTAGTAGATCCCTAACTCTATAATTATACAAGAAAATATTGAGATTTCTTTGATTTCCACCTGAATTAACTTTTCAGAGATGGCATCATGATCTTTTGAAAAAATGAAGTTTTATTAATTCATAAAAATATTTTATTCATAAATTATTGAGTTCTAAAAATAATTTTTAAAAAATAAAATAAATATCATTTAATTTTTTTTATTATGATACAGTAAAAAAATAGCCATGTTATTAAAAAAATTTAATCAAAATATAACTTTTGTTGTTTTTAATCTTTCAAATAATTTTTAAAAAATATCCTTTCTCCACCCAACAGTCGTTATTTTAAAATATAGAATAATCAATTTTTTTTAATTTTTTAATACCAATTTTTATTGAATATAAAATATAAATATAAATTTAAAAAATTGGAAAAATATAATTATTTTACAATTAAATTATGATTATTTGGATCCTTGCTTCATCCTTCTAGATGACGAGAGGCACTACTCTAATCGAGGCTTTTATTTTTTTCTACACTCTTAATAAACAAAATTTCTTAACCCATCATTTTACTTTATGTGTTATTTATCATGATTTCAATAAATCAAGCATAATTGAGCTTGAAAATGATCAAGCTAGGCTTGGTTTTTTCTTTTTTCTTTTATTTTTTTTGTGATGTGCAAACTCGAGCGAGATTTATCATTATAACTCGAGCTCGACTCGGTAAAAATTTAATAACCTTATAAAAATTTTAATGACTTATAAAGTTAATAATTAGTAGAAAAAGCTAAAATTCGAGCTGATATAAAATATGAGTTGAGTCAAGTGTGTAATCTTATAATATTTATTTATTTATTTGTCTATTTTTATAATAAAATATAAATTATTTATTTTATTTATTTATAATCCGGTAGATATGAATCATTAAAAGATTAAAATATGATAAAAAAATATTAAAATATGAATTATTAAGTGGGTGAAAACTTTGGCATTGCCATTTTCAAATTTTCATCATTCGATGAGAGCAAGGTCAACTGCTTTGTAGCATAGATTAATCAAGTGATTGCATGCATTTGAGGCATGATTTCTATAATTAATGCATGAGGTCGTCCTTTTAAAGTCACTTTAAAAAAATTTTAAGTATTAATAATATATTTATTTAAAAAAATCCTAAGAAATAATGAGATTTTTTATTAAGTTATGATATTTTTTTTATTTTAATATGTATACTACTTCTCAAAGGAAAAAAAAATTCTCCCCATATTTTGATCATATTTTTAAAGATAGAGTAAATTTTATGTTTATATTCTCTTATTTATTTAATCAAACAATTTAACAGTTAATAAAAAAATAATTTTAGATATCGTGGTCGGATCTATTATTATAAGTTTAATTTATGTTATTATATGTCTAAACTTAACTATTGTATGATTTTTATGACAGATGTTACATAACAGAAATTTGGCTCCAAGCTCAGGTATTGATGGCTTCTTGTGAAAAATATAGTTATTTTATTATGATTTCACTGATAATAAATAATATATTAAATAAATTTAAATACATAAGTAAAAATTAAACTGATAATTAAAATTTTAAATTTAGAATCATTAATTAATCTTCAAATTCATGCTAATCCTCAAAATCATGGAGATTAAATAGGTTTTATGTTTGAATTCTTTTTTTTTTTTGGTCAACCAATATGAAGTAAGGAAAATTATTTTTTGGGATGAATTCATTTTTTGATATAAAATAAATGATAACCTTTTTGATCAATTAGTCTAAAGATATATTTTTGATATAAAATATATCATAAACTCATTAAACACAATACACCAAGCTCAAACTGTATATTATATTGTCTTTGTGTTTAAGTGAACAATTTTCAAAGAGAAAGAAGAAGTGACTTTCATGCGATTAGCCATAACCAATGGCCAACCCTAGAGGCATGCAACCCCACTTTATTGGTGGACAAATTACAAGAGAACTGATCTATATATTCTTAATCCGATTCCTGCTGAATTGGGTGCACCGGCGGCTGCGGCGGCGATGCTTTCTAAGTTGTTTTTGAAGGGTTAGTCAAAAATGTCGAATGGGGAACATCTTGGGCATATCCACACATGCCAAAATGGCAGTCGGTTCCAACCATGCATTTCTTATCGCACTGGCCGCAATGATCGGTATTTGATGTCACATAGGCACAGGCCCCGCCGCAGCACTCCCACCCTGATGGACACAGGCGGCCGCAGCCTCCGCAGTTCTCAGGACTGCTCGTCAAATCCACGCAGACATTGTTGCAGCATCTTCCGACTGGCCCGCATGCCGAGGGGTCGCCGTCGCAGCCCGAGGATCGTGATTCTGATAGCTGCCTCCTTAGCCATGGTGAAGGGAACGGTTTCTCGTGCACGAGTCTGATGCGAGGACTTGGGTTGCCTTCCACCACGGGGACGGCTAGCAGAAGCAGTGGCAACGCGTGCAGGAGATATGCAAACCGCACCTTCGTTAGGAGCAGGGCTTCTGCCATTGCTGCCTCCCTTGTAGACCTGGTTGTCTCCAATGAGTAACTCATAGCTTTCTCGTTGAAGTATTACCCTCCAAATATTATGACAATTTCTGTATATTCAGGTTCAAAAATAGAAATAAGAATGCGTGGATGAAGAACTCAGGCTATTTTCGACAAATTCATCATCATAGTAGCAACAATTCATGCATATAGATGTGAGAAACCGATAAAATAATCTACTTAAAATACCGTATTATACCTCAAAAAAGGCTATAGTAAATGCCGAAAAAGAACTAAATAATTATTATTATTAATTAATTAATTTATGCATACATACAGATATAATCATTTCTTCGATGCAACAAGTAGAGTTTCGTTATTTGGTTTGCAGATCACGGGTTTAAATTTTGAAAATAATCACTTACATGATACAGATAAAATCACGTATAATATATAACTAAAATGATCATATCTGCCATTAAGCTTTACATATAACGAAAATTTTATATGTTATGCTGATTTTTAGATGCATGCAGATGCTCATATAAATATCAGTGCCGGCTAATCTTAATGTGACCGAGCATTATTCTATAAAGACCGAAACAACGTACCTCGAGTAATTTATTGTAGTTTAGGGACGCTTTTGATATCGTTTGTAGGCAAAGTTGAGAGAAATGATATATATCACAATCAACCAAAAGAGTAAATCAATCTTCCTTTTTATAAACTCGTTGGCTCGATGAATCCAACGGCTCTCCCCCAAGGAATAACGCCTGCTCCTTTGGAGAAGGCTAATGAAACAGAGTGAACACGAAGCATATTTATAGCCCCACTTCAAAAAAATCAGCTTCTGACTTTAATGAATAATCATTTCATTTATTTTTTTATTTTTCCCAACTTATTTAAATGTTTTAATAATATATATATATGTCGAGTCGGTTCGGTAAAATTAAAAATTACAAATGAACCAACTATCGGTTAACTATTTTTAAATATTGTAATATTTTTATTAAAATTATAAAGATTAATATATGAGATCAATAACTTTAAAGCACTCACATATATTAATGTATAAGCTATAATTTTGAACAATAATTTAACTACCAACTATTAACCTATATTTAGTCATTCGAAAATTTCTTTTTTTTTTAAAAAAAAACTATACATATATTTTTTATATTTTATTATTAAAGAGATTATCTAATTATAAATAAAAATTTTATTTACACAATATATTTTAAAATTATTAAATAGTATTTAGTTATAGTGAAAAAGAAAGAAAGATATTCTGTACTCTATCTGTACATTCTTTATCCTTGTGTAATACCAGACAAAATAGAATAATCTTTGGTTGGTTCTTTTTAGAAATCTCTAAAGAAATTTGACTGATGAGGTTTGTTGCGTTCTGGTTCCACGGGTCCGAGAGACGCAAAGGTTGGGGACGTCCCAGCCGGATCTCTCAGGAAGGCTCGTTGATCAGGGGTGTTAGATTCGAGGGGTCCAACACGGCCGAGAGATGCAGATGCGCGTCCCGTCCGGTCCGTGGAGTCAGGCAACACAAGTGAATGATGTGTTGGACACGAGATGAGGATTGAAACCGGATCTTTTACGTGGAAAACCTCCTCTTAAATGGGGAGGAAAAACCACGAGGCTCAGGGCTGTGAAGAGGCTTCACTATATGGGTTGGAGATTTTACAAAGTACAGTTGTGAGGGTTAATCCCTTCCT
This sequence comes from Nepenthes gracilis, assembly GCA_033239525.1. Lineage (NCBI taxonomy): Eukaryota > Viridiplantae > Streptophyta > Magnoliopsida > Caryophyllales > Nepenthaceae > Nepenthes > Nepenthes gracilis. The sequence continues at coordinate 14,116,582 of BSYO01000027.1, read as the reverse complement.
TGTCTCACGTTTTGTGTTTCTCTCCTAAGGAAGCTATGCTCCTTTGGGAGTCTTTTTACTCTTCTTTGAGGAGTTGAGTGTGGAGAAAGAGAGTGCCGGTGGAAGCTTATGACTCGGGTGTTGAGTATGGAAAGCTCTCTCCCTCTTGAAAGGGGCCTTGCTGTATATTTATAGTGGAAACCGAGCCGTTGGGGAGTGGACACGTGGCGTCCATCCGGCGGTTGAGGAGCTTGGTCCACTGGCTTCCTTTAATGCAGCTGACGTGTGGAGAGTGACATGCGGGCCCAGTGCGGCCTGCAGCATCCCCGAGTATGTCAGGTGTACAGGATCTGGATATCAGCCTTGATTTGACTAAGCGTGCCCCGTTGATACGGCGACTGGCAGTAGTTGCAGGCTTTCTTGGAAACTGGCGAAATAGGCTAGCTAGCATTCCCGGCCATGAACGGGCAGTCCTTGTCTGGTTGTGAGGCTCCTTGTAAGCTCGCGGGCTTGTGAGATAAAGCAACTCTTGCGGGCCTTCTGGGAAAAGTCCGAGTGTCTCTTTCAGGCCGCTCGGACGGTTGCGACACTTCTTGGGCTCTCGGCCCTTGGGCTTCATGCTTGGGCCATCCGATTCTCTCTACTTGTGAGAGTGTCTCTGGGCTTCTTTATTTGGGCCGTGCTTTTATGGGCCTTCATATTGGGACCCAACATAGCCCCCCATGCCAAAGGACCCGAGGTTCTTGGTCGTTTGGCATGAAACCGTCGGTCTGCTGGAGATGTCCGTCATCCGAGAGTGTGTTTCCTGGCGGCGAGCTCTGCGTTGACCTTGACAGGTGGTCGTCCTCAGATCTTTTCTGGGCCGCCGTTTCACTTTCCTGCTGGAGCATTGAATGCCGTATCCTGCTGATGTGATGCGCTATCAGGCGCCTTGGGAAGGAGAGATCGCCAAACTTCTGAGGCGAATGGCCTGTCGACGCGTGGCAATGGTAATGAGTACATCTTCCCGTACTCTAGGGTTTATTTAAACCGTCCCATTGCCCTGATTTTTTATCTTTCGCGCTGTTTTCATCTTCTTCCTCGTTCGAGCTTTGTCTTCTCCTTTGTTCTATTGGTTTTCATGGCGCCTGGAGTAAGGGACATTGCTTCCACGATGACGCTTGACAGGCTTTCGGAGATCTGGGCTCAGTATCAGATTCCTGAGTCTATGGCCATGATGATCCCGGAGCCACATGATAGGGCGTTGTACCCTCCGGATGGCTTTGTCACCGTCTATGAGGCCCACCTTAAAGGCGGGCTACGGTTTCCATTCCGATGGAGTTCTATGACGTTATGAGGGCGCTCGGCGTGTCTTTTGCCAGGCTTCACCCGAACGTTATGAGGTACATGGTGTCCTTGTGTGTCTTCTTACGGTGCCATGAGAAGCTTTTGAATGCTCTCACGGTCCAAGGTGATGTTAAAAAAACGCATAACCTTGACGGATCGTGATGACTCCCGTCACAGAATTTTCTTCGCTATGTGGCGGCAACCCGGATTCCACAAGGCGGTGGAAGGACAAGTTCTTCTTCCTTGGCGTTCTGAGCAGGCCGGCCATACTACTACGTGGGGAAAGTGGCTGCTTGATCTTGATACGACCCTTGAGGGAAGACCTAAGGAAGTGAAGCGCACACGGACTTAGTCTTTGGCAATCTGGGACCTTCCACTTGAACAAGCGCAACATCCGGTTGGCCAGATAAATTCGGGGAAGCCAAGTGGGAACCACGGGACGAGGCTCCCCGCCCGGTTCCTCTTATAACGGCGGGAGAGGCCAGGGATTGGGGGACCCGCCCCGAGCGCTCCTCGAGTGATGATGAGGATTTTGACATTGAGGGCATGAGTGGCGATGACGTGGGTCAGCTTCTCAGCTCACGGGCCGGGGCCAGGCTTGTTTTGGGGTCCTCGAAACACAGGGTCTCGCTTGCCCCCCATGCTAATGTCTCGCCGAGCCCTCGAGAGTGCATTGCGCGAAATAGAGCTTCACGGGACCCCGGACCTCTTGTGATGATGATGATGATGACGATATCCCTCGATCGAGAGGGTGAGGGTAAGCCTCCTTCCGGGCCCTCGGGATGCGGCGATCTTGCTTTCACTTCCGCTGCGATCTCCCTATTATACCATGCGGAGATTCTTGCTCGAGTGCGCGGTCCTCGGACATCCGGCCCCCGGTGATGATTTTGTTCCCGACGCTCCGTTGCTTTGCACAGTGACGTCTCGGACCGGGGTTGATCACCCTCCCAGGGACATAGGAGGCGGGAGTGCCGTGAGGGATTACGAGAGGGGAATGTCGGGCCGAAATGATCCGAGATGGTGGAGGTCGTGGATTTGAGTGTTGACGAGTTCGCGCCTTCTAATCCTTGGCGCCTGTTGTTGTTGGTAGAGTGGTTGCACGAGGTCCTTAGGGGCACTTGACTTGAGGCGGAGACCTTCCCGGCGGCCCTCGTGGTGTTGAGTGCAGTAATACGGCGGCGCCTACGGCGCCTCGGCTCGGAGCGAGCGCGGCAGTCCCACGCGGAGGCGTGGCGCTAGGGGATGACCCTCTTGTTTCTAAGGTAGCTGCGCTTCCTTTCTTCCCTCACTTTTCATCGTTCGTGTTCTGACGAACCTTTCTGTTGCAGCTCCAAAGCTTGATAGCTGGCCTTAACGGACTAGTGGGAGTGATCGCTCAGTCCCGTCTGGAGGTGAGGTCTTCGAGGACCGCTCGTGAAGTTGCACAACGGGCGGAAGCGGAGCTAGCTGGAGCAAAGGAGAAGATTGCTTCCTTGGAGGTTACCGTCAAAGATCTGCGGCTTAGGCAGAGCCTCCTTCTGGAGCGGATCCTTCGCCAGGAGGAGAGGTTGAGGACGTCCGTGCAGATTGTTGAGATGGCTCTGTCTTGGGCCGACGAAGTTCGGAACGGTGTTCGCATGTGCCGCCGAGTGGCGCGGTTGATCCGTCCGCGGTTCCCCGTGGCCGTCCTCGATCCCAGGAATGCCGGTGCCTTGAGTGCGGAGGACTTATATGGCGTCGACGGTAGGCCTTTCCCTGGCCCTCCTCAGGCTCGGCCTGATAGTGAACCTTTTACGCCTGAGGAGTCAGTTCCGGTGGAGCAGACGGGATCTTCGGGAGCCCGGGAGGCTCGGAGAGGAGACCGAGCGGTACTCCCTTGACACGTTGCCTCCTTTTTTCTTTTTTTTTTTTTGCTTTGTCACACTTGTACAGAAAATCATTCTAGTGAATAAGACTTTGTCCTTTTCACTTTAAAGCTTCAGACGTTTCTTTTGTGTCTTGTTCGTACGTTCGTGTTTTTTCTCTCTTCTCTCTCTTTTTTTTTGCGGCGCGTCGTACGGCGCCTAACTCCCTTCAGGTGCTTGACCTTTTGTTTTTTTTTTCTTTTGGACTTGGGTTTGCAGCCCTCTCAGGGACTTTTAGTTCTCTCCCTTTTAGGCTTTATTTTAGTCGACCGCTCGGTCGCAGCCGAGTTTTTGTTATGACCTCAAGGGCCCGGCCTCTGGGACCGCTCGGTCGCAGCCGAGTTTTTGTTTGTTGAATGCCGTGAGTCGTTGGCTGCTTCCTGTTGCTCCGGGGCGCGCCTCTCGCGAGGAAAGCGGTTGAGGAGAGAAATGGAAACGCTTCATTGTAAGGTTAACAAATGCACGCTTTATTAATGCACATTTTTCTTACATTGAGTGGCCTCTAAGGCTTTTTGTCTTCTCTCTCTTCCTTTTTTTTTTTAGTCCACGTTCATGACGGCCTTGCCCCTCGAGCGGCGTGACTGGCTGATTCCTACTGCTCCGGGGTCGTGCCCGGGTCTTTGCAGGAAGTAGTCGAGATATCCTTCCATTGCCAGTCGTTCAAGTTCGGCCTGGAGCTTTTTGCAGTCCTCGGTGTCGTGGCCGCGGCCGCCATGGTAATGGCAGTATTCTCATTGGTCACCTCCCTCTGGGTTCTTCAACGCCTTGGGCCATCTTAGGAACTTTTCGTCCCTGATCTGCCTCAGGATGTTGGTGAGGGAGTCAGCGAAGGCCATTGGGCCTGAGTGTCTTTCTCCGCCAAGGACCATCCGCTCGGGTTTATCGTGCCCGGATGGTCGTTGGGTCTTCAGGTGGGCGCTCGCCCTTCTCCTTCCTTCCCCTGTCCTCGGGGACAAGGGGTCTTCTCTGCCCGGGTCCCGGCAACAGAGCCGCCGGCCTTGGGTCCAAGACAGGTCTTCGAGCCTCTTGAGCCCCCTCCTTGATGGGGCCGGACTCATGGATTCTTTTTGTTGAGTAATCCCTCAACTACTTTGGAGCTTGTGATGCTTTGTCTTGGTCTTCGGAGTGCCGTCGCGCGGCTTTAGGAGCGTGGGCTCTGGGTGTTCGCTCGCCTTCTGCGGAGGTTGCGGATGGCTCTTGTGGCTGTCCACCTTCTGCGCCCGTTTTTGCGCACGCTTGGTGCCGTGGCGCCACTTACTCTGCCGCCCGACGGGAGGCATTCGTCGTGGCGCTCTTCTCCCCGGGTGGACGTGCTGCCTTGTCTGATGAATATCCTTGGGGCGTTGTTTGTTGTTGGGGGATGGGAAGCCGTGATTTTTTTGTTCTTCATTCCCACAGACGACGCCAATGTTGCATTCTGGTTCCACGGGTCCGAGAGACGTAAAGGTTGGGGACATCCCAGCCGGATCTCTCAGGAAGGCTCGTTGATCAGGGGTGTTGGATCCGAGGGGTCCAACACGGCCGAGAGATGCCGAGATGCGCGTCCGTCCCGGTCCGGTGGAGTCGAGCGGCACACAAGTGAATGATGTGTTGGACACGAGATGAGGATTGAGGCCGGATCTTTTACGTGGAAAACCTCCTCTTAAATGGGGAGGAAAACCACAAGGCTCGGGGGGCGTGAAGAGCTTCACTATATGGGTTGGAGATTTTACAAAAAGTACGGTTGTGAGGTTAATCCCTTCCTGTCTCACGTTTTGTGTTTCTCTCCTAAAGGAAGCTATGCTGTTGGGAGTCTTTTTACTCTTCTTTGAGGAGTTGAGTGTGGAGAAAGAGAGTGCCCGGTGGAAGCTTAGGACTCAGAATTGTTGAGTCTGGAAAGCTCTCTCCCTCTTGAAAGGGGCCTTGCTGTATATTTATAGTGGAAACCGAGCCGTTGGGGAGTGGACACGTGGCGTCCATCCGGCGGTTGAGGAGCTTGGTCCACTAGCTTCCTTTAATGCAGCTGACGTGTGGAGAGTGACATGCGGAATTTTACTTACACAATATCCGGTTTAAAATTATTAAATAGAATTTAGTTATAGTGAAAAAGTAGTAGTTGCGAGGCTTTTCTTGAAATCAAAATAGGCTCTAGCATTCCCCGGCCATGAACTCTATCTGTATATTCTTTATCCGGGCTTGTGAGATAAAGCAACTCTTGCGGGCCTTACAAAATAGAATAATCTTTGGTTGGTTCTTTTTAGAAATCTCTAAAGAAATTTGACTGATGAGGTTAATATTTTAGATACCTTATAAATTTTTCCCCACTTAATTAATTATCAATATCAATATATTTTTACAGATGATAAGATAATATATTTCTAAAATAAGATTTTAGATACCTTATTATATATATATATATATAGTCGGTTTGAATAACTGCTACTTTAAAATTTAGTAACCAAGAACTCAAAAAATTTCATTCTGACCTACCCGAAACCGATTACTAGATTTCAATTTGGTTTTATTACGTTTAGTTTAGATTATCCGATCGATGATTTTAATACCCTTTTGTGACTACTATGTCTTAATTTATTATTATTTTTACTGCACATTATGATTGATTTATTCATCAAGTTTATTACTTAATTGATACCCTCAAACATTGTGCTAAATGAAAAAGAAAAGTTTAGAAGTCAGTTATATAACCAATAATATTAAAAGGTTGTAATAAAAGTGAAAATATCAAAAATTTGGAAAATTTTATTACCTAGAATTACCCGTATTTAGTTTGTTGGGAGTAATGGGAGTACATTTTTATAAGTCAATGTATAATATCTAATAGATCGGATTAGAGTCTATCTTAGATATAAAATTTATGTTTAGGTTAGTCAGCCACAACTCGGATATCATCGTGGGTTATGCCTCACGATTTGTGCATCAAATTATATTTACGCAGCCTAAGGTACTAGCTAACTCAATCGAGTCAAAGGCTTAGGGATATCTACCAAAAATTTTAGAATAAGATAATATTTTATCTATCCATCTATTTTTATATAAATTTAACATAACTAATTTTTATAAGAGAAGAGAATAATTGAGTTATAAACTTTACTGGACGTGTTTTTTTGAAATTGTTACATCTTGAATTTTGATTTAGCCCCATAAGAAAATGAATACAAGCTAACAGCTACTAGAATCAAAAGTATAGCATAGCACCACATAAGTCTAAAAATATTATGAATTAGTACACTGAAAAACACATAATAATTAAGATAATTTCTAAATAAAATGATAACCACTTATTAAATGACATGCTCAGGAACAACAACGAATTAAAGTAATTCCCCCCCCCCCCCAAAACTAAAAAAATTATATGAATAACATAAAAAAATTAATATAAACATATAAATAATTAAAATAAAATTTGACTCTATTGATGTTTTTAAATTGACCCTATAAAATTTAAATATTATTCACTATAGCTCGCTTATTTATGTAAAATTAGTCAAATTTTGACCAATTTTATTAAAAAAATAACAAAATATTTAAAATTTTTATGCTAAAAATATTTACTGAAAAATATCCTGAATCTGTCCCTATTTATGTGTGACTACCGTGGAGATTCTTTGCTAGCTTAAGTAGGGAAAATAATGCTTCCTTATTGACAAAAATACTCGCAACAAAGAACAATAATAGCTAAATTACACTATGAATAAAATCAATACAAAACCATATACTCAGTTTGCTTTATTTGGAGATCTCTTCTAGCAGAGTCACAAAGGTTTATCATCACAATCACCGAACCCCATGTTCTCACAGCTGAACCATGCATTCTTGCTTCCCGGAAACTATGGCCGATAACAAGCTTTTTTCAATGTCAGCTTCCGCCTCGAGAGGCTCGGGCGTGAGCTCCCCCTGACAGCAATGGAAGCTCCGATTTCATTGGTATGGATATTGGTGGCGTTGAGTCCGAGAGCTTTCACTTCCTTGAACCTTGCTTTGGAAAGAGACACCTCTGCTAGGAGCCTCCATGCATTCTCCTCGGATGCCTCCTCGAAGTCCTTCCTCTCCAACACCAATGTGCCCACTAATCTCCCACGCGGCTGGGTTCACCTGAGTGTCGAGGAGCTCATGGTCCACCTCCCCAAGAGCTTGCTTTTCGGCATAACACTGGTTCAGTCAAACAACAAGAGAAGACGGCATTGAGGCCCAATTGTTACAGAAATAGACGGTCATGAGCAAACTTAAAAGGAAGGAATGAGTTTTTCAAAAATGGTTAGAATAAGTAGGAAGGAAACCTTTTCTTCACAATCTAGCATTTTCTTCTTCTCTTTTGATAAATTAGTAAATATTTAGAAATTATATTTATAGAAAATAAAAAAGGGAATGAAGTCTAAAGTAGTTCAAACCCTTCAAATATAAGTCAAATGATACCCATAAGAAAATATAAATTAGTTCTGATTGAAGAAAAATAATGAATAGATAGACTAACAAAAATTGTCTTTACTCTTACATTAAATCGAGCAAAATGACAAAGGCAAATTATTCCTCCCCTTTCTTTCCTATCTATCCCTTTCCACATCCTTTCTACTCCCACCAAATACTAAATGTTTAACAGACACAAGTTATTTGCAAGCCAAATGGAACAAATGAGCTAATATCATATATTGACAAGTGAAGAATTACCAGTCAGATGCATTGGATTGCAAAGTGGTGTTTCTGAAGTTGAAACCAGCAAATTTCAGCTAATATAGAACAATCTTACTGTCACATAAAAGCTCACCCTCCATCAATTAATAACTAATGATGTTTATTATTATTATTATTTTTGGCTGCATTATATAGATATGGGCTCGAAGTTTAGCACCTGAGGAATGATGAAAACCCGCTTCCCGGAATCAGAAATCAGCACATTGTAAGGTATATTGTTATCTTGGAGGCAAATGCAGGAGCCAGAAATTGCTTCGGAAAAATCTTGCAGAAAGTTTCCACCCTCGAAAGTGAAACCCCACACTGGATAATTTAGCAGCTCAGAAATCTTCATCCCACTAACCGTATTGGTTAGTTTCAGGGTGCAGGCCTTCTCAATAGGGAATCGAAGAGCCAAGTAATAAGCCTGATCCATGAAATTATGGCAGGAACATATCCGGACCAGCGGCTGAGTCAAGAAACCAAAGAAAATAATTCAACATGAAATAATCCTTGCTTCTAGTACTGATTTGAAAAAATCGAATTTTCCTTTTATTTGTGAGATTGATAGAAATATTGGCCGATACATGACGATATTGGGACCCCTTAATACAGATATTTTCTAATATTGCGACAATATTGAGATCTATCGGCCGATACGGGCCTTATTAACTTACAATTTTCAAAAAATTTTCTCTATCTGATACAAAATTTTCTCTATCTGATACTAATATGTATATCTAACATGTCCAAAACTAACATGGTTGCAACCCATATCAATGCTAATATTTTTATCCATGTATGTGACAGACAAATTTAAGCCTAACACAAATAAATTTATGGCAAAAAGCTTATCACATTTATGGCAAATAAATTTTATATATTTATTAATATCTATATTTTAACTTAACAAATTTATATTTTATAATTATCAAAAACTATAAAATATAAGCAAAATTTTTGAAAAAAAAGTGTCTAATATGTCTTCAAAGTATATCTGAATTTTGAAAAAAATTGGACAAGTGCGCCTAAATGTGTCGAGAGAATGTCAATGTCTAATATGTGTCGGATATTGATACTTCAATCTCGAAAAAGTTTTTCATTTTTTAAGTCATACAAAAAGCATAAGAGAAGTTCCCCAACAAGCCAAGCTAGCTACTGATTAGTGGGAAAAATTTAACAAAGAAATGACAAATATATAAATGACAAGTACGTATGATATGAGACCTTAGATTAGCAGGCGGTGACGTCGTATCGGAACAGGCCCCTTTGCATCCGGTCCTCCCACTGTCACAGTAGAGTAACAATGAGCCAATTTATGCAACCACCTCTCTTTTATACAAAACAGACTGACGAGAAATTGACAACCAGTAAAAATTTATGACTATTAATTTTAATCATTTAGACCAAAAAACAATAATTATACTCATTTATAATTTAAATTGAACCAATCACAAAATAGACTAGATGAAAATCGGGCTCTAGCCAGAGACGAGTTAGGTTTAAGTGAAAATTTATAACTACTAAGTCCAGTCATCATGCAAAATATCATAATTGTGTCTGTACATAGTCCAAATCAAGCTGGTTCGACTTGGTCCAAAGACCTTTTTAATTTTATGTATTTTTATTGAGAAAATTATATTTACATCAAAAAATTTAATACCATAAAATACTTAATTATAATATTTAGATTAAAATATTATCAAAACATATATTCGAATAAAACAAATTTATATAAAAAGTTATTAGTTAAAAAAATGCTCTCTTAAAATGATTTTTTAAAATTAGTATTATTTAAAATAAAAATAAATAAATATTTATTTAAAAATTATAATTTGGACTAGGCTGAACCGAATCACACTTTTACCAGTGATCATGGCTGGCTCAAAAAATTAATCAAGCATAATATTTTGTCCATCTCTATCCAAAATACTAATATACATTTACTAAATCTAGAAAATTTCGAGTCAGTCCAACTGGCCATTCTGAGGCCCAATTTTGATCAAGTTCCATCACAAAATACGAAAGGTTTCAACTTGTTTTTCCTTCCAATAAAATTACCTCCCCAAGGAGAGTATCCAGAAAGGCAACAAGAGGGCCTCTTGCATCATCATGAGCAATCAAACGGTTCTCATTAGTAGTCTTGTTCATCCTCCTGAAACCGTACAATGGCAGCTTTGCTCCTATTCAAATACCCAGAAAACAAATTCCCATTACAATCTGTAGACCGAATTGATAAAAAAGTCGTAAATATGTTAGGTGTTTTGGGTACTCAATTGGTAGTTTATTCGATTTTGATATGAGGACTTACTTGAGTGAAGGATTAGAGTGGCATATGAAATAGGCACCCTTGAAGAGCGCTTGTGTGCATTTGGGACAATGTTGGTGGGTTTGAAGGGCACTTGGGCGCATTTGGACAGTGTTGGTGGACTTGAAGGGCGCTTGTACGCCATTTTCTAATAGTTTCTCATGGTCCAGGGTGTCTAATATACACATGTGCGTGGCTGGCCAATAGGGATCGCTCTTGATGTGTGCACAACGAGCGCATGTGTGCCGGAACTGGTACAGAAAGTCTTGATGTGATTTTTATTGCTAATTTTGAGAGATTTCAACATAAGAATTGCCGTACAAAGAGAGATAAGAAAATAAAGAGAAAAATAAGAAGTTTTTGACAATTAAATTGATATCAAATTCAAATTCTATTCTTGCCAAATTAAATTATGTTGTTCTAACCTAGATTATAGGGTGTATTATCGATCGATTGCTCATTTTTTTATTGTATTCTACACTTCAGTTGTCAGGAGTGTTAAAGTTAACATAACTAATTATTCATATGGGTTGTTATAAAATACTTTTGAAAATGATAATTTGTAATCAAATATTCACAGTGGATATCGCTCAAAGGTTGTCCCACAATTTTTTTCTCATTTGAGAAAGATTTTTCTCGTTAAATTTGTTGTGCAACTTGTGTGTATTTGATTTCAATTTGTTCATCGTGTTCAAACAGGATAGGATGATGATCAACGTTTTGCCATAGCATGGTATACATACTTCAAATACCAACAAAATATACACTGTTAATTCAATATATTTGCTAGATGCAGCATCTTTACGTAATATTTTCAACATGAAACATCTTTACCAGATTTGATGCGACTCTTCTAATAAAAACACTCGTCTTAAAATTGAAGTGGAAGTAACTCAAGAGGGTGTAAACAGTTCAACTTGGCGTACAAAAGCAGCTTTGAGCCTATCCAAACCCAATCAAATCAACACATCATCACAATATGAAGAAACATTCGTTCAGAAAGCAACAACTAAACTCACATTCTTTGTCATTAAATTCCCAAATAGCATATTATATGCAATTAGTTACAATATATCCCCATTTATTTGTTAGATTCATGGATCTCTAGGTTCGATAAATCAAAATAAGAGGATTAAATCACCCCAGTTTTCTAGTAAAAGGAGTAAATGAAGTGTCGGAAATGGAAGGGGCGCCGTATTTCCACAATTAGTCAGTAGCTTCTCAATCTTCCAGCACAAATATAAACATAAAAGCCACCTTTTCACAAGGAATTCAAGCCAGAGGCTCAACAACAGAACCTCTAAAAGCATTTTTCACCAATTCAACAATGTTAAACGATAGAACCATACTGTCTTCACCTCACAGCAGTAGATCATGTGACCTAAGAGCTTTAGTTTTTGGGATGAGTTGGTGCCTTGATATGTCATCATAGCCTTTTATCAAGTGATCTATTGTTCAAATCTTGAGAATCCTTGTTTTCTAAAGAGTGATATTTCATAACATTGTAGATGTGGGTCAGTCTGCTTAGTTTGGGGTTCAAGTCCAAAAGTGGGTGCGCGTGTTAAGTATAAGATCATATCATTTGTTCTTCACCTAAAGGATTGAGTAGATTTCTTGGCAAACAGAAAATCCCAAGATGGCAGATCTAGAAACAACCAATATTAACCCAAATTTCATTGAGACATCCCATCGAGTACCTTGAATGCAGTACTCTCTTGGGCATTTCCGACCGCATCCCTCAACATTCTGAGCACCCCCGTCGGCCTCCTGCTGATAATTCGACACAACAGTCGGAACCCTCTTTATCCTCAACATTTTTGGGCACTTTTTAACACAGCCAACCAGAAGAACCACCTCGTAAAAAGCTATATTATTCAGCTGCCAGATATCAATCAAAACAAAGACATACCACTGGTACAAGGAGGAAGATGAGATTATGATGCCGCCGCAGTCAAGGAAGAGGAGATCGGAGAGACTCCCGCCTTCGGAAGGCAGAGCTCCACGTCCGCTGCTTTCGGTCACACAATCCCCTGGCTCGGACATGATTAAGAGGCCGAAACGCTCTGTGTATAGCCGTGATGTCTGCAACCCTTCTTCCCCGGGTTGAACCCCCACTTAAACCTCTCTCCAGTTCACTAATATCCTCAAATCACACACACAAGGAACCCAAAAATCAGAAGTGGACACTTCTCTTTTGGCATGATCTCACGAACTGAACTCCGGCATTGGGAATTTCAGGTGTATTACGAGATGGGATTTTTGTCATTTGGAGATTATAAAGTGCCGGGAAATTCTTTTTTTTTTTTTTAACGAATTTGAATCGTCCGATCTTAATAGTTTAACAATTATTATTTTATATTTTAAAAATAATTTAATTATTTTTTTTAATTTTTAAGTATTAAAATATTTACAAAATACAAATAATAAAAATATTAATTTAAAAAAATTTAAAATAAGGGCGTGAAATATTTAATCTAACAGCTTAAACATACTAAGAACTCTGTACGCTTGTTTAAAAGCTTAACTATATTTGATATAAACAATCTAACTATTATTATTTTATATTATTAAAAATAATATTTTATAAATTTATTTTATATTTTTTAAATATTATAAATACCCATAAAAATATTTAATCAAAATATATTTTTTACCATAATTTTTTAATTTTTCATATAAGAAAATATGAATATTAGATGAAATCAATGTGATGACCAAGGATCCTAAGAAATCCGCCAATCTATCCCATTCTCATTTGCCCCTCTTCCTTTCATTAACAAGAAGGTTATGAGAACCATTGGTCGGGAATAAAGCAACTTCCTAAAACTACATAGTATGGTTCATCAACTATTTTAATTAAATTACTTAATTTCACCTGTTATTAATAGTAATGATACGACAGTACACAGGCCAACATGAATCTAACGCACAAAAGAACGAAATGCCCAAATAATAATTACCCAATAGAAAACCCTTTAAGCCTATGAAATAAAAAGCGTGACAGTTAGTCTAAGAGGGGCAACCTAGACAGCCCAATATTGAAAAAACAATAATAAATATACAATGAACAATTCTTGACAATTACCATACCGATACAACAATTAGAAAATTATACGATCCAACCATTAAGGTGGCAGTAACATATACAAACAACGCCCCTAGTCATCGAAAGGCATAATGCCCATACATTAGTTTAGTGATTCGCTAACCAAACGATACCCCTCATTATAAATACAGCTTCTCTCCCATAGGAAAGAGGGATAAAGACAGATTATAAAGTTAGACATTCTCTCATACGATTACATTTTTAAAGCCGTTTTCTTATCTGAGCACATTCCAAAAAACACTGTCCTCTAAACAAAAGACACTCAATCCCCATTTATTTACATTGTCGTATTCATTTTCTCACATATTTTTCATCCCAATAGAAAAAATTCTGATTTGAGTATTAGATAATATAACAAAGAGCTAGTTTCGTATTCTTCTAACTTCTCATTTGTTTTATTGTTGTGAGTAGAATTCACATTTCAAATAACGAAAACCGGGCCAGTTTTTTAATGGACACCCATGCAATATCGATAACAAGTCTTGGTGTCTTTAAGAAATTCAGCTAATACTAATTGAGCATGGAAGTGCAACACAAGCCAACACAAGCTTAATAGCACCAGAGGCCCACCATCTGCTGCAGCTAAGAGAAGGAAATGTGGCTGAGCTTTTCTTCATGACTGCACCACCATCTCAACCGGCAAACCCCTAGCTAGGAAGCTCGATGACGATGTCTTAGCCAAGAAGGTGAGAAACAGCGAAAGCACAAACTTCTCCATTTCCTCCACTTAAATGAAGCAGGCAAATGGGCCGACAGATTGTAGCAGCTTATAGAGGCGTGAGGAGTTGCTCAGAGATAATCAGACTCCGATAGACTGTAAATCATCAAGGAGGCCGCTGAGTTTTCTGCGTCCCTGAGTCGAGGTTTCTCGTCCCCCGTCATGACAAGTATGGCGCCTGGAGTTTCGACTTGAACTGAGCACTTGAATCGCTTCCCGTGAGCAGGCCCCGCCTCTTCCACAATTCTGCATTTGAAAACAGCCAAAAAAAAAAAAGAAATCAGGGACACAATTTTCGGATAATAAAGTCCGTAGATGAGAAGCAAAACTTGTTTCCAAAGACAACTACTACTGAACACAGAATTAAACTATATAAGATTTCTCTGGCAATTCATACATATTCAGTGTCATCGAAAATGCTCGAGACTTCTCTTTTCCCCTTTTGTTTAGAGATCATGATGTAGCTGCTCCAAGGAAGTATAAAACCGAAACACATGCTCTGTGAATTTCACTCTCTTAGCAAGATGAGATTGGGGTTTCAAAATCCCAGGGGGTGAAGACAAGCAGAAAATGATGTTCCCTGAGCTCAGAACAAACTGGTAAGAGAGCCATCCGTACTGAAACTGTTTTTTTTTTTTTCTTTTTCTTTTTTGTTTTTGAATTGGGTCCGCCCATGATGAGCCCACCCGACCTGATCCACAAAAATCTAATATAAAGGGGATTTGATTTTATTTTAGGACTTTTGAACTGCTGTTGGAAGCAAGAATGAAAAGAAGCTTTTGACTGCTCTTTGGCTGGAGATAAAAGAAGCAAACAATGAGAAAAGAGGAGATGGAGAAGTGAAAAGGAACCCATGGGAAAAAGGGAGAAAGAAGAATGAGTGTGGGCTATTTTTGTTCTCTCCCAGTGTTCAAACACACTGTATTTGGATTGTAAGAATTGGGTATTTTGCGTTTGTGATTATACCCAGACCTAAAAAAAGAGTCATTGCAAGTAATTCAACTGACCTTAGGATTTTTTATATTGTTTTAGTCATAAATAGGTTTGTTTTTCCCATAATTTGTAGGCTGCATGAACAACATCTATCTTCAGAAACAATAGTAGTCATCATTTCCCTACCATATTGAAATCACCTTCTCTTATGGTTAAGATCATCTTAAAAGTGATGGGGCGTAGAAATTAAGACAATATTTTAATACGTTTTTCAATCTTAGCCTTCCATATTATAACAAAAAATATCAATTATTAAAAGAATAAGAGATACTAATATGGGAAAAACCTGATAAATCTAGCCTACAAGAGCTCATCACCCCAAACGAACATTTCAGGATGCATGTTTAACCAAAACACATTACTGATAGCAAAGATAATGAAAATATGGAATCCGGGTTCCACTCGTCCACCAATCTAAACAAAGGTTGAAGAGCATAGAGTTGCATAAAAGGAAATTCAACAACTATGCTTAGGGAAACAAAGTTGAGGCAAAGTAAAATACCTGTAACTTGGTTTATGCCACTTCTTTTTGTCACATATTTCATTTAATTTCTGCTTTGCTGCTTCGATCTCATTCATCGCATTAACTTCACAGGAAATTTCAGCCCCATCATTACTAATCATATTAGCCTGCGTTAGCTTGCTCAATGCTTCTCTTGCAGCAATGAGCTTTGAGGTTTCTTTCCTATCCGATGTATTGGATGCAATTAACTTCCCATCCACAAAAACACTAGTGACATTCCCGGTATCCCTCTTCCAATGCTTAATATCCACCTGTTTTTTTTTCTTTTGGCATAACTCAAAAAGCTCTGTCACCGGTTGCGGTTGTTGCTGCAAAATATCTAATGTGACAACTGGCTCCAGAAGACGTCTGAACACCTTTGATTTCCCAAACCAAAATTTTGAAGTCATAAACAAAAGGCAAATGAATAACTGAAGGCTACCAAACTACTTATCATGATCGAATTATTGGCCAATATATAAATATCAATATCTCAACAAAATCACAATATATATCACGTATCGGCCAACATTCCGAACATTTTCCAATATATTGGCTAATGTTTGCACCCCATGTGCCAATTTGCAACAAAAATTTTGCCTTTCGTTCCGATATGTATCATCGTATATGGCCAATGCAGATACAGCCACGACCGATAGCAATATTTTCATCCACGATATCTATACATCTACTGACCTGCCAAAGAGCTTTCAAATCGAAGTCGCAATCAACATAAACAGCTGCTGCCACAGACTCAACAATGTCGGCAAGAACCTTGGGAGCTTTGACTCTTCCACCATAGACTATAGTCATATCTTCTTCTTGTACAGCAAGGACAAACTCCGTAACCTAAATACAATTCAGCATGAGTATATGAACAAGCAAACTTTGCATAGCTAATCTCAAAATAAATCACTACTTGTCAAAATGAAGCAATTCGTAAATTCCAAAACTCACACCATAATGGAAAGGAAAGCAAAAAGTTTAAGTGAGGAGTTTAAACAAAATACCACCAGTTAATTTCCAATGCACCTCTGCCTTCTCTTTCTTTTTATCCTTTCCTTTCTGTCTCCTCTGTTCAGGGGGCCGTAGGAAAATTTTCTATTAATCCAGATAATGTGTTTCAAGAAAATTTTAGTTTGACATATCAATTTTGTCAATGAACTGATCAAAACGTGCAAGTGTACAACAAAAATTTCCTTCTATGTAATTTACTAAATTATATAACTAGCCTCTAGAAGCACAAAGTGTGTAATGAGGTGCCATCAAACCTAGCTCAATTGAATTTCCAATAACATATAACATCACATGTTGAGTAATCAAGCGCATTTATCAAAAGTATAAATGTCTTCTCAAGCTATATGAAGCAAAAACAAGGAAACGACATTATTTGCATGTTCATAACCAACTTCATCTGTATGGATTTCATCGTTCGGCTGTTGCAAATCTTCCAAAATTTCATTATGCTCCAGATGTGAAGGAATTGGCTCCAAAACGATAAGATCACTAGTATGAGAATTGGACTGCACAATTTTGTCAAAACCCTCCACTGTTTGATCTTCAAGGAAGACAACATTGAGACTCTAATGATTTAGTTATATACCTTCTCCCACAATTTATAGCCAAAATCATCATGCCTATAGCTAAGAAAAATGCATTGTTTTTAATTTTTGTGAAGTTTTGGTCTTTCATGCTTGGAGAGGTTGCATGAATGCTCGAAACCCAAAGCTTTCAAGCGATGCTGTTTCTTCTTGTATGGCCTTTAGCCTAGCATATTTGTTTAAATTTTCAATGACTTCTTGATAGCTTTCAGGGTCGCCCTAATTATTAACCATGAGATTCAAGATAAGAGTACTTCTTGAAGCTTTCTAGTTTGCCTTCTCAAGTAGGAAGGTTGTGGTGCTTGGATTGGTGGCTCCACCTCACATCATTTTCATGGTCTTCATGGTTCGGTTGTTGCAAATCTATGACATTTTTACTATGCTCTAAATGTGAAGGAATTGTGTGTTAGACTTGGATTGCCAAAATTAGTCAAAACCTTCATGGTTTGACCTTCAAGGGAGACAACATCATGACTTTTGATGACCTTATCTACCAGATCCCACAATCTGTAGCCAAAATCATCATGCCCATAGCCAAGCAAGATCTTCCATCTTTGGGGATGTCCATGAATGCTCTACAACCAAATACTTTCATACGAGTATAAGAAACATTTTTACCACTCCATACCTTTTCAGGTATATGACCAAGCAAAGGATGTGAAGGTGACAAACAAAACACATCCACCGTTCTCCACATAGCTTCTCCCTAGAAGACCTTGGATAATTTTGCGTGAGAAGCACACATCTAATCTTCTTAACAATGATAACATTATTCCCTCTCCAATGCCATTTTGTTAAAAGAGTTTATTTCACTTACTTTTGATGTTTAATATCTTGGCATAACAATAAATAGCGAATGGCCCAAGATATCCACCTCCATTATCAAACCAAATATATTTTAGCCTTCTACCTGTCTGTCCTTCAATGTTGGCCTGAAAATGCTTAAACACTTATGAAACTTGATCATTGGTCTCTAGTGTATAATCCCAAACCTTTCTTGAGTGGTTGTCTATAAAAGTAACAAAATATGTTACACCACCATAGAATTTAATTTCCAAAGCATATCACACATCTGTGTCTACCAAATCCAAAATATGATATTTTCCAGAGATCAACTTTTTTTGAAATGAAACCCCATGTTGCTGCTATGCAATCAACACGAGTTTCGTGAAATGTACCTTTGAATCAGGGTAGGAGCTATTGCTGCTTTTCACTCATATGGCCAAGTCTTTTATGCCACATTCCATGGAAGAATCATTTCCACGAGTGTGTACAACATACAAACAGGTTTTACCTTGCAACAAGTAAAGAGTGGAGATCTTTTCCCATTTAGCTGCCACTAGAAAACCCATAGATGACTTCCATTTTCTGTTGTAGCCTTCATCTTCTAATTTTCTGGCTGAAATAATATTAAGACAAATATCCGGAACATGTCCCCCGTCTTTTTTGCAACCAACATTAGTTTCCAAGCAAACATCACCCATTTCCCACAATTTGGGGTGAAACTTCATTTACATCCAAGCATGCCCAAAATATGCTAGGTATTAGGGAAGAAATCGGCGCGTGAGGGGACATGAAATGAAGCACTGGAATCAGTCACCCACGTAGTGCCATGACATGCAAAGTTGACATAATTAACATCACAAACAACCATCATATCATCACAAGAACTCACCTCAATAGTCTCTTCTTTGTTGTCTTCATCACCTGTCTTCCTATTCTTCGCTTTGAGGTTCCAATAGTCTCTCTTTGAATATCCTTTCATGTACAATAATTCATTTAGTTTCTTTTCATGATTTTGAAAGTTTAACTAGAGATTCTAAGAACACATGAGGTCCAATGACTTTGTCTATGATATCAATTGTTGGAAAAACATGACATTCCCACAGTGCAAGCCAATGACGAAGGTTTAAAAAAAGGCAATATAAACACACGAGATCTTTTAAGTAGTTTACAAAATTATAGTTGATCCACAAGACTAAAGTCTGATACCACTATCTTTTTGAAAATTAGAAGTGATTGCAAGACCCAATATTATGTCTCACAAATGAAGCCTTAGAACAAGAGAGAGAGAGAGAGAGAGAGAGAAGCCTCAAGCAAGAAATAGGGTTGTTTGAATCCTAGCTAATGATTGATTTATAGTGAGCTCTCATGATTTGAAATGGGTCACCCAAGAGAGATTAAATCCCTAAAACAGTCTTCTGCATAACGAATCACCAATTTCCCATGAGATTGGATCGAAAAATGGTAGATGTAACCACCTAATCAAAACCCGACATCTCTTCAGACTTTCTATGAAGCTTGAGAAATTAACCGTACATTTTCAAAGCATCCAATGAATGCATAAAAAAATCAAACAGCCATGAACCAGGGAACTACCCTGTAAATGTTGAATTCTTTTCAAACGTGATTTCACGTTGAGGCGAAGTTGTTGTGCCAACTGCCAAGAAAGGCAAATAAGAAATGCTTCCAATCAGCTTTGTGTGACTGCTCAAAACAATCACGTGGATAGAAGGTATTTCAAGATGTCATTGGGATTTGAGTGCTCAATTAAAAAAATGAAATTTTCTATTTGCAGCAAGAAAGTCAAAGTTGCAAAAACAAGCGTTGGCTTGATGAATGCTAGAAGGAATAGCACTTAAGAGATAATGTTCAGATAGTCGATCAGAATTATTGCTACACAGACTGATTTATTCGATCTAAAACATTAATAAATTAAATAACTTTAATAATAATGGAATTACTCCCCAGACTGGCCCAAATATGTTTGGATAAAGTTCACAAGGTGGCATTACAGTATGGTCCAAATATACCTCTATAACAGCTGCATCAATGGAAGAAGGTAATAGCACAGAAGCTTGAATGGAGAATCTGTTAATACAAAACACTTGATAGAGGATATGTTGAAATGAGGAAGGTTGAAAATATCAAAGACGATAATCCTGGATATTGCTACAAAATGGAAATTACCACATAAATTTCTTTTGCACGGCCTTTTTTAAAAAAGAAAAAGAAAAAAAGCCAAACAGAATGGTTAACTTGATAGAGGAAGGGAATAACCAGTAGGCCAATCTCTTATGCTGGCAAGAGGTTTGAAATGGATGAGGTCACATCAGAAAGAGCCATACCCCAAAAAAAATCAGAAAGAGGGACAGTCACGAAGCAGGAAGCAACACACAGGGAAGTGTAGCAAATCAACCAGCTTGAAAAAGCTAATGATTCTTCATAGCAGATGGAAAAGGAAAATAATGAGGCTTACAGAGGAATGTCAAACATCAAGGGCAAAAATGCAAAACTGTGCATAGCAACGGGCTATCGAAACATAGAATCAGTAACTTCTGAAACTTGCTCAAAAACCTAAAGTAGCAACAGCAGAGGATGCTGTAGAAGGATCCAGCGTATAATGTCGTGACACCAATACAAAAGCATAAACATAAAAACGTCAAAAACATGAGCAAATACCGGAAAATGACCCTACAACAAATACCGTTAAGTAATTCTGAAAATAATCCACTAAATCAAAGAATCATGGTCAAACTCTCTTTATTTGACCTGATTCTCAAAATACCTACTCAGTGCCCGATAAACATGTGAGGAAAATGCCTACCAACTATCCATAACATCAAAGACGAAAATAACATACATCTACAATTAGGGCTAACAAAGTAACAAATACATAAATCCCGAAAATCTCAAGTTTAAATGTTTCCAAGTCTAACATATTACAATCTAACAATTCAACAACTAATGTGAAATTCTTTGAGCCTCCTTTTGTTCAAACCCTATAAGAGATCCATTCCTACTAATCTGAAAAGTTACGAAAGTCAATGAGGGTGGGCCTAACACTCAATAAAGGATATATAATTTATATATGAGGATACACATGAATAAAACATGAGGAAAAATGACACTCAATCAAATGAAAAAATGTCAAAAATATCAAAATATTAAAAATATTCAAAATATATAAAAACTAATGATTAGTTATAACATCACAAATAATGGTCAAATATCAATGATCAGGCTACATAAATTCCCCATAACCCAAGCCATATATTACTATTCAAGATCCATAGATGAAATAACTACATATTGTTTCCCATAAACGGGAGTCAAACCCACTTTCCGAACCCATGAATGGTAGGTAAAGATCTTCACTTACAAATAATATACCAAAACATCTTCGAATATATTATATCAATTGTTTACAATGATTCTTATTTAATTAAAATGAAAAACTCTACAATACATAACAAATATATAAACTTTTCCCAAATCAAGGGAGAACAATAATCTTTACAATTTTCAAAGCAGAGTTATTGTTACATATTTGTAAAAAAATAACATGCAATATTAAATATCCAAAGATTTTAAAATTTTTTAACAACTTATATGAAGTTAGACACAAGCATTCAAAATCTCAAAACAGGAACAATATGAACATGCATACAAGTATAATCAAGGAAAGACAACAAAGGACTACATGTACATCAAAACAAGAATCAACACAAATATTTTCAAAGATTTAAGCAACAAACCAAGAAATGACTTAGATGCACTTACCTTAAATTGAATATCAATCAAATCTAACCTAAAATATTTCCAAAACCAACTTCCTTCACCTTCTCTCTCCCCTTCTATCTCTTCTCTCTTCTCTCTCGCAATCCCCACGTAAATGACTTAAAAATCACAAAGGATTGCTTATATAACCAAACTAGCGCACAAGCATTGGTCAAGCGCTCATCAGGCGTAAAATAATATTACATGCATGCACGCACAAGTGCCTCTCATTCCATGCACCGGCGTTGCCCATTATGTTAAACCATGCATGAGCAGGCCTCTGTCATGCACGAGAGTTACCCATTCTGCTAAGCCACGCACAAGAGAAGCTCAACCACGCATTAGCGCCACCCATACTTTTAAGCTATGCATGAGCACGCATCTATCATGCAAGAGCACCATTTATATTGTTAAGCCACGCTTGAGAGCCGCACATGAGTGTTGGTCCTACTCCCACAAATATTAAGTTTTACATTGACACAGAATTATTCTCTAAAATTACCCAATACAAT
Source organism: Nepenthes gracilis (assembly GCA_033239525.1). NCBI lineage: Eukaryota > Viridiplantae > Streptophyta > Magnoliopsida > Caryophyllales > Nepenthaceae > Nepenthes > Nepenthes gracilis. The sequence continues at coordinate 14,094,426 of BSYO01000027.1, read as the reverse complement.
CTAATTTTGATGTTATAACACAAATTGGGAAGTGAGAACAACATATAGCAAATCCAACAAAGCATATAGAACTTGAGAAGTGTGAAATTGCTTAGAACAAAGGGACAAAGGCATCAAAGAGACAGTCAATTATCATCGGTCAAGCACTTGTTCATGGGTTAGTATAGAGATCTAGATAAAAAATCTCGGAAAAAGGCGTGTGTGCATACATATATATATATATATATAAACTTGGTGGCTGGAAGGTGTGGGCGTGCCATGTGGCACTTCTAAGTGCATATTTGGTTGGTGAGAATACTATTATTATTATTATTATTCCCATCCTACTACTACTACTACTATTATTATTATTATTATTAATTTTCATCTTATTTCTCGTATTATTATTACATATCAAACATTAAAATACCAATTATTAATTTATTCTATTCCAATAACCAAATATGAGGATAAAAATTTTCAATTCTACTCCTATCTTATTATATTCTCGATGAATAACTATTCTATTCTTATCTTATTCTATTTCAATAACCAAACGTACTGTAAGAGATCTTCATGTCGCTGTCCACACAGCCTCTCTTAATGTGCCCTTTTCAATGTATACATTAATATCACTTAAGGTTCTCCCCCCTTTGGATGTCTCCATCAATTATTATATTTTTCCCAAAAAAAAATTAACATTTTAAATAAACCCTTGCATTAAAGGATGGTGCAATGCATGAGGTTCCCACATCATAGTCTTTAAGGAGGCTGAAATTTACGTAGCTTTACTCCTACAATACAAAATAGTTTTTTCATTGTTTGAACCTATGATTCAGAGTCACAATATCAAGTGAAAAAAAAAATAAAAAGAAAAAAAAAGGAAAATATATCAAGGTCATATTGAAGCAACCTTATAGTTACATCAAAGCTCACCTTCATAGGGTTAGTTTGAATTATGGAATTGGAATTGAAATTATAAATCTAATACTATTGGAATTGAAATTGCATAAAGTTCATACTCTTTTGTTCGGTTTATAAAAGGAATTAACATTCTGAAAGAGAAATCACCACTTGTTGATCTAGCCCAGTTTTGTTCGATTTGGATAATGAATAGATACTGACTTGAGTAGACCTGAGTAAATAGTCAAGCTAAATATTAAATTTCTCAAATGATTAATTTTAGGTAATTTTTACATAAATAATATTTTAAATATTTTTAGGAAATATTATTTATTTACATATTAGCATTTTGTGTTTTAAGATAGCATTTCTATGATTTTCAAAAAAACATGCACACCCAACTCTACCCAACTTAATTAATCGGAAATATTTTATCCATGTGGTTTCCCATAACCTTAATTTGATTATATTTAGTTGACAAACAATTTCCAACTTGGAATTACAATTCTTCGCTCCTCCCTAAATATTATGAAAAGCTATCCCATATTAATTTTCCATTCCAAGTAATTGAAAATTAGAATCAAAATTTCAATCCCAAATAATGCCGAACAAGAAAATTGGAATTAGGCCTAGAATTTCAATTCTGACTTCCATGACCCAATTCGGTGATTCAATTTGTGCCTTAGAGAAGATTGTAAATCCAACTTTAAATTTGTTAAGCAAAAAAGGAGGAAAAGCAACATTCTTCACCTCAACTTTTACCTATGGAGACCATGGAAATTTGACATGATATAATTTATGCACAAAAAAGAGGAAAATCCACTTTCTTCTCTGCAACTTTTACTAAGCGAGGCCATGGAAAGTTGAAACCATATCATTATGCACAGGACACATTATATTTAGCAACTAATCTAACATTAAGAATGAAACTCTGTAAGACACTTAATATTGTCCCATTCGATAAAACAAAGTTGGAGCAAACAGATTTTAAAATGATAATATTCATCAAAATTAACAAGAATATAGATAAACGATAGGCTATGAATAACCTTTTATAACTTGATGGGTGAAGGGTGGCCATGTGGCTTTCCTTATGTGTAGGTAGCTTTGAGTTTTTTTAGCATTTTTTTAATCTTTTACTAAACATTTCTTAGATTTATTTAGGATTTTTTTAGACAATATGTCTTGATAATTCATTTGTTTTAGTGCCTCTTTAAAACTGCACATGAATATATGTTAGTGCATTTAATAATGAAGTGATGTTCTATAAAGTTATTCTAATTAAGAAATCAAGTTTATGTGAAGTGTGCATACATCCTTTACTTGAATTGTCTCATGCCACAAAAATGAATTATTGTTTTGAAAAGATTATAATTGAGAGAAGGGATTTCTTGTTAGTGTTTCTCAAATTCAGTCTACTCATTGTTTGCAAGTGTTTAGAAAAATTGAAATTTCAAAACAAACATACAAAAAATAAAATTGGAGACAGTCATGAAATGAGTATAATATATCGACTTTTCTAAGTAAAAAATAACAAGAACTTAATTTGAGAAAATTAACTGAACTGTGCAATGCGGCTTAATACCAATAAACAAGTATCTAATATGGAGAAGGCAGGATAGAGCATTAATTTCCTATTGGGTCAAACCCTCCACAGTTTCTGACTGCTTTGCGTGTAGATTCACAAAATTGGTAGAACAAAATACTTATCAGATGGACAGTGTTGGGATAGGTTACTCTCTTGTAGGTTCTATGCCCATTGTACATTCTGGCATTGGCAGGATGTCCTCGGGATTTTCGTTTCAAAGAAAATTCACAAGAAACATTGACAGAATGTACGTTTCATGGTACAACCTTTCACGAGAATGAAGATTGGACAAAAGGCATGTCTGGAGGTTTTGCATGATTTTTGTTCCACAGATGCTCGAGTTAAAATGGTGGCTTTAGACAAGGCACATGTGCTTTCATTCGAGCAGCGTGAGGGCATAAATTTATATGTAATTTCATGTTAGTGTTACATGACCCTTAATTTCAAAACAGCAACGTCAAATGTGAGAGAGAAAAAGAATGGAATGTTTTTGAAATCCATTTGAGCTACAAATAGTGTTCTATTATTTGCCAACTTTGGGTGTGCTATTCTAGCTACTATATACATTTTGCTAGATGATTTCGTCTCATTTATTTTCATAATTTTCATTACTTGGGTTGTTCACTATAAGGTCTGGTAACAATGGGTGTTTTGGTAGATTTGTTGTAATTGGAATCGTATATTGTGGAAATATTTCCAAGGCAAAGTTTCGTAGTTTTTTCCTTCATTCACAAAGGGATTTTGTACTGCATTGGTATACCTCTCCATTTATATGTAATAACATTGCCATTTATACTCAAATGTTCATTAGCTAAATCTTCCGATTGTTGTTGCTAACGTCACTTTTGTCACTAGTTCCTTCAATTTAGCGAAGTTTTTATTCACTGACTAGGTGATTTTGCCATCGTTGCCAGGCTTAGTTAGACGCTAGTCCGTGGACCATGTTTGATTGATGGTGCCTACCCCATGGAAGGGTGTTACAGAACTCATACTAAAAAGCCCCCTGAGATTTTATTGGCCAAATGGTAATGTTCTATCTAGTGTCATCCGACCTCTTTTTTTTGACCTCTTAAAAGGGATTGGACGCTAGGTCTTGTGGCCCCCAGGTAAATGAAGTAGTTGGTGCATGACCGCGCTTTGGACCATATGGTTTTACAAACTAGCACTGTGACCGCATTGCTGCATGGGTCGAGTTAGCAAGCTGGGTGAGAAGAGCCGATCGCCTAACTCGGGGTTGGCCATGCCTGAAACATTACGAGTAAGCACACAAACGAACAAGAAACGTAAACAATGTACATGAAAATTGATTTTACTAATATGATACAATATAGCACACAAGCACTCTTCAGGTGGGGAGTAAAACATAACGCTTACATTTTTGGGTACAAGGACGGGGTCACTAATAATACTTTTTGAGGTGAAGAGCGTTCCATGCCCTAGGGACTTGTTTTCCATTTCAGGTGCATAATTTATATGCACCACTTCAAAGGATGGCTGACACTAAGAACGATTCTTCCCAATTGAGTGACAGCTTATTCCTATTGGCAATTTTGCTCATGACCTCGATATTTCTCAAAACTAGATCGCCTACTTCGAACTGTTGCATTTTTACCCTTTTATTATAGTATCGTGCTATTCGCTGCTGATACGCAATTGACTGTAGTCGGGCCGTGTTCTTGATTTTTTCAAGTAAGTCCAAATTCTCTCTCAAGAGTTGAGAGTTGTGGTTAGGGTTGAAACTTTCAAGTTGGAAACTAGGAAGTCCGATCTCCACTGAAATAACAACCTCAATCTCATAGCATAGGTTAAGGGTGTTTCCCATGTTAGTTCCCTTGGGGTTATCCGATGAGACCATAGCACAAAGGGAAGCTCACCCACCCAAGAGCCCCCAGTGTCTTCCAATTTCGTCTTCAGCCCGTACAACATGATTCAATTGGTCACCTCTGCTTTTCGTTTGCTTGGAGATAAACAACCGAGACATAAACCTAGTATCGAGAGTTGTGCAGTACTTGATGAATCTCTTTCCTATGAATTGGGTACCGTCGTCAGTGGCTATGACCTCCGGTATCCTAAACCTGCAAACAATATTCTAACGTACAAATTCGGTTGCATTCTATTCGGTAATTTTAGCCAGCGGATGAGCCTCTACCCATTTGGTAAAATAATTAACCCCAACAATAATAAACTTCATTTGCCTAGGCAGTAAGTGGGCATGAACATATTATGTCAAGCCCCCACTGTATGAACAGCCAAGCCAATTGCAAGGCCTAAAGTTCAATATGAGGTTGTTGAGAAACGTTGCCATGAATTTGACAGTTTTCGTATCTTTTTATGGACTCCATAGCATCCTTCTTCATGGTCGGCTAATAGTAATCTTATCTTATGATCTTGAACGCCAAGATCTTACCACACATGTACACCCTGCAGATGCTGAGATATACCTTGCTCAAAGTATAACCAGCTTCAGCGGGTGTCAAGCACCACATATATGGGACGGAATAGCCTCTCCCGTATAGCTTCCCATCCACAAGGGTATACCATCTGACCGTCTTTTTGATGCGTTTTGCTTAGGCCTCTAGTAGTGAACCATCTTCTAGGTATTTTTGATATGATGTCATCCAAGTCATTACGTCCAACAATAGAAGCATTTCATCCGACCCCTCTATTCTGGGGCTCATGAGTATTTCTCTCATCTCCCTAGCATATTGTTCAAGGTTTCCGAATGCGGCCATTTTGGCCACCGGTCGGCCTTCCAATTTTCTTCCCTCGGAATGTGGTGAGTCTCCACTTTGTTGAAGATCGATAGGAGATTTCTCACCCTACCAAGGTATTTCGCTAGACTTATTTGACACTTTGAAATTGGCAAATACTTGGTTCACCACCAGTTCAGAATCACTGTGAATGATCAAGTCTATGGTCAAACATTTCTATGCTAGCTTGATCCCGGCCAGTAAGGCATTGTACTTGGCCACATTGTTGGTAGCTTGAAACTCAAACGTCATTGAGTATTTTATGTCAAATCCGTTTGGTAACATCAAGACTATGCCAGCACCGCTCCTCAATTGAGAGAATGACCTGTCTACATATAGAGTCCACGTAGGGGATTCCTCATCGTTTGGTTTGCATCCATATTTTTCTAAATTCTCGAGAATCACGGTCATCGTTTCAACTATAAAATCCACTAGAGCATGGCCCTTTATGGTTGATCGTACTCTGAATTTTATATCAAACTCGTCCAATTTAATGACACACTTTATCAGGCCTCCGGACATTTTCAGCATTTGCAAGATCCCTTTCAACGGTTGATTAGTTAAGACAATGATCTTATGGGCTTGGAAGTATGATCAAAGCTTCCTCACTGGGTAGATCAAGGCCAATGCAACTTTCTCAACATGTGAGTATTGAGCCTTCATGTCTACCAAGATTTTGCTAACGTAATAAATTGGTTGCCGTACGCCCGCTTCTTCCCTAACAATGACCAAACTTAGTGCTACATCCGAAAGTCAAATAGAGGTAAAGTTGCTCACCCTCTTTTGGACAAGTCAGAAAATGGGGGATCGCTAGATATTTCTTCAACTCCTAGAATGCTTGTTAACATTCCTCAATCCTTCGGAACCCGTTATTCTTGGCTCCTCTCAAAGCCTTGAAGAAGGAAAGATATTTCTCAACTAATTTCACCAAGAATCTGAAAATAGCAGCAAACCTTCCTATTAATCTCTGAACTTCCTTCAAGGATTAGGGTATCTCCATTTCCATAAAGGCTTTGATCTTGTCTAGATTTGCTTCTATCCCCCAATGTGAAACAATGAAACCGAGGAACTTTTCGAATGTCACCCCAAACATGTACTTTGATAGATTCAGCTACTTCCAATGTGTTCGATGCACCTCGAAGACTTCGGCCAAGTCTCGAATATGGTCGTCGGTCAATGCGCTCTTGATGAGCATATCATTTACATATACCTCCATATTCCTCCCGATTTGCATTTCGAATGTTTTGTTAACCAACCCTTGATATGTTGCGTTAGCATTTATCAAACCAAAGGACATGACCTTATAGTAATAGGTCCCTCAGTCAGTCATAAATGAAGTCATTTCTTCATCTTTTAGGCACATCCGGATTTGATTGTACCCCAAATAGATGTCCATGAAGCCTAATAGTCGGTGATTAGACATTGAATCCACCAGCTAGTCGATTCTCAATAACAAGAAACTATCCTTTGGGCATTTCTTATTTATAACAGTAAAGTTAGCGCACATCCTCCATTTCCCATTACTTTTCTTGACAGGGATGACGTTTGACAGCGAGTTTGGGTAATGGATTTCTCTAATGAACCATGCGTCGAGCAGTTTCTTAACCTCTTCTCCCATGGTGACGAGCTTCTCTATGGAGCAATTTCTCCGCTTTTGTCAAACTGGCATGTGCCCTAGGATTAGACTCAATTTGTGAATCATTACTTCAGTGGGGATCCCTAACATGTCAGCTGCTGTCCATGCGAACGCATTCAAGTTTTGGCGAAGGAATTCCATCATTTGCTCTCCCATATGAACAAGAAAAGAGCTTCAAATCTGAACATACATATCTAGCTCGATCGGATCTAACGATGTTTGTAAGGAAGATTCACCAAGTTGGCCCTATTGAAGCGTGGTTTCATCCCGAAGGTCAAGTTCTTTAATCAATTGAGTTGGAGCCGATTGACCTATCTAAGTTAGATAGCAAGTTCTACTTGTGACTTGATCGCCTCGCACTTTTCCCCACCAATATAGGGTCATGAACTTCATTTTTTAAGTGCAAAATAGATGTCACTGCTCTGAAAGCCACCAGGTTGGGTTGGCTCAAAATGGCGTTATAGACCGAAGATGGGTCTACCACTAGGAACGTTAACATCTGGGAAACCAATTTAGGGTACATCTCCAATGTGACTTCCAATTAGATAATTCCTTGAATCGGTATGAGTTCGTTGTCTAACCCGTATAGAGGATCGGCTCATTGAATTTGGTTCTTTTTAAGCTCTAACTTAAAGAACGCATCAAGGTAGAGAACATTACAAGAACTTTAATTATCAACAATGACTCGTTTCAGTTGACAATCGATGGCTCCATATGAAACGCGCACGGATACAACAAGAGGGGCGGAATGGGAAATAATTACATGTGTCATATTGTCATTACTAAAACTAATGACATTACTTCCTACTCCTATCTTATGCCTCTTGCCAAAGGAAATCTTCTCGGGACAATCTGGAGCATTGTTCCTGGTGGGTTTTGTTGAAATCATGTTAACTACTATAGCAGCTGCTTGATTGCGAGGTTGCTTAATGTCATCATTGCTACTAATATTAGGAACGAATTCTGGGTTTTTCAAGTATTTATTGAGGTACCTCTTTTGAATTAAGGCCTCAATTTCTTTCTGCAGAATCCGACAATTTTCGGTATTGTAGCCCGAAGATCGTTGGAAAAAATAGTATTTCGATTGGTCTCCCCCATCTGAGTTCCTCACCGGCTTTGGCCATTTTAGAAAATTTTCATTCTATATTTGCATTAAGACATTGGTCCAAGTGTCACTCAGTGGGATGAGATTTAGCAATTTGGATTCCCTCCCAACCCCCGGATCATTACTTGGCTGCTTTTTAAGATCACCGGTAGATGAGTTATAGTTTTTCCTCCGCTTCCGGTTGGTCGACCTCAGATTGTGGACATAGTCTGCACACTCTGGCCACCTTGCTTCGTTGATCTCATTAGCTGCAATGTATGCCCAAGTGATAGTTTCGACCTCAAGAAACGTCATTGGTTCCTATTAGACCAAGTATTTGAAGAATTCACCCAGTTGTATGGTGGCCATAAACGAGTTCAGCTTCACCTCTTCGATGAGCATGGATATGCCTTGAGCCTTAGAGTTGAATCTGACTGGAAAATGCTTCAGACTTTCAGTCGGACCAAGTCGTATTCTACCACCACGACGGTTTCTTCTCCCTTACATCGGATGCGAATTGGGATAAGAACTAATCGGCTAAGTCCTAGAAGGATCGAATCGAATTTGGTGCAAACCGGTAGAACTAAATTCATGCGTCTCCCTTAAGGGTTAAAGGAAAGCAAAAGCACAGAATATGATCTTCTAGGCCCTGGAACCCCAACAACATCCTGAAGTGATTCAAATGCTCCATCAAATCTGTACTTCCGTCATAGGATTCCAAGGTCAACATATTGAATATGGGAGGGAGCCGATGTGTCTTGATCTCCCTTATAAATAATGTCCTGCCTAATTTGGCCAACTACCTGACCGTGCTTCCGCAAATTAGTTGCTATTCGATCCATTTAATCCTTTCTTCCACCTCAGTGGTGGACGCAATGCTCTTTGCATTGAGAAAAATCTTCAACTCAAAACGGTTAGCTGATATGCAGGAAGGTTGTCCACTCGGGATGTTCTTCAGTAAGTTGTTGCATGATGTCTCATCCCACACTAACAGTTGCCTGTGCCCCTGAGTGCACCACGGATTTCGCAACTCAAGACTTTCTTCCTCGACCTCAAAGTTAAGTCGACCTTTAAGCTAGGACGAATTTCTTCGAAGGGAAGCCTCTTTCTCCTCCGAGATTCTAGACTACTGGAGCATCCCCTCTGACGTAGGCTTCTTTCCCTTATTCCACCATTTGGAGATGGATGCTTGAAAGTTGGGAGCTGGTAGTCTATGTGGGTGCCCCTCCAGTTTGTCCCAAAGGGACTAGAGTATGCTGGACAAGTTGTCAACCTACGCCACTAAGTATTACACAATTATGTTCGTTGGTTAGCGAACGTTCCGGTGACTAACGTCAATGGAATCGTGGCCACAAGATGTGAGATCCTTATGGGGAGGATTGCATGGCCGTGGGCCCTGGTTTTCACCACATTGGTTCTTTTTTGCAAAGATGAGTTAAGGTCTTTTTTGGATATTTAGATTAGTGGCGAGAATGAGTGGCTTAACAACGTTCCCACAAATAGCACCAATGATGCATTCCTCGGACTTGGATTATAGTATAAATTAGTGAGTCAGGTGAATCTTTTGCAATATCAGGGAGGTTGCAAGTCTAGACTTTATAACTAAAAATCCTGACCCTACACACCACAACAATTCAACGAGAGGTTAGAGATATACAAGATTCACTCCCCGATGTATCCTCTGACATTTAAATTAGAAATCTTTCTTAGAGAATTTGAAATATGCAGGAAGAAAATAAGCAGGAGGAAAATGAAAATGACGAAGATGAGTGTGATTTGTTTTAGACTAGGAAAACTGAACTCCGCTCTTGAGCATGCTCTTTTCTAGCATTTTTTATGCCTAAGCTTGACCTGTCCCTTTCTTGGTTGGAGGATCTGTACATATAGCCGGGGTTCTAACAGATTGGTCAATCTGGAACTGTTACCTATAAGGAAGACATTATATTGTATTAAATGTCGACTGTTACTTTTCATGAATAAATGCCATTTGGATTAATTCTGTAGCTGTTCAGTCATAAATGCTTGACCTTTATTCAGCAGTTATTGGATTGGTCTATCCACGTGTACATTTTAATCCATTGGTTCACTATAACTATTCATTAAGATTTAATATCTTATTCTTTGCTCTGTTGCGCCATTATTTGTCTCAATCTTATATGTTCTCAGTTGTCCAACCACTCAAAAGATCGGCAAGGCCTCAGCCTCCATATTTGAATTATTAGCGTTTGGGCCCTGTTTTTAAGTTGGGCTGGGCCGACCATACTTGGGTTGTACCCATCAAAATGTATTTCAAAATTTTCAAATTTAACTTAATAAAAAATTTTAATTTTGAAAATAGGAGACATCTAATTTTCTTTACAAAATTTACATAATAAAAATTTCAAATTATACTAAAGTTATATTTAACAATTCAAATTTAAATATTTATATTAAAATTCACTTTATTATATTTAGATTTGTCAAATTAAATTCTAATAAACAATAATCAAATGTATGACATATTTTTTTACATAAAAATTTAAGACAAGGGGCAAAGAGACTTGATCCCTGACATTGTTAAATTATAACCCAGCCTAACCAATTGTAACATCAACTCAAAAATAATTTGGCTGAAATTAATTATAATAAATTTAAAATTGATGGGTTCAGTATACCCGATCCGAAAAAAAAAAACTGCTTAATCGTTTCGTCTTATTCACGAGCGGTTGTCACCGGCGGTTGTTAATGAATAAAAACGACTACCCTCCAACCTTATAAATATCCTCATCCCAGCGGAAGGAATGGGAGAAGGAGGAAGAGAGGAGAAATGGGCCAGCCTGACAGGGAGGACTCTCCCTCCAGAATGCCCCTCATAAAGTCCTCCAACCAAAGAAAATTTATCACTCCCGAACATTGTCCATCTAAGATGCCGCTCAACCAGGCATACCCAAATATACAATCCTCCACGCATATTTTATTCAAAGCATACTCTATCTTTTATCTTTCTCTTTACGAAAAAGGATTACTGACTTGAACGTCGGAAGATAAATCAGGGAGCGAGTCCCGCTGTTTTACTTTAACCTCTTATTTTCTATTGTGTTGTGCAAGTTCTAGATTAAAAGCACGGGCATCGGACCCGCTCTGATTCAACCGACCTGAAAGATTGAATAGTTCCTTAATTCGTCAGACAATCCAAAACCATTGACGCAACAAAAATAATAAAAAAAAACTTATACAATTAAATAAAGCATTCATTTAGGCTCGAACACCACACTTGGAAAATTTAAACACATCAATGCCAACTGAGCTAATAGCTGATATATGTGTTATATCTATATATTAATTTAATTATTATGATTAAAATAATAAAATATCACATGAGAAATTTTATTAAGAGAGGCAAGAGTTCTCCCCCCTCTCTCCCTATTGGGGAAAAAACCCTTTGATAAATACTTCCAAACCAACCCCTCTTTAACAGATAGTTTTAAAAAAAAATGAATGAGAAAAAAAGCCATATTTTTTATTCAATGTACTTTGCCAATATTTTGAAATCTACTTTCAACTTTTTGTGGGGAAAAGCCGCTGGGGTTTAAGATTCTTCAGTAAGCAAAACTTATGTCTACTTTTCCAATTATGCAATTAGCAAGAAAAAACGGTTCATATTAAGCATTAAAGGAACTATTTAAAAAACAACACTATGGTTCGTGTAGCTTAGAAGTTAGTTGCAAAAGATGTTTCAAAGGAAAAAGAAATTTCATAGCATAATGCTGCAACGGAGACATCAACAACATTATGTCATGCAATTCTATTTCAATTTGAAACACAATTTACAATGGAAATCTTCGCCAAAAGAACAATAGCAATGTTTAGTAGACACATCCTCAAACCCTGAACATCAACATGTTTTCTCACCTTTTGCATAATTTTGAGAGAATCATAAGTTATGGTCATTGTTTCAAAGTCAATAGCATGGCAATTAGCTCCAAAAACTCTTTGATACCGTATTTTTTTCCCAACAAAATTTCAAATGATATACCAAATGGTGTAAGCAAGTATATTGAAGTATAAAATACAAACTAGCCAAACAGCTTATAAATCAAATTTTCCATTCAATTAAAAGAAGTTTTTGCAACAATGTCAGAGTTAGTCATTGAAAGCTTTGACAGTTCCACAATCAATTACAGCCTTATTTTCTTCTTATATAGACAGACATAAGTTCTACACATCAAAATAGTAAATGGGGTCAAATACTTAATCACAAACAATTTGCTGGTGTGGTAAAATCAAGGAAATCTGGACCGGGTCCGTGTTGATGTTAGATATTGAAGCATAAGATTAAAAAAATTACTGTTGTTTGTGCAGAGAACAAAGTTTAGACCAACTGGAATTCTAAATGAAAGCAAATTACATGCTGAATGTAAGAACACAGGCATCAATAAAGCCAGCATACTGTCTTGGGCTGACAAGGAGCACGTGAGACACAGACAGAAGAGATAGCATATCCATCTCATTTGCACAAAGATATACATACAGAGAGGGAATTATATGAATTATTCTAGCAAGTTTTTGGATAGCCTAGAGCATTATAAAAAATGTAATAACATGTACTTGATCCTTGCAGCTTGCCATAAGTATTGTATGCAATCAGAAAATTTTACATGTTTACGATACTGGCGCGATTACAGACAAACCAGAAAATGGCTTCTCGGTCACAAATCTCTTTGGACAACTCAAGTCCATCTATAAAAACATGGGACAAATCCCATAAACGACCACATGTCTTCTCCTCTATCAGCGATAAGAACTCAAATAAATATAATTTGAAAATTCTCCAACAATAATGGAGAAGAGATGAATCCCACATCAGTACCCATAATTTTTTTTTTTTTTTTTTTTTTTTTGGGGTTGTGTGTGTTTTATGTTTGGGGGGTTAAGCCACAACCTATTACACTAAAAACATAGATAAAATTCCTTACGCTTGCACAAATCCCACCAGTCTCCGGTTCCCCCTAACAAAAACATTTTTCTAATGAGGATCTAAACGAACAAGTTGGATAGGCATATGATCTTGATCTTTTTTCCTGCAATTATTAAAAGTGATCTTGATCTTGACGTTCATTCCAAGTTCAAGTCTCTCCACAAAGGAATTTTAACTTGATAAGGCCACCTCGCTAGCCTAAAACCTTGGGATAAAATTATACTAAAATTGCTACATGAATCCAACCAGGTAAACACAAATTCCTAGGAATCATATTGTAACAACCTAGAGAAAAGAGAATGGAAAGAGTTAATGAGAGAGATCATAAAAAAAAAAAGGATGGCCCAACACAGGATTCTATGCTCAATATGATATTGCAGGATGAAATTATATATTATTATACGTATTGACATAAAATACTTGACACCCAAAGTTGGATGATGTCCATAGACCTAAATTCACGACCCTTTTTGGGCCTCATTCAATCAGGGAAAAAAACAACAGGGCTGTACTCAAATGAACGTGGATTTCAAGTCACGCCCAAGATAATTAGTTAGAAAGCAATAAAAAATCCGCAGTTAGTGGACGTTCCACTGCAATGATTGGAATTTTAGACACAATACTACTATTCAAAAAAACTTTTACCTTTTCGTGGAGAGCAGCAGCATTATGCCTGACATACCGATAGAGCCCATGGCGAACGGCGACGCGCGCGAGATTCTCGGTGCTGATATTAGCGGAGCGGATGAGAGAGAGTTGACCGGGGTCGAGGCTAGGGTAAGCCAGGTAGACAAAGTTTGCGAACGCGAGACCCAACGCTGCGTCACCGACGAACTCCAGCCGCTGGTAGGAGGCGGAGCCAGTGTAGGACGAGTGAGTCAATGCTTCTTCAAGAAGCTTCCTGTTTCGGAATCTGTAGTTTAGAAGGTTCTCTACTGCCCTTACGCAGTGATCCACGTCGTTTTGACGCACCTGGTACTGTTCGCCAACCGCGTCGTCTTCATCCGAAATGTGCATGAAGTTCACGATCCCGCGACTGTCCGATGCGGACATGGTGAATGAGTCAATATTCCAATGATCAGTGAGTTTCTGGCACTTGAATCGGAATAGGTCTAGGAAACACTAATCTTCACACGATCTATTGCAGTAAATTCTTGTCAAAAAGCGCCTTTCACCGATGACACAAGACAATCTAAATTCCAAATTACTAAATCTAAATTCAAAGCAGAGTCCCAAAAATCAGAGCTTTGAGGATCCAGCGGTCGACGACGACCATCGTCGCTTGAAGAATTGAATCTCAAATTGAAATGACCGACTGGGAGTATAATAACCTTCTTGCCCAAATATAAATAAATATAAATAAATAAATAAATAAGAGAGAGAGAGAGAGAGGCTATGGAAGTTTCTGAGAAAGTTCTTTTATTTTTTAATTTGATTTTATTTTTAATTTTTGAATAAATTTTAATTTTATAAATTTAGTTATTTTATATAAAAATGTGAAATTAAATAACAATTTTCTAAAATAAAATAAGTGCAAAACGACAAAGTTCACGGCGGTAGCAGTATTACAATGATCGAGATTCCTGAAAATTGATGTTGATGGCAGCTTTTTAGATCTGCACTCCAGATTCTATCTATTATTTAATATACATATATTTATTTATTTATTTATATTTATATTTAATTGCCAAATATGAAGGTTCACAATAGTGCACCTTTTATTTGATAAAAAATAATTTACTTAAAAATATTTTAATATTTTAATATAATATATATATTTTTTATTTTTAATATTTAGCAAGTAGGAAAATATAATTTGATCCAAAAAGTCATTTTTGTCAACAAAAAAGTAAGCTTAAATTTTAAAATATTTTTTTATTTTTAAAATTAATGTATCCATAAATTCGGATTATTGAACAAATTAAAGAAACGTTTAATCTTTTTGATAGGTCGAGTTAAAACGAATCTAATCTTTATTATTTTAAACCTAAATTCGCCACACTACGACTGGCAAATAAGAGATCAAATGATGGTAGAACCTACTCCTCATATGTCATTTGACGCTCACATTATAAATGTTTTCGAAGCAAATAGAAAAATAGGATGATGAATAAATAATATGTAAATATATATTTCAGGAGATTGAGTGTTTACGGTGGGTTGAGCTCCGATGATGGTGCCCAGTTGGGGAGTGGCTTAGAGATAGATTGTTAAACTCTGATGAATACACTTGACTAGTGAGCGACTTTGAGTTTGAGATTGAACTTTGATGTTGTGGTCGACTAGGGAGCGGCTTTAAGATAGAGGGTTGAATTTTGATAAATGTACTCGACTAGAGAGTGACTTTGAGTTAGAGAATCGAGCTCCAATGAATGCACTTGGCTAGGGAGCGACTTTGAAATTAAGGGCTGAATTTCGATGATTGCACTCAATTGGGAATCGACTTTGAGTTTGAGGATTGAGCTCTGATGTATGCGCTCGATTAGAAAGCGACTTTGAGATAGATGGTTAAGCATCGATGTATGCGCTTTATTAGAAAGCAGCTTTGAGTTGGAGGATTGAGTTTCAATGAATGCACTCGATTGCGGAGTGATTTTGAATCGAAAGATTGAGTTTTTATGAGTACACTTAGTTAGGGAGTGGCTTAGAAATAGATGATTGAGTTTCGATGAATGCGCTCGATTGGGGAACGGCTTTAAGTTGGAGGATTGAACTTCAATAAGTGTACTTAGTTAAGGAGCGCTTTAGAGATGAAGGATTAAGTTCCGATGTGTGTGCTTAGTTAGGGAGCAGTTTTGAGATTGAGGGCTGAGTTTCGATGGATGCACTCGGTTAGGAAGCAGATTTGAGATGGAGAATTGAGTTCTAATGAGTGTGTATGATTGGGGAGTGATTTTGAGTCAGAATATTGAGCTCTGATAAATGCTAAGTTGGAGTTGAAGACAAGAGAACCTTCTCTCATTACTTTCCCTTTTTTTTGAAAAAAAGGGGCCATCTCCCTTGAAGAAATAGGGTATTTATAGAGTGCGCACTAACTGTTGATAGGGTGTTGATAGCGTTGCAATTCTCTGGCATCTTGAGGAAGTTGTACCTTACTTTTCTGGCAAGTTGTGCTTTTTCAGGTAGTTAAGGCACGTTAGACTGGTGATCGTAGCGCAGCAAACCAATGGTCACTCAGGTCAGCTTGCTAAACAAAAACTGCCATGTTGACACAATTGGGCCGCACTAGTGGGCCAATCCGAAGGATGACATCTACAATCCCTACTCTGTTGGGTAGATTTCGAGCTGTGCTGCTTGGATTTTGGGCGGCATAGGCCCTCTTTTAGACCGTTGTTGCTCCTAGAGTGGTCTGCTATGTGGGTTGGCTTTGAGTCGATCAATTGGTTACTGGACCCATCACTAACCGCGATACTGGGGGCTTAAAATTTCAACTCCCGATGTATTTCTAATGGGACATCAATGTGCGGGTCTTCATATGCTATTTTCTTCTCGAGGTGCACTCCTTCCCATGCACTTTATAGCTCTGGCAGGATTCAATGTCAATTTAATGGTCCAGTGTTGGCGATCTTCCACCAATAGTGTTCTTTGGGCTGTCGACACAATCTGCTCAGTTTAATGAGGGTTGATCTTCTCCACCGACTATAAATGGAAGGGCTCTTGATGCCTCATTTCATGAATCATTCTCACCAGCCAAATTGTGTGAGAGTTCAAAGCTAGCATGGAATTTACACAACCACGAGTTAGGATCGGCGGAGACTCTTACCCAATATTTGATGTTGAAGTTGTGGATATACCTAAAATCTGTCTTGGTTTCCCTCATTTGGGCCCGACCTGGATCATCCTCATGTTGTGCAAATGGGGTACTAGCCTTGGTGGTCGTCATCATCTCCTCCCCGCTGAGGTTTAGGCATCCTCTCTAGAGCAACTTCAAAGGACAGGCACCTCAGCTAGTCCAATGAGGGAGGGTAACATCTCTTCCAGTACAGACGAGCAACTTTTCCATTAGTTGCCCCTGGTAGGATTGTTTTTGGAAACTGCAAGGGAGGAGGAGCCCCAATCTCACTGCAACATCATGCTCTAGCTTTCATCGTCACGTCAGGTTTGGCTAAGACCTCTGAATCCATGAACACATCAAAAATAAAAAATTATTTTTTGAAATGATCAATAGCTCGGTATTAACTATCGATAAATATCTTACTAAAAAGTAATGTCATTGTCAATTTATGATATTCAACCCGTAACACAATGACAACTCGAGTTGCCATCATCTACTACTAATGGCAAATATGACCTTAACCACCAAGCTAATTTGAGAATTACCACATTAAAGTCCACGCGACAATGTGCATAGATATCTTTTAATCATAAAATATGATTATCATTCGAAAATATTACTAACACAAAATGTTATCATTATTAATGACGATAAATATCTAATACTATGGATCGATTTATATGACAGCCTTATGCTTTATAAATATCAAATGTCAAAAGAACTATATAATGCCCAGTTTTCATTATTAAATAATGACATTATTGATATAATTTTTGGATTAATTTAAAAATAATTATATAACAAAATCTGATGAGAAATTGGATTATTTTGTAATTAAGCCCGGCACATAAGAGATGCCTATCTCTCGCTCATCTATGTCTAAGGCAGAAGTCGCATGTCTAATGTGCACCTTAGGGTGCTCATGCACATTTATAACAGAATTGTAGTAATCAATATGCACCTGAGAAAGCGCTCGTGTATAGTTTAGGCAGCATAATGGCTCGTGTATTGATGTTCACGTGAGGACAAGACAGAATATTAGTACTGAATGTGCACTTAATACGACACTTGTGCACATCTATGTATTAAAGTGATGCTTGATACACGTTTGTTAGCCGTTTGCACCCCAATTATAGTGTATGTGCACTTGTGTGGCTGTGTCAGTCATTTCAAATGGGAAAAGAGAAAAGAGAGAGAATAAGAACATAGAAGAAGAATAAGAATAGAGAGAAAGTTAAGGAAGAAAGTTTTGAAATTATTTTGTATCAAATCTTTTAGATCAGAAGTAAAATATAAATATTTATAATTGTGTTCTTTGGTATATTTTTAAAATTTTTAATTTTATTTATTTATCTTATTTTATTATACATGCGTGTTATTTTTCATAACCCTATTTTAAATATTATTTTACTGATGTGATTTTTCGATGATTGTTTTCATATTTTGTTGGGTTTTTGTCACGTCCCCAATTCAATTAGTCAAATTTATTAATTTCTTAATTTATAATTAATGTAAATCAATTTTTTATTATCTTTAAGATTTAAAAATCAATTGTTTATTCCACAAACTTAAAAATTTAAAATGAACACGTGGACATGAACCTACAAATTAATACTATTAAATAGCCTAAATAATAGAAAAAATTAAATCACAGGACCCAAATATCACATCCAAAAGTGATCTCGAATATCGATAATTTTTTAATCTCCAATCATAGTAAGGAAAAAATATATTAATTAATACTAGGGTATCGAAGATATAACTTGATGTGTCCCAAGGTCCTCGATTGTCACATGAATTAAATGGTTGAGCCAATTACTCGATTGATTCGAATTCTAATCCTACGCATCATAAGAAAATAAACAGGCGGTGAGAAGTATACAGAAATCACCCCATGATATATCCTAAGACGTTTAAATCAACGATCTTTCTTAAAAATGCAGAAAGATGTGGAAATAGAGAAAAGCTTAAAAGAAGATAATGATGAGTATGAATTGAAAGGACGTGAGTCCGTTCAAATGCACTCTTTGTTTGAGTTTTTTTTTTTTCAGATCACTTTCTTCTCCTTTTTTTGATATGGGAAGAATTAAGTTTATAACTGGGGTTCTAACTGTCCAGTCAGCCCCGAAACCATTGCCTATATTGAAAGGCGTTTTTTGACAATGGGTGTAGGGTATTAATTCTATAGAGTAATTGCCATTTGAATTAATGAGAAAACTATTTGACAGTTGATATGGAAACCATTTTCACTGTTTTTTTATCAAGTCATTCACTGGTATATTATTATTCATCGATTGACACTAACCGTTCTTTAAGATTGAATACTTCGTTTAATACTCTACGTAAATGTTATTTGGTTGACTTATTTAGTTTAATACTTTCCTATTTGGGTCGTTGACAGTTGAACCCTGATTTAACTCTAGGTTGAGCTAGCTTGTTTTGGGCTCGTACCCAACATAATCGTATTTAGAATTTCATTTAACTAATACAATTTCATCATTAGCCTAATACAAAACAAACCAAAATAACTAAAATTAAAAGTTAACATTCTGTCATTTAATTTTAATAAACTATTAAGACATTTTACATCATAAAAATAATATTCCAAACTACCATCATCCTAGTCTAACTCTCCTACAAGTAATCTACACCAGCTAATCAGGAGACAGGCTTAGCAAAATTTACGACAGAAACTAGTCAATTGTTTAATAATATATATATATAACTTAATTATTTGCTCAGATCGATTGTATAATAAATTATAAAGTAAAATTATTTTTAAAAAATATTTTCTATAAAAAAAATATTTATAAAAAATATTTTTATGAAAAGTATTTTCTATTTAATGAATACTTCTCATGGATAAATAGAGCCTCAATTTCAAAACAAATTTATGGATAGTGTCTTTGCTAAAGTTTTTTCACACAATGGTTGAGGACCCGAAAAAGGAAGTTTAATAATATCTACCACTATTGATGTTTACTTTATAAAAAGAATCTATATTTTTCATACATATTTTATCCATATATGACCATCGGGGTATGGAAAATGAAGCTTAACAAGCCCAAGTAACATCATCTTAGAAGACAATTGACTCAAAAAAAAATTAGTTAATCGGGATACTCTGGTAGGCCAAAGTCAAAGTATTATCATGACCTGGTACAAGAGGTGTTGCGCTACCGTACAACATCTGTTAAATCTGTATCCAATGCCTCTCATTAATTCTGACAATAAAAAATATCTTTTTAGGTTTTTTAATAAAAAATGATCGCCGTTGGATGAGGATCTAACGACGCTTGTATGATGGTGTACTTGTATAATACGGCGCTGTGTTGCAGTACCCCCGATCTCATCATGGTCCCTGCGATTGCTTGCTATCCAAGATGTGGGACTCATGCCGGCTTACTAAACACATCACCTTCAACCACTGGGTGAAAACCATTAGTTACTGTTAGTTTGATAAAAAGAATTTATGTCACATCAAGAGCTGTTCCAATCACCTTTGAGAAGATTGTTTGACAGGAGCTGATTCGACACCCTTAGAACGATCGACGGAGATCACAGAACATATACACCAACTGTCTAAACCCTGAATATTAGACCAATCGTGCAATGCATATGTAGACACAAATTTTTCATTAATTAAATGACATTCAGAACACAAAAAATAGTCCGGAATCTCAAGCCTTAAAGATCAAAAGAGTTTACCGGATAGAATCACGTCTCTATTAACTTATTTATTTGCGGTGCGTAGGATCTTGGTTACAAATTACTCAAGTTAAGCCCCTTTTCTGGTCATCTTTTCATTCGAGTTAAATCTCAATTCAGTTAAATACCGAAATGAACTATAATCCACTTGATTAGTTTAATTTTAAGAAAATAAATAATTATTTCTCAAACATTAGAGAAATACTGATAACTTGTATTAAGGATGATGATATTTTTCTATTTTTAAATTTAAGTCGATGGTCAAAGACTTTTGTTCCTATGGTCCATGCCACAACCAGCACCGTGACCACCGACCCTGGCCTAATGGGGCCAGCGGCCCTTCACTAGTGCTAGCCACAAGGCTACTTGCCCACACTAGCTAACTTTGAATTGAATAGTTATTCATGTTACATTTATATTAAGTTAGGATAATTTTTATTCGTAAATTATTTTATTTAATAATTAAATATTTTAACAATATTATCCAAATAGAGTGGTATAATGGGAAATATGTTTATGGGAATGTACAGTTCCAATTTGGTTAAATTTCCAAAAATATTCACACGGTTAATAAGTATGATTTATTGCCAATTTAATTTAAGCTGTTATATACATATATACGTACAATTAAATCAAATTTACCAGATTTTTCTAATAAATTAGGCATAATTAATGTTAAATTTTATTGATATAATATATTATTAAAAATTATGTTAAATATTACTTTCAGCTGCCAATCAGGATTTAAGATCTGTGGATTTTTATTTAAAAATTAACTGATAAATTTAATTCAATTTTTTAATTACAAATACAATTAAATCAAGTTTAAATGAAAATAGATTAATTCAAAAGACATAAATATTAATTAATTTTCCCTGTTTAATAATACAGCAAATATAAACCCAGTTATAAAGGCTTGGGAATTTTTTTCCAAACCTAACTAAAAATCTAACTAAAATACGATAAAATTACATCAATTATATATACATATCAGCCTGATGCGTCTCTGGATCTGAACTTCGAACAGATTCGGTTGATCCTCTTGATGTGGTTCCGACTCCGTTCCCGAGTTGGATCCCTGCACACCACTAAAAAGAGTAAGAGGTCAGCGTGTCGGCGGGAAGTTATCCCACCGAAAACACTCTGACGCTCAAGTCAGTCAAACAGTTTTCGAAAGAAATAAATTGAAATTGAGAGAAAGAGAGAGACAAAGAGAGTGTCTTTTCCAGATATAAGAGAGACGTGAGGCCTTCTTGAATCTGGATGGTAGGAAAGCAGTAAACGGCCGGTGAGGGCGCGCTTATTTGCCTTAGAGTTGATGGTGAATGTGTTTGGAGTAGCAAGGGGTTTGGGCAGTTCTGAGAGTTTCAATGTCTGAAAGCGTAATTGGAAGCCTCTGCAATTGATGAGCGATTGAAAGCGTTAATGAAAGCCTGCCCTCAATAGTGCCTCAAAGGTCTCTTTTATGGTTAAGAGGACGATCCTCCTTCTTTGGAAGGAGTAATTGCCTCCGTGATCTGCTGGCTGGCTTGCATTTGGAAGCAGACACCAATTGCCAAACTGTGAGGATTGTCATGTGCCTTTTAGCTCCTGGGCCCGTTTTTCTTCTGGACCGTTAGAGTGTTAACCATCGTTTTGGGCCTTCGTTGACCTTTGGGGCCAGCCCAGTAATGGTATACTCATCACAGCCGATATAAAAAATTAATAAATTTAAAAATTTTCTTCCACCTCTGTTATATAGATAAAAAATACCGTACAAATTATATAGCCATTATTAATTTAATTGATATTATTATTTGGTTATCAGTACTGATTAGTGTCATTGGCGAAGATTATTCAATGTGATCAATTAGATGACATGAACTCGATCGTTAGTAAAACATATTAAATTTAATTAAAATTGCGTTAAGGTCGAATTTGATTTAGCTTAAAAGAAAATATAATTATATTTGTGCATAATTAAAATATAATTATATCTGTGCATAGTTAAAATTATGACTGTTTGAGCAAGACAATGGACATTATGATTTTTTTAGTCTTTTATTTTATTTTAAAATTTATATCTAGATAAAAAAAATATTTTTTTTTTATTGGTCTCCAATTTATTAAGGAATTTTCAAATTCAACCCCACTCTATACTTGAAGCTGCATATGAACTTTTAGATTCCCTTTTTACCCTTTGAGTTAGTTTTTTAATTCTCATATTTGATTCAAAATAATTTTATTTTTACTTATAATGCTTGGCACCTTTTTATGGATAACCTTGGCTATTCTGGGTTTTGATCGAAAAGTTATTTCAACTGGCTTAGAGTTTCTGTGATCATACTTCAGACGTTAGTCCTTTTTTTTGGTAAATTTTGCTCTGAAATTGTTCAAACTGACTTAATATTATCTAACAATTTTAATTTAATTTTCAACTAAACTCGTTCTAGATTTTACCTTAGAAATTTCATGTGCTTATTGAGGGATGATTATGTAATTTTTCTTCTAAAGTTTAGTTTAGTATATCATTCGGAACAATCAGTATGTCACATCATTAAAAGTGTAATTTGTGTACAGATGTCTCTAATGCACTGTTAAGTGATCCATTTTTTCATTAAAGCCGAATTAAACATGTGTTCAAGAGATGATTTTTGCAAACCCTAGTTTTTGATATATATATATATATATATATATATATATATGGTAAATTAGTTTATATCTATTGAACAAATGGATAGTCTTTTGCTTATAAGTGTGGATATTTTTATTCTTCATTTGATAGACATTTTTAAAGATAAAATCATATGATATATGATTAGCGATCAAATATGTCTCGTGCCTTTTTTTAAGATAAAATGTACCTAAAATTAGTACGAATCTAATATCAAAATTCAGTATGATCGTCCTGTTGTTTGGTGTGATTTGGAATTGAACTGAACTTAGAATAGAGTTTTTATCAATTTACTATCAACATAGTTTGTGGGGGATCACTACAATTACATGGAGATAACCCTAAATTTAATTTAATTATAGATTACTTCAATTATGTATAGATAGCCACTAAAAATGTGTATATATAATTACATGCCAAAAAATAAATAATTAATTAAACGAGTAAACTTAAATAATTAGAGCAAATGAGTAATAATTGGTACATTATATAAGTTCGTTGATTATGCAATAAGCTTAGGTGAGAGTTTTTTAACTGATAAATATCTACTGTCAATTATTTGGCATCAATCGTCTCCAATCAGCTAAACAATTTAAAACGTATGTAATAACGATTGAACTACTCGATTTTTAACAATTCTAACCACCTAAAATTTTATTTTTATTTAGAAAATCATTGACAAATGACGTCGTGGCTATAATTATATAATTATTTTTATTTAAAAATTTTATTTTTAAAAATCCTACTTCGAGAAGCAAGATCCCCACTTCGAGAAGCAGGATCCCCACTTCGTTGATTATCAGTATAAAATATTTTTTCTTTTCTTGAGGTACCTTTTTAAGAATAAAGCCATGCAGATGATACATATAGAACATGATCCATTGCCTTTTTCAAAATAAATAATAAATTGACTCGGCATCAAAATTCAATACACACTAATTATTATTCAGAAAAAAAAAGATATTATAATGCATTCCAACATGATGTGTTAATACAAATTTCTTGATAATAATTATCTTTTTATGATTTTTTAATAAATCTAATGGCCGGTTAAATAGCTCAATAATATTTTTAAATAAATTTTAATATGATTTTTTTAAATATTACGTTCTCTTATATTATTAATTTAAATATAATAATATTTTTTATTATAGATAATGCATTTTTTATTTTTTATTATTTTTTTAAAATTTAATTAGGCATAGCCACAAATGCCAAATGAACACTTCTGCCCATGCTCACACGCATGGTGGCATAGCCCGCAGTGCCTCTCATCGAACGCCTTGCTCACGCACGTCCCCTGGCAGCAATCCTCTGTGAACTCGCAGACGTTATAGCATGATCCGCAGTGATTCTTATCGTTCATCAGGTCGTAGCAACCGCTGTTGCAGCAAGTCAAATGTCCCGAGCAGGTTTCATAGTCCCTGCGACAGCCGTGACGGCCGCCGTGATGGCCACCGTGATGGGAGAGATCGGCGGCTTGGAAACGACGAAGCGTTTTGGAAGGAAGCAGATGATCGTCTTCGTGATTAGCTGATGATGTTGGGGGCTGTTTGGATGTTTGAATCGTTACTTCTTGGGATGAAGTTTCGTTAATGGAGGCCATTGCCAGTACCAAGGCCGCCATGAAAATTGCCTTTAGTAACTTCATTCTCTGAGAGAGAGAAGAGAGATGGAAGGAGGGGAGTGTGTGTGTGTTTGCTTTGGTTTTCATTTACTTGGAGAAGGGAGAAATATATACACCATAAGAAATATTATTTATATATTTATTTATATTTTTTCAATATTAAATTGCTAATATTCAATATAAATTTTATCATATTTTAATTTTTAATTTTATTTTTTATATTAAGATTAATAATTATAATATAATTGGATATATGAATAATATTTTTTAATGAAATATATTAATTGTTGAATTTATATTTAACGGTCTGAAATACAATATGAATAGATATTGCTTTCAGTACGGGACATAGCACCCTAAACTGGTATATAAGAGACTACTTAAAGGTTATCCCACCAAGATCTATTATTGTTTTTTTAATGGTTCAGATTGATTGATATAAAATAAAATTAGAAAAAATTATTTTATGGTTTAATAATTTATTATGATACTTAACTTTTATTTTTTAATTAGAACACTTGATGACAAGTGATAAGATGACTATAGCAAGTCCCAAATATAGAGGGCGGAATTATATTAGAGGGTGTGTTAGAAAATTTAGAAAAAATATTTTAGAGATATTTTTTAAATATATGGCCCAATATCTAAAATATTTATATAAAATTGGATCATATAAAAAAATAGATAGATAAAATATTATATCATAACAGTTATATAAAAGCTGTCTAAAAGATCAACCTGTGATATTACTCTTTAGTTAAGAAAAAAAATCATAGTTACATTATAAAAATATATGATTCTTATAAATATTTTACAGCCTTTCCTAAATTTTTTTAGAAATAACCTATATTTTTTTATTTTTATAAATAAATATATATATATATATATATATATATTTTTTAAGTTAAAAAAATATTTTAAAAAAAATATATAAATGAGATATAAATTAGCAAAAAGCTTTAGTAACTTTGGTTTTATTTTTGGAAGAGACTTATTAAAGTCTTTCTAATGATATAAATTCCATTATCATTTTAAGGTTTAGATTAAATAATAAAATAAATTATAATGATTAGAACAATTTATTAAAATATAAAATAAATTTTAACTTTAAAATTTTAATCACTCAATTTTAATTTTTAAAATAATAAAAAATTATAAAGGAAGAGAAAATTACTTAATGATAACATTAAATTTTGCCTAGCTAATAGAAATAGGCAAGTCCTCCACCTATTATTCAATAAATATACACTTGCAAAGTGGGCAACTAATTGATTCTTATTTTCTCCAAAATAAAAAAAATATAATATATTCTCATTTTGTGGGGTTTATTTTTAAATTAAAATATTATTTTTATTTTAATGCCAATTTAATTAAAATAAAACAATTCAAACAAATTTATTATATTTTTGTACTCATATGCTTGATCAAAATTAGGTTACTTGATCACCAAATTTTATAAAATACAGTAAATATATATTTATATATTTGCTAACATAATATTAATTAATTTATTTAATATTATGTGAACTGGTTAGTGTTAATAAATAAATAAGATATTGTATTATTAAGAGTTTTTTTAACAATAATAATTAATAATAACTAATTATTATTAGTGTAGTTAACTTTTATTTTTGAAAAATGCCTATTCAAGATTTTTTATTTGATCAAAAAATAATATTTTTATAATTAATAAATTAATCATCTGTCTAATCTATAAAATTAATTACAAAAACATCATTTTAAATATCATTTTATTGTAAAAACTACTATTATTAAGAGTAAGGGGGAGAACCCAATACCCATTTTTTGAGACAATAACAAATTAATATACCAAATTTTTGAATCATTTTTGCATTCTAAGAGTTTTTTCTATTAATAAATTGTGATATATTTATTTATTTATTTATATAATAATTTAGTAAAAAATATAATAATAAATATTTTAAAAATTAAACTTGGTATCTTATTAAATAAATTTTACATCCAATACCAGCTATTTTAACTTCAATAGGGGCTATGGAAGCAATAAAAGGGTCAAATTATGAGACCAACCTCATTATGATATGTGCATAACAAAATTATAGCATTAGAGTTTTAGGGTTAGAATTCAGAAGCAATAAGCACTTCGATGAATGTTTGACATTTTTGATAAACAATTAAAAAAAAAAAAAGAGAAATTCAATGCTATGAGATGCTTTAATAATAAATTGCCCAATCGGGTGTGATCCCAAAATAATAAAAACTCCAACTCAATAAAATTTTAAAATAATAGAAAAATACGAACCAACACTAGATAACGGAAGGAAAAAGGCCGAGACGCCAATTCCAAATTATATATGATGGGTATGATCGAAATTGGGTTAATCCAAATGGAGGAGCTCAATAGAATGGAGGCCCAGCAGAAAAGCCACTCCGGTCATGGCGTAAAATGGGCCGGCCTCACACCAAGACCCATGAGTTTAGCCTACTATTGTTGGTTCTAACACATATTCCCACTTCCATACTTTGAGGAATATCGGTCGTAACTGACAGCCTTTATCCAAGTTGATGGATCCAAACTATCTTTTCTTATCTAAGATGGTTTTAGGAACAATGAAAATGGGCAAGCAATGATTAGAACAGTCCCTAGCACTATAAAAATAAAGGCTCTCGAGTGTAGTGGAGAAAACTCTAGGAATCATACACAAAACATATAAAACAAACAACATGAAGAAATGCATACTCTTTCGGTTCTTTAATCATTTTTCTTTTTTATTGAGAAAGATTTTTTGACTTAAGCGTCGAAGTATCTATCGGAGATCAATTCCCATTGGCCCTCTAATTCTCCTATTTTTATTCATGGTGTGCAATTTTGGGTTTTTTAAGAAGATTAAATTCACGAGGTTCAAATCAACAGGATCAATCGGACAAGAAAGATCGAGATGGTAATCTAGATCCATCTAAAATCCGAAATCCCGAAGGCATCAATATACGTCCCATGAGATCACATAAAAATAAAAATAAAAATATTTGATTATCACTGATGATATTTTAGTCAGTATAGATTTAAAAAATAATATTATATGGTCACTATCTATATGTTATTTATATATTTATTATAATGTGATGTTTCGTCCATCTAATATTGTTATATGGCTCTACTAGTTAAACTAAGAGATGAAAATTATGGTATTTTGTGATATCTGAATGGCAATTTTTGAATATTTTTATAAATAAATTTGATATCGAAGATAGTGGGTCATGAAAATAACACCTCTCCTTTAAGTTTGTGTTGATGATCATGGTCCATCAATATGGTGACTAGCATTTTGACTATTTTTAAACTAAATCTTTAGTAACCCTGTCATGGTTGAGAAAAGGGCTTCCTCCCAGTGTTAATGGCTTGTATTAAAAACTTTGAGAAAGCCATGAGGATGGTTTTATGGTGAAATCCTTAGTCTCAAGAAATATTGTATATATTTCTGTGGATTGAGAATAATAAAAAATTAAAAGAAAGTTAAGGCTATGTTATATGAACTTTCATTTTGTCAACATCTTCTTCTTGCACATTTACGGACTATGTTATGTTTCCTTTGTTTTGCTTCTTCCCCTCATGCTACTTTCCTCTTTTTCACTAGTATCATTGTCGAAATTTTACAATAAAAGTATGTAGAAAAGTGACTATATAAAATATAAATGTAAAAATTATGAAATATGCCTATTTGATTTTACATGATATAGAATCATGCAAAATGATTAGTTTTCATTGCTCTTAGTGGAGGGCCCCATGTTGGTCCAATTAAGGGCCAAGCATAGGCCCCAAGCTCAATCTCATAGAATGGCCCCTGAATCTCATGAGGATATTTTATCGTGAAACCTTAATTTTAAGAAATATTGTATATATTTCTTTAGACTTATAACAATAAAAAAATAAAAAAATTAAAGGCTCTGTTATATGAACTATCATTTTGTCAACATTCTCGCCTTGCACATTTATGGACTACGTTATGCTTCCTTTGTTTTGCTCATTCCTCTCATGCTATTTTCCTTCTTATCACTAGTATTATTATCAAATTTTTATAATAAAAGTATATAAAAATAAGCTATGTAAAATTTAAATATGAAAAATTATGAAATATGTCTATTTATTTTTACACAATATAGAATCAATCAAAATGATTAATTTTCATCGCTCCTAGTGGAGGGCCCCATGTTAGTCCTGATGCGTCATTAGATCCGAATTTCGAATAGATTCGGACTGGTCTACTTGATTGATTCCTGCTCCATTCACCGAGTTGAGGTCCTGCACACCACTAAACAAATATGAGGTCAGTGTGTCAGCGGGAAGTTATCCCACCAAAAACACTCCGACGCTCACGTCAGTAAATAGTTTTTGAAATCTGGGAAGGTAACTGGAAATGAGAATTGAGAGGAAGAGTGTAAGAGCGCGTGGGTTTCCAGATAAAAGAGAAGCAATGCCGTCTTTTGAATTTGGACGGTGGGTGAAGGCAGTATGCGTTTGTTAACAAGAAGAGTGCTTGTATATCTTTGATTTGTGTTCTTCCTCTCAGAGCGTTTGGATGCTTCGCAGAGAGAGAGAGAGTAAGAGAATGTCAGGGAATGCGTAGTCGAGAGCGCATATTTTTACGTGTAGCAGAGAGTCGTATATCTGTGTAGTAAAAAGCGTAATAGTAGGCGTGTCTTGAGTGAGGATTCTAGGGCTCATTTTAATGGCAACAGAGTGATCTTCCTTGGTTGGAAGGTGGGATCCCCTGCGCCATGTTTAGGCGGCCTTCCTTGTGAGGAAGACACAAGTTGCCTAATTAGTTGGGATTGCTTCCTTCTCTGGCAAGTAGTGACTTTTCAAATTTTCTGCCTTCCTTTCATGTATATTACCGTTGAAAGACTCCCATTTGTAGGAATTGGGAAGATCTGACGCCTTCCTTATGGGAAAGGCGCCGATCTTGTTAATGTTCTTTTTTAAAGTTAGTTGGATTTATGGAAGGCGTAAAGCTAGGAAAAGAAAAGATTCTTAATTGCCCATCACCGCGTAAAGTCTTTTCATTCTTGGGTCTGTTGCTACAATGATTACGATCAACACTTGAGTTGACCGTCCTGAGTGTAAATTGGCCACTTACTTGTGCCTTAGTCGATCAACGCTGGGATTGACTGTCGGGCACGTGTTTTGGCCTTTCAGGATTTGGGCCTACTTTGACTATTGGGCCAACCCAATTACAGCATATCCATCACTAGCCCCCATGCCGGTGGCCAGAATTCTGGCCTCCGACATGTTCATGATGGGATGCTCCTCACTGTCCTTTGCTGCTTGAAACTTCTGGAGAACTCTACGAAAGGATGAGGCGTTGACCGAATCTGTTGACCGTCCTGGTCAGATTTCGGGAAGAAAAGTTGACCGGATCTGAACCGCGTCTTTGATCAGATCCGGAGAAGAAAGTTGACTGAATCTGTTGACCGTCTTTGGTTAGATTCGGAGAAGAAAGTTAACTGGATCTGTTGTCCGTCTTTGGTCAATCTGGAGAAGAAAGTTGACTGAATCTATTGACCGTCTTTGGTCAGATCCGGAAAACTTTGTATGAGCCCTGAGTGACGCGTGGCCATTAGCCGGCTTGTCAGGTCAAAAGTGAACACGTGTCTTCACACGGTTGAACCACAATCCCAACCATTAATGCGTTAGAAGATTTGTTCAAAAGAGGCCCATTTGATATGCGACAGGTAGCAGGAATGATGGCGTGCCTTCTCGAGGAGGTTTAAGGCATCCACACTTCCCCATGAAGTTTCCCTCCTTTGCACTTGGTATTTTTTCACGCCTTCTGCTCTGCTTCTTCGTCTTCAACCTACTTTCCCATCCTCGTTCTGTAATTCCAGAAAAACCTTCCTGCAAGAATAACTTCGACTTTTGTTGCTGACATTCCCTCTGTTCTTTGAGAGGGTGACGTCAAAGAGCTATGCATAGAGTTTAACATTCTAAAGGACATTGCGTGGAGGGTTTCGGAGAAGAATGACAGAGCCTTTGCGCCAGCCAATGACACGTGACTATATACGAGGTCCACCCGAGGGGCGGCCTTCGTCTTCCTCTCCCAAACGATTTACAAATGATCCTTCAGGCTCTTGTCTCCATCTCCATCGATTCGCTTAATGTCTGACGGTATTTGTGTACTTTCCGATCTTTCTTTGTAAGCATTCTTGGCGGTTAACTATGCCGATGGTAAAGGGTCTATTTAAGATCAACCAGGGTAGAGAGTGGGTCTCCCCGATTCCACGTTGTGGCCTGAAGGTAAATACGGCCATTTACGACTTGCTGAAGAACTCAAAAAATCAGTTCTTCTTCGTGAGTGTGACTGAGACCTTGCCCCTGGCCAAGGATTGGGGGCCAAGTGCCCGATGTTTACACTAAGACGCCATCGGAGGCTGAGACAATATCCCTAGAGTAGCTAAGGAAGTTGATCAAGACTCACATCTCTGATTTTAAGAGAGACTTCTTGGTCACCCAAGCCGAGACCAAGAAGGTGAATTGGGGTCTGCCCTCTCTAGTCCATAAGTTCAAGGCATCGCCGTCGTCGGTCATGATGCGGCCGGAGGTCTCCAAGGGACTGATCATCTGTCCCCGCCTGATTGACGACGACTTCATCGGCCCCAGGCCCAAGAGGATGGCTGTGGAGATGCCCTCCTCATCGTCTTTGAGGCCAGACTACATCACGGCTAGGATTTACAGCGGTCCTGGTAGCGCCATCGGGATGGAGAAGACGTTTGAGGACTTGCTAGAAACTGAGGCCGGAGGCATTATACTTGCACAGCCTGCGCCGTTGGTGGTTCTTCAAGCTGCACCGACGGAGATTTTAACAGAGCCAGCCTACGAGCCTCAGGTGGAAGCCAGGAGCCATCAGTCGAGTCACCAACCATGCAACTGCCGGCTGAGTAGCCGGTGATTAACCTCGATCCTCCTAAAGCCCGCCACTGCCGCGGACGACATTGATGAAGGGCTCCTGGAGGATATCCTAGAGGAGGCCGCCGCCAACTCCGCTCGTGAGGGCATCGCTTCTAGCCCCCTGTCGCTGGAGCTAGACTTGGAGGCTAGGCCTGATAGGCCCGCACGGAGAGTCTGGGAGGTATAATTTTCTATGACACTTTCTGCGCAACTTCTCCTTTAAAGTCTTTGACTTGCTT
This sequence comes from Nepenthes gracilis, assembly GCA_033239525.1. Lineage (NCBI taxonomy): Eukaryota > Viridiplantae > Streptophyta > Magnoliopsida > Caryophyllales > Nepenthaceae > Nepenthes > Nepenthes gracilis. The sequence continues at coordinate 14,062,602 of BSYO01000027.1, read as the reverse complement.
TGTCATTTGGTGCAGAAGGAGAAAGTACTGGATGCCGTTGTGAAGGTGATTAACCAGCGTGATCAGGTGATCTCTTATAGAGTGGCGGAGATCGCCAGGCTGGACGCAAAGCTGGCAGCTTCGGGGGTGGAGCACCGGTTGGATGTTGCTGCCTTGCAGAACCATTCGGCCGACACAGAGGCCGAGAATGCAAGCCTAAAAGAGGAGAATGCTCGGCTGCGGAAGGAGAACGAGCGAATTACCGGGCGCCTTACCTAGCTTGGCGGGCAGTTGACAAAGTTGGAGAAACACCTGAGCCTTCGGATACGCTCCCACGAGATTGAGCAACTGATGTGGTCGCGAATGTGGGAATGGGTCAATATGTGTCGGCGTATCACACGGCTTATTGACCCTAATTTTTCGATGGACCTACTTAATATGTCAAACAGGTCCGCCCAGACTTGCGAAAGTCTCATGAGAGATCCGCGAGACGGTCAGGGGCCGCTTCCCTAGCTTTTTGTCGATTTTTAGTCTTCCCTTTTTACTTGTATCATATATAATGTAATACATTTGATAGCAATAAAATGAGAATCCTCCCACTTTGTGTCTGTTTCTTCTTACTGCTTTAGGTTTGTATGTTTGCTTCACTGAACGGCCAACTGAGTTGGCTGGCGGCCATTGCATTACTGCAAAGGAGTGGAATCCTTTGGTTTTTTTTTGTAGGCAGCTGTGTATATATTAGCCGACCTAGTAGTAGTGACTTGTGAGTAAAGCCTGGTGGCGCTGTCCAAGTGTTGACTTAGGCGGCTAGCCTTGGAGAAGAATTTTTCTCCCTTCGACCATCGTTAACTGATCACGCTATCTCCTCGTGAAGGAGGTCGTTGCATGTGCTGTGCTATCCCCCTAAGATTTTGACTGCTAACGGGCCACTTGGATGACTAAGGTTTAGATTCGACCATCTATGGGCTGCCCGGATGACTAGGATTTAATACGACCGCTAATAGGCCGGTGGATGATTGAGGTTCATATTAGACCGCTCATGGGCCACCTGGACAATCAGGGTTTAAGTACGATTGTTAATGAGCCGCTCGGATGACCAAGGTTCATATTCGACCACTTATGAGCCGCCTGGAAGACCCTCCCTACTTAGGGGTAGTTTAGGTCGGGTAAACCTGCAAGGCAAACACATATATATACATGCACATAGAAAAAAGAAGGCAATATGCTAAGGAAACACTTATTTTGACAAATTGAAACAAGTAGACGAATATGTACACACAATAATGCAAGTCATACCTGGGTCCCTTATTAGAAGTAGCGTTTGAGGTGGATCGCGTTCCACTTTCGAAGGACCAACTTTCCGTCCTGGTTTTCAAGTTCGTATACTTCGTTTCGTAGGATGGCGGAGACTAGAAAAGGCCCTTCCCAATTAGAAGAGAGCTTGTTGAGGCTGGCCAGTTTGCCAGTGGCCTCGACGCCTCGTATGACCAAGCCCCCAACATCGAATTGTCGCACATTTACCTTTTTGTTGTAGTATCGGGTAATTCGATGTTGGTAGGCCACTGTCCGTATTCTGGCGACGTCGCGGGCTTCCTCCAACAAGTTTAGGTGTTCTCTAATTTTCTGGGAGTTACCTTGTGGGTCAAACGATTCCACCACAAAACTTGGAAGTCCTATTTCGACCGGGATTACCGCTTCAGTCCTGTAACAGAGACTGAAGGGTGTCTCGCACGTTGATTCTTTTGGAATTGTCCGGTAAGACCAGAGAACTGAGAGGAGCTCGTCTACCTAGGAACCCCTGCATCTTCCAGCTTGGTCTTTAACCCGTGGAGTAGCGTTCGATTTGTGACCTCCACCTGTCCATTCGCTTGGGAGTATGCCACCGATGTGTGGACCAATTTGATACCAAGGCTGGCACAATACTTGGTGAAGCGTTTTTTTTTTAGAATTAGGTCCCGTTGTCGGTCATGACGATCTCTGAGATGCCAAATCTGTAAATAATATTCTCGTAAAGGAATTCAAGGGCATTGTGCTCCGTGATTTTCGCTAGCGAGATGGCCTCGACCCACTTGGTGAAATAGTTGATACCCGCGATGATAAACTTTCTTTGCCCCGTGGCAATGGGAAATGGGTCGAGAATATCGAGCCCCCAATGTGTGAAGGGTCAAGGGGTCTGAAACGACTTTAGGTCAGCGGATGGCTGACGGTGAAGGTTACTGTAAAGTTGGCAGCTTTTACACTTCTTCACAAATTCAAGCGCGTCCTTTTTTATCGAGGGCCAGTAGTAGCCCTACCGCATGATCTTGAAGGCTAAGTTTTTTCCACCAACATGTACTCTACAAATCCTAATGTGCACGCCGCCGAAGGCGTAGTCAGCCTCTTCGGGAGTTAGGCATCGGAGGTATAGGGTTGAGTAACCACAGCGATATAGCCGCCCATCAACCACAGTATACCAGTCGTCTATCTTTTATATTCGCTTAGCCTTCTTTGCGTCTTTTGGCAATGATCCGTTAGCCAGATATCTAAGGTTGGACGTCATCCAATTTTCTGCTTTGAAAATCTGCATTGCCTCCTGCTTCTTTATGCAGGGAGCGTTCAAAATCTCCATCATGTCCCTCGAGTACTGTTCTGGATTTTCAGCTATAGCGGCTCTAGCCAGCTGGTCTGCCTTTCAGTTTTCAGTTCTGAGAACATGAACCAGAGTTAGTTTGTCGAAACCCTGGACGGCCTCCATCGCTTTTGTTAAGTATTTGGCCAGGTGAGGGTTGCTTATCTCAAAGTCTTTGTTAACCTGATTAACGATCAGTTCGGAGTCGCTGTAGACCACCAATCTATTGGCAGAGCGCTCCTTCGCTAATCGTAATCTGGCTAACAGGGCTTCGTATTTGGTAACATTATTGGTTGTCGGTAAACCAAGTCTAAGGGAATACCTCACTTCAAACCCATCTGGGGTCATGAGAACTACACCGGCGCCACTGCCGGTGTCCGTAGACGACTCGTCTATGTGGAGTACCCATTTTGAAACTCCGTCAAGCTGTACTGTGCTTTTTGCGTGCTATTCTTCGAGAACTGAGGTCGTGATCTCAACAATAAAGTTGGTCAGAGCCTGCGCTTTTACAGCAGGTTTGGGTCAAAATTTGATATCGAACTCGCCTAACTCGATAGCCCACTTTACCAACCGTCCAAAAACATCGAGTTTTTAGAGTATACTTTTCAAAGGCTGGTCAGTGAGAACTACTACGCAGTGCGCCTAAAAGTATGATCTTAATTTCCGCGCTGAGAATATAAGTGCTAAGGCCAGCTTTTCTGCACGTGAGTAGCGCGTCTCCCGGCTGATCAACGTTTTACTCACGTAGTGGACCGGCCGTTGAGTGTTGAAGTCTTGGCGTACGAGGACGGAGTTGAGGGATACCTCTGACACCACCAGGTAGAGATATAGCTCTTCTCCGCCCTTGGGCGACGCCAGTAGTGGCGGGTTGGCCAAATACTACTTCAATTCATCGAAGGCTGTCTAGCAGTCTACTGTCTATTGAAACCCGTTGGATTTTGTCCCTCTTGGGGTCTTAAAGAAGGGCTGGTACTTGTCGCCCGACTTCACGAGGAAGCGGGACAACGCTGCTAGCTGTCCAGTCTATCGCTGGACGTCTTTTACGCTCCACGGAGGAGCCATGTCTGCGAGGGCCTTAATCTTCTCTGGGTTTGCCTCAATCCCCCGTTAGGAGGCGTTAAAACCCAAGAATTTACCGGCGGCTACCCCGAAGACACACTTAGCCGGGTTTAGTTTTATGTGATACTTGCGGAGCACCTCAAACGACTCTGTCAGGTCGCGGATGTGGTCGCCGGTGACTCTGCTCTTCACGAGCATGTCATCGATGTAGACCTCCATGTTGCAACCGATCTATTTTTTAAACATTTTGTTGACCAGTCGTTGATAGGTTACTCCAGTGTTTTTCAGTCCGAATAGCATCACTTTGTAACAGTAGGTGCCCTGATCCGTCATGAATGAGGTGTGCCCCTCATCTTCCGAACTCATTCGGATCTGGTTGTAACCCGAATAGACATTCATGAAGCTTAGCAGCTCATGTCCGGCTGTCGAGTCAACCAACAGGTCGATCCTGGGTAAGAGAAAGCTGTCTTTTTGGCAGGCTTTGTTAATGTCGGTGAAATCGACGCACATCCGCCATTTTCCTTTACTTTTCTTCACCAGGACGATGTTAGAGAGCCAATCTAGGTAGTAAACTTCTCTAATAAATACTGTGTCCAGTAATTTCTTCACCTCCTTCCCGATGGCGATTAATTTTTCTATGCAGTGGTTCCTCCGCTTCTACTTAACGGACTTCCGGCCAGGATCAAGCCCCAACTTGTGGACCACCACTTAAGCGGGAACCCGAGGCATGTTTGCTGGGGTCCACGCAAAAATATCAGCGTTTTGCCACAAGAACGCGATTAGTTCATTGCGTAGTGTTCCAGCGAGTGAGCCACCGATTTGTAAATACCTTTCCGATTCCTCTGGGTTCAGTGGGACCAAATCTGTGGCTTCGCCGGATTGCGCTTGCTGTGTGGTTGTCTCGTTTCGATAATCGAGTTCTCCAACCGTTCTAGTGCTGTCGCTAAGGGCAATTTGAGACATATAGCATGTCCACCCAGTAATTTGGTCGCCTAACACGTCTCCTACGCCGTAAGGCGTTGGAAACTTCATCTTGAAGTGTGGAATCGAGATGACTGTTCCAAACGCTGTTAGACACGGCCTGCCTAGTATAGCATTGTAAATAGAGGGCAGGTTGACCACCAAGAATGTGAGCATACTATTCGCTATTTTTGGATACGCACCCAGGGTGACCTCCGGTTGGATTGTCCCTTGGATAGGAACTGACTCATTGTCAAGGCCATACAGTGGGCCCATGGTAGGTTTTAATTGATTCTTTTTTAGGCCTAATTTAAAGAAAGCATCTAAGTAAAACAAGTCCTTTGAACTACCATTATTAATAAATACTCGCGTCAACTGGTAGTCGACACTATCGCCAAAAACGAAAGCGGATCTGATAAGGGTCGCATGGGGACATTACACGAGTCAAGTCATCACCGAGGCTAATTGCCTTGTCTGTCAGGGCAAAACTTCCTCCCAATCTTGTTCCTTGTTGCCTATTTTTGACAGATCGGGTGGTGACCATATTGACTCCCGGAACTCTGGGGAGGAGATGTGCTGCACTTTCTCCGCCTCGGGCTGCCTAACTCGCCTGGCCCTCGACAAACTTGGTGAGGTGGCCTTGCGAATCAACTCCTCGATCTCCTCTACAATGTCTTGCACCAAAGAAAGGTGAAAATTAAAGTATTTTGACTGGTTTCCGATGTCCTTCTTCAGTGGTTTTGGCCACTTCAAAAATTTTTCGCCGCGGATCTGTATAAGGACATTTAAGCTCATGTCCATCAGGGGCGTAAAGCTGATGGGACCGTAATCTCTACGTTCTGGCGGCTGAATTCTGACTACCGTCGCTGTATTTTCTTTTTCCCTCTCAAAGGAATGGGCAAGGCTGGTCTGCCCGTTCTAGGCGTTTTTCTTCGTTGGTATCCCCTGCCGCTGCGTAAGCTCGGGTGATTAACTCCGCCTCCCGGAAGGTCTGAGAATTCTTGTGGGCATGGTGTTTGAAGAAGTCCCCGTAGGTCAGCACGAAGATGAAACTGTCTAACTTTATCTCTTCCGTGATCCGGGGAATCTGTCTGGCCTCTGTCACAAAGAGTCTAGAAATCTCTGCGGGTTCTCTCCTGACTTCTGCTTGATGTGGGAGAGGTATCATGGCTACTTTTCTTCCTGTCGGCTCAAGGCATACTAAGTTAGGAAGAGATCTGTGAGCTCCCAAAAGTTGCTGATGGAGCCTGAAGGGAGGTGATGAAACCAGATGAGGATATCTCCCTTCAACGTGAGTGAGAAGTAGCGGCACATTGCTAAGTCTTCCAACCCTTGTAGACTCAGATGGGTGCGAAAGTAGTCCAAATAGTCAATTGGATCACTACTCCCATCGTATGAGTCAAGGGGAGGCATCTTGAATTTGGTGGGCAGTGGACGATTTAGGATCTCCGCTGTGAAGGGAGATCTGTCAAGATCAATAGCGTGCTCATCGTCCATGAACATGCGGTTCCAAATCTTATCCACCCGTGAATCTGTGCGAGCAGCGTTGGCAGATCTCTTAGAGTTAAGGTAAGCCCTCAACTCTGTTTTGTTCCTGGAGGATCAATTTTGGCCACATGGTTCGCTCTCCGAACCGAAGCCATTCTCCGCCCGGTTTCTTTCGAACTTTCTTCCGACGCCGTGCTCCCGTGAGTGCTCTTTCAGTCAGCCCGTTCGCCCGGAGTGCGAAGAGGTTGATCTGGATCCGATCGTTTATCCACAGCCTTATAGCGCTTTTTTTCCTCGGGCCACCTTTTCTTGTGGGCTTCAGCCCCCTCGCTATGGTTGCTCTTATCGAGAGCAATATTTGAAAATGGTTGTCGGGCTCATATAAAGAAAGGTGCAGCGCCCTCCTATCGCCCCGGGAAAGCGAGTACCAGAAGCTGGTCCCGGGTCGTAGAAGTGGCCTCTCTAGCGGGATCGCTAGCCAGCTCTCGTATTCACCATTGTGGATGAAAAAAAGAGGGTTATGAAATAAGCTTTTCCTACGAGCCGCCAATGATGCGTCCTTATATTGGAATTTGAATGATTTGGGATGGTCCGCTCATCGAGTTGAGATCCTCGCACACCACTAAACAAACGCCGTGGTCGGGCCATTTTTTTATCGACAGACCGAAAATAAAGCGGATCCGACGTTATCCTAATATAGAATCATGTAACTAAAATGAGAATTAGAGGAAGAGTGTAAGAGCGCATTTTCATGAAAGAAAGGCAATGCTCTTGACTTTGGACGGTGGGTGAAAAGATGCGAATGTGGAAGAGTGCCTCATTTACCTTGATTTGTGTTCTTTCTCTCGAAAGAGACGAGAATGTCGTGGAATGCATAGTAAGAGCGTATATTTTTCTTATCTAAGTTGAATGGCCCCTAGAAAGCATTAGTACGTAAAGGACTCTAGGCTCATTTTATATGATCTTCCTTGGTTTGGAAGGTGATCCCCTGCGCCATGTTTAGATATTTGTGAAGAAAGTTTAAGTTAGGATTGCTTCCTTTCCTCAAGGGTGGCGTTTTCAAATTTCCTTGCCTTCCTTTCGTATATTACCATCGAAGGCTCCCATTAGAAGAATTGAAAGATCTCCTTTTAAATATATAAAAAATATCAATGCACAATAATTTTTTATTTTTTGGGCCACATAGGGAATTATAGTATCAGGTGATAGCTATTATATCCATCAAGTCCAATTTTCTCAGCCTGATCTCAAATGGCCCCTCTTTTTATAAAAAGTGTTATAACATATTTAGTTTAAATTCGACTGAACTCTTTCAAATATATAAAAATTATCAATGCATAATAATCCGTATGTAATATAGCATGAGATGATAGTTATTATATTTTTATAATATTAATATTAAATTTAACATATAAAAGTATAATAATAACTATTTTTAATAATTTGGTTAATATTTAAATTTAGGTTGTTAAATTGTTTTTGAATTTAATAACATAGATGATTTATTGAGAGAAATATGATCCCCAAATGTGTGATGATATAGATAATAAATAATTTTAGAGATTGGTATTATATATTTTAAAATTACTAAAATAAACAGAAAAAGGAAATCAGAAAACAAAGAAATTCAACAAAACCAGGGATAAGGAAGATGACAGCGGGTCACGGCGCTATGTTGGCTCCATCTCTTTAGGGTTTCAGCAATTTCGTCTGTCTCCGAAAACTCGATTCTCAACCTTCTCTGCAATTGCCTCTATCCATCTGCTGCTTTATCGATGGAGCTGGAAGTCGTTGGTCGCCATGCGCTGCTCTTCGATGACGACGCCACCGCCGCTTTTGTGAACTCGAAGGAGGCACTTGTCGAATGGAATTCCCTCTCCATCGATCGCTACGACGTTCGCCACCTCCTCTCGAACTCTGCCGATTTATTCCGAAAACATCGCAAGAAATCAAGTTCATCTCCTCCCTCCGATTCCCAACTGGAATCTGAGCTCGACCTCGAACGCTACGCTGACCTTCCTCCGCCTTCTGATGAGCCAGGTAGGCGTATTCGCCTCCACTCATTTCTTCCGAACTAATGAGTTTGATTTTATTTTGTTCGCGCATGTTAGAATTTTGCCTATGGTCGAGTTCATTAAACGCTGGTGTAGTTTACTATTTAGTCTGCAGCGTTTTGTTTGTGAAATTAAGACTGATAAGTTTATAAAATGTATTATCCTGTCCAATTTTCTCAAAATAATCTTTTGAAAATATAATCTTAAAATCATATTTCAAGCAATGTTGCCAAATTAGAGCTTAGAGTTTCAACTGAGCTTGGAGCTACGCAAACGTAGCACTTCTCTGAAGAATTTTGCTGGAAATTGGATGATTGCGAGAAATCGTATTCGAAAAACTTAACAAACTTATATTGTAACAAATAAAACGATACAAACTCAATGGTAAAATGCAGCAAAGGTTACGGAAGAAATTGAAATAAAAGTTCAACTTATCATTTACGGTTGTTTTTTAACATATTGAAATTGGGGTGGTGTTGATTTGTGCTTGATTACTGAAATCATCCCTGTTTCTTTAGTTATTGCAGGGAATTTCAAGCTTTCCCCTTGTTTTATGGAGGTCAAAAAAGCTAGTAGCTTTTATTGGGAAGTATAATTGTGATGATATCATAAGAAATTAGCTGATGAAGAACACTTTAGACAATTTACTTGTTTAGATAAGCTAACTTATTATAGCATTGGAATGATGAGAAACTATTCATTTGAAAGTGACTGCATTGCTTAGAATATTGGATAAGAATATTCTAGGGCAGCCACTAGTTTGGATTTGCCAATGGAAGGATGAGATTATTTGTTCATTTATGCATAATAATGTCTTGTCCAAACATTTTGTCATTGATGGAAAGGAATAAAGCCTTCGATGGATAAAATTGCAATATGGTTACACTTAAACTTGAAAAAGTTCTTGTGTCACATTCAGTGATGTTTGTAGCAATTTCTGATCGGGCTACTTGAGATATGATTTTTGTTTTTTTTTTTTCGGGGGGCCAGGGGGGGGATGCCGGGTTAGCTGCCTAGTATTCATGTCTTGTTCCGCTATTAAAAAATGTTGTTTTTCATGAGAGATTATCTTTTATGGGTATTGGCTATCGGTACAGTGGGAATTTATAGAACCTGATAAACATGGGCTAATTTGGCTACTTTTGATATGCTGTTGTCCTTAAACAAGGACATGGTTAAAGTTCTAGGGTTGTGAATTGTTGACATGTGTTGGCAATGACTGTTTGCATAGGTTTTCTTAGTTCAAGACTGTAACTTGCTGAGTATATTGATAAAATAACGAAGATGATTGGGAAACTTCTGTGACCATTGAACCAGATACGTGAACAGTGTTTTGTCAGTAGTTAGTGTCAATATTTCTTTGCATGAATTTCCACATTTGCAGGATTGATTCTTGTTTGCTACTGTCTCACCTCTCAGAATGACAGGTAAGAATATTTTGACCTCTCTCTGCTGATCTCTCCTATCATTTCATTTTTGTGGCATAATTTTTTATACCTTTGGATTTTCCTAATCATGATATACTAAGTGCGTAGAGCGTTGGAGGTTTAATTATGTCTTTCTTTTGTCTTCACTGAAATAGAAACTAATGCCGCCATGGATGCTGCTGGATATCATTCCGTTCCCTTCTCATATGGAAACGCTGCTGATATCACTGACCAAAAGAATTTTGAAGTGGACTTGGAAAGTACTGGCTTTCATCCACCTTTTCCAGTACCCGAAAGTCTACTTCAACACCTGGTTAGTTCTTTACATTTTGGCTTCATAAATTTCAGTTGATCAAGTGCTTTTTATTATTTTTTTCAATCTGAGATTGAATTGTTTTTTTCCTCTATAGTTAGATGATGTGGCCAATCGACATTATTTGAGGTCCATATATTATTCTAAGGCTTACAATGTCTAAGTTTTCAGATGCTGGCAGCAGGATGGAGTTTTTGTGATCTAAGGTTGCCACTCAAGGGCACCTTGTTCCCTTTTGATATCGTGACAGATGGGTCATGCAGGTGGGATTAGATAGATAAGAGTTTCAGTACTTTGTCAGGAAAAAAATCATCCTTATCATAATCTCTTGGGAGCAGATTGAATCAAATGTCTCCTCATCTTGTTTTTCTATGTCGATCATTTATGATTATGGAGCAATATCAGATTCAGCGGGTTAATTTTTTAGTTTTTCTGTCATTGTTTTATCCTCTTGAGCTTTTTCCTTTTATTATGAACTCATGAATGCCAAATTTACACTGTTCATACTATTTTTTGTTTTGTTTACCTTTCCCAGCCTCCGACAGAAAAGGTACATCTGATCATTGCAAGGACTGCCATGTTTGTCAGCAAACACGGGGGGCAATCTGAAATTGTTTTACGAGTAAAACAAGGAGACAACCCGACATTTGGCTTCCTGATGCCGCATCATCACCTTCACCCGTACTTCAAATATCTTGTCGATCATCCTGAACTTTTGAAGATTGTTATTGATAACAAGTCGAATGAGGATAAGGCTGACAACAGTCAGACAGGTGGTGTTGGAATTGGCGGGGCGTTATCATTGCTGGGTTCTGCTTATGGAACTGGAGAAGAGGAGGATGGTGCAGCTGACGATGCAACCGGAATTAAACAAAGGGATTCTGTTGAACCTTCATCTGCCGGTGATTTTAATAATTTATATCAATTAGAGGAAACGAATACTTCAAGAAGTGCGTATCAAAAGGATGATACGGTTTCCAAACTCACACATTTTTCAAAAGATAAAGCACCTGCATCGAGTAAACACCGCATCAGTAGTACCAACAAGGCTGGAAGTGCTAGTAGTGCCAAAAAAGATGGCAGGAGCTTGGGTTCCTTCAATGTGGCTGCAGATAAGTCAAAAGCTGCTGCTGCAGCTTCTTCGACATTGAAGGTTGCAACGGTTCTTATAGAACCTCCATCTGAATTAAAAAGATTGGTTGATCGGATAGTGGAGATTATTTTGAAGAACGGGTTTGAATTTGAGGCTGTGCTCATTGAACAAGACAAAAAACATGGGAGGTTTCCATTTCTCCTGCCATCCAACCAATATCATCCTTACTATCTGAAACTTCTCAAAAAGGCTCAAGAGGTGATCTTTCCTTTTATGTTGTTAATCCTTTGTTCATTTTGATCTTGGTTTTCTTTGTTGTAAAAGATTTTGGAGATCCCAAATTATTGAGAAATAGTAAATATTTATCCATAAGAATTATCATTTTTATTAATTATCTTTCTTATTGGTGCTTTGCCCTGTATGATTTTTTCCCTTTTTATGAAATGAAAATTGGTTTCCTTGTTATGGTTAGATGATTATCGGACCTTCCCCACTCCTTAGTCCATTCTGTTATTTTCTTGGAAATCATACGTAAAAAGGCACCCAAAAAAAAAAAAACAAACACTCAGACTTGTATTTAGTTTAAAGTTAAAGGCTCATGGCCATTTTTCAAAGCTTTGGAATGGAATTTTTTTTCCTAATGGTTTCTTTTTTTTTTCTTTTTTAAGTAGAAAATTTGTTCGTAATTAACACCGTTGTTTGGCTGTTTGGAATTGATGGCCTTTCACCAGAAAGTATCAGCGACTAAAGTTCTTTATCTTCTGATTTAGTGTACTGCACACTTTCTGAGTTTCTAGGAAAGAACTGCTCTCTGAGGCTGGATTAAATTAAATTTTTATGTAGAAATAGGTTGATTTTCCCCTAGTGTTTATGGACTTGTGTTATCGGCCTTCCATGTTATTCATGCTACATAGATAAGATTTATGGCTTTCATTACCAATAATTTATGAGATCTCATTTCATGATAGTCACAAGTTGTTTTTCTGTTCCCTCCATGGGAAAGACCCACAAAAGTAGGCCTCCCATGCGGAATATCCGTTGAATGTTTTTGTTGTGGGAGCATACATCCTTGCATCTAGATGAGATATCTTCTACCAATTGTCTATTGATGTTGCCATATAATGGCATCTCCTGGGAGAGAACTATTTGGGTCTTTCTAGTGGGCTGGCTCTTACGTCCACACAAAGGACAGAATTAGAAGTTTGAAAATAAATGGCGAAGATTGAATAGTTTTTTAAATCACTTGATTCAATCTCCACCTTTTATTTTCCAACTTGTAATTCAGTTCACTAGGAGGACCATAATCGATCACCTTCTAGGAAGCATATATGGTTGTCATTTTCTTTCGGATATTATTTTGCTTGGGATTTATCATTTGGGTAGGCAAATACAGTATTGAATGCATGTAATCTTAATTTACCAGGCTGTTTTGTCATCCGCAGTCGAAACTGAGTGGCAAAAGCTTGAGTTCTGAGAAGGATGGTTCATTATGGCAACCAATAGACAAGAAAACTTCAGCAAAGGAAAGCAATTGCGAGTCCTCAGGCCATGCTTTGCATGAGCTGCCACATGAATATGACCGAAAAGAGAAGTTTAAGATGGTAATCGGAAAATCGAAGAAAGATGCACAAGAGCAGCCTTCTCCTAAAGGAGCCCATCAACGGTCTGGAGTTAGCGTGGATGCAGCTGCAGCGGCTGCTATTCTTCAGGCAGCCACTAGAGGCATTAAAAATCCTAATTTAGAAATCTTCACCACGGTGCCAATGTATGGGTCCAATCATGGTCTTAGCAGTGACGGCAGGCAGGCCTCGAGCTTTGGCAGTCGACAGCCGAGCATTACGGTTCCAGTTGCAGAAGAGATTGCAAAAACGGTTGCCCTTGCCGCAGCTAGCGAGGCTGATTCATCTGAAGCAGGGATGACTAGAGAGCAAAAGTTGAAGGCAGAGAGATTGAAACGGGCAAAGATGTTTGCAGCAATGATTAAGAGTGGAACTGTACCACGGGGAAAAGACCCGGTTCACGGATTATCCATTGACCCGCCAGGATCCGGTGTTTCTGGTTCGGGTGCAGAGTCTTTAAACCGAGAAGGGAAAGAAAGAGAAGGAAGCTTGTTGCCTGCTGACGTTGGAACTTCCGATAAAATCGAGAAGATGGAGATAAAACACTCTGATGATGGAAATCAAGAACAGCGCTCTAAGAAAAGGCGCCACTATAGGGCTAGAAGGAGGGAAGAGGAGGAGGAGGAGGAGGAGGAAAATGATAAAGATGGAGAACGAAGACCATCTCAGAAGAAGCATCGGACCCACCGTTCATCACATCGCCACAGAAATCACAGTAAGGAGAAGCATAAGCACAGAAAAAGACACTCAAGTTCGAAGGGAAAAGAATCCCGACGGCACCATAAACACGAAATCTCTTCCCAAGACGGTGAAATACATGGTCGGAAGAAGCATGCTGGATCTTCCGAAGACGAGCACAAGAGCCATTGGCAGAAGCATGAAAGCTCTGGTAAAGAAAAAGATGGGCGCCGAGGAAGATCTGGTAAGCAGAGGAAGAAGAGATCACGTTCTGAAGAAGCGGAGTTAGAAGAAGGAGAGATTAGATCAAAGTTATCGGACCAATCTCCATCGAGCATCGACGATCAAGCTAGCAGGGAAGCCTCTGCAGAAGTACCGCCAAACTCCTCCCAGGATTGGAGGCCGAAATCGCAGCCGCAGGAAACCACTGAAGTTTCTGACGATCTTAGGGCCAAAATTCGAGCAATGTTGCTGGCAACACTGTAAGTTCCACAGCCTTTACCTCCATTCTCTGTGCATCATGGCCATTTCTGATTTCCTCCATACTGAACATGCAGGTAGTTGTAATTTTTTGGTCATGTATATGAAATTAGTGTTGGTATGGGTTTTCGCCTTATCTGCAGTTGAACATAGGAATGCTCAAGCTGTTGTCTTTTTCTTATTTTTAGCCTTTTCTGTTCAGAGTGACAATAGTAGAGTACCCTTTACTTGGCTTCGGACAATGCCGCATCCCGTTGTCATCCCCGTTAACGGCCCCCCATAAAAATGGATTAATAGACAGGTGCTACGTCATCCGAAGGCCAGGGGGGAATTCGGCAACTCTCAATGTCATCCTCGGGAGTTTTAGTTTTAGTTCAGCCGATAAAGCCGTTATATTACCAAAGTCATTAACCATTTAACCATTGACTAACATAACCAATAAGCTAAGTACTAAACTATTAAATGTACAATAATTTTAAATACTAGCCGTTATAACTTCTATGTGGTCGAATCTAAACTTAAGATCGCGATATCTCGTTTAAAACAGATATGTGGTCGAATCTAAACTTAAGATCGCGATATCTCATTTAAAACAGAAGATTCGGGGTTTGATTAAAATCATAAGGAACTATTTGTTAAGTAAAAGATGTGGGATACTTCGTCTATGTTGAATTGAAGGATTTTGGGAGATTAGGGAGTGGCAAGTGTAGAACATACATAATTCGAATTTTCTGTTGAATGTCAGTCACCGTTCTTTCTCGATTGGATGTGAGAAAGAAGCACGTAATTAAGAAAAAATTTTTGTCAACTAAGAAAAAAATCATAAACTCAATCTCTGAATAATATTCGATGGAAGTATCTGGTTATCAAAAATTTTATTTGAGAGTCATTTACCAGAACTTTGTTGATAACTGGTTAGGACTTATACCAATACGCTTAGCAAATGATCTGCAAAATGCAATGATAGTAATGAGTGATCATTCGTTTATATGGCCTAAAATTAAGGCTAGAATAATATACTATAACTTGGCGAATGATGGAGCTTAAATTGGATTTTAGTTCAATGCAAACCTCTTAATTCGGTTTTGGGTTGAAATAAAATTTTTTATTTTGAGTTTAAATTTGAATTCGGATAATTGAACTTTTGATGCGAAGGTTGATTCGATAATTTACAATGAAATTATTAAAATTTAGCCAAAAATTAGGATATTTGAACCTCTAAATTTGGATTTTGGTTGAAATAAAATTTTTTGTTTGGGTTTTGATTTGAATATATATATAATTGAACCTTTGATGTAAATATTGATTCGATAATTTAAAATAAAATTGTTAAAATTTAACCAAAAATTAGGGTAGTTAATTTTTTTTAATTTAACTAAAAATTTAATTTTTTAAATTTTTTAATTTAAGAAAGTAAAAAAATTTAAAATCTTTATTTTTATTTTTTTGTATTTTGATATTTTATAAATATTTTGCTATTAATATTGATAACTATTTAGTAGATGGAGATTTACACTTGAAATAAAAGAGATGGCATTTGATGGTTGTGTTAAACTTATAATGTTGGCATTTAATTGTTAAACTACTATTTATTTTTATAAATTTTATATTAATATATTATATAAGTGTTTTGAAATAAAAAAATTATATTTATATTTTTATAATTTATTAAAAATATCATAATTTTTAAAGTTGATGAACGATATATCTGAACTAATTAATCGGTAAATCATTTGATCGGTAGATCATTTTATAATTAGGAGTTTGCTAAAAATGACTCAATTAACACATCATTGAAATAACAAATGATATTGTATTTTATTGAAGTACCCAAAAAAAAAAAAAACAAATATGTCTTTTTTTAAGTGTTAGTTATTGAAATAAATATTTTTTAAAATAAATATTTTCACTCAAAAAGTTTAACAAAATAAAAATAAATATTTTTAAAATAAATAATTATTTTAATACTTATTATCTGCTTATTCTGTCAAATAAAGGATGCAGTTAGTCATAAGCTAAACCATAACAGTTTATTTTATGAGATGAAATAAAAATTTTATTCTTATTTTATTTCTCATTAAATTTATTATTTTACTATTTATTTTTTTTATGACAATAATAATAATTTTAAATAAAATTATTATTTTTTAAAAAAAAAATATCTATTTTTTCTTTATATATTTTTTTTTATTTTTGGTTATCAAAAATAATTATTTTAAAATATTTTTCTTATTTATCATTATTTTAAGTTAGATTTAATTAAAATTAGATTCAGATCGGGTGCAGGCTAATTTAAATAAAAATTTATGACTACTAAATTAGATCGGATTAAATGTATTTATAATTTAAACCAAGATGGCTCGAGCCGAAGCATAAATATTTCTTTTATTTTTTTATTTTTATTTTTTCTTACAATTTTTATTTTCTTCGTGTTTTGTTAAAAGTCAAAATTCCAATCGTACTTGTTGATGTATAATAAAAAAATAATATTTAATACATTTTGAAGGTAATATTTCTTGGTTAAAAAGGTCACACTTTACAAGATAAATAATTATATTAACAATTCGTCTATTTATGAAAATATTTACAAAATTTTTCAAGGATGTTTTAAAATAAAATAATAATATATTATAATATTTTCTAATGTTTCATATGTGTATAAAAAATAAAAGAGTTTAATATTAGAGTAACATTATTCATATATTTAATTATACTGAAATCATAATTTTTAAATAAAAAGATAACATAAAAATAGTAAAAATTAAAATAAAGTAATATTCGTATTTATTTTTAAATAATTTTAATATAATTAAATATATAAATTATATTTGTTTTAAAATTAATAGATTTTTAACCAGACACTTATTAAGTTTCTAAATATACACATTAATAGATATATTCACTCATGGGTCATTTTAGAATCTAACCTGCATAAAAAAGAAGGGCCTAGGAAGCGGCAGCCTAGTGGGAGCTCTTCCAAGCCTAAAACCTTGAGTACATGGCGATAGGCCCAAGTAACTTGATTCGAAACTATTTAATAACAGTAACAGGTCAACCAGCAACAACTTGGTGAACAAGTTCATGTAATCACTGCCAACATGTAGTTCTTCATGACTACAGGGACAGAAGCTATAGGTGGTTGTTACAGTTTACCGCCCTCCTAATTGTTTAGGTACTAAACACTAATGGAGGAAATACAATGACGACTCCCTTAGAAGTACAGAGCCGTAATATTTACTACACACAATTATAAGGTCATAGTATTGGCCACTCATACTTAAAAAGCCACGGAGCCTAACGATGGTTAGTTAGCACACATTTTATAAATATGTCTCTTCTTTCATAGGAAGGAGGAGGGATCGATCAAGCAAAACTTGAATATCCAAACGTCTCGAGTACGACCCTCTCTCACAAAGCCAGTCTTTTATGGGTGCAATCTTCTCCAGAAGCCACACTTTTACGAGTGCAACTCTCTCTCTCTTAAGAAGCCATATTTATACAAGTGTGATTCCAATGTAAAAAGTCGCTCACTTGTTAAGTAACTGAATCTCGATAGGTATAGTTCTTTTTAACCTCACAAGTATACGAATGTTCAGTATAGTTTTTTTGATAAGTCAAGTATTGTATTCATAGGGAGTTAATTTTTTATTTAGAATTAATTTTGTAACTATTTTATATAATTTTTAAATATAAAAAAATTAAAAACTAAATATATAAATAAAATTATTTATAAATTGGATCAAATTTTTATTATTTATTAACTACTTATATTTATATTTTATAAATTTATAAAATAATAATCTTATAAATATATATTTTAAAATATTATTATATAAGTAGAATTATATTTTATAAATTTATAAAATAATAATTTATAATTATATATTATTAAAACATTATTATGTAAGAATGATTACAAATAATAATTTTATAATAATATATTTTAAAATATAATTATATTACTAATATCTAAAAAATTATAAAAAAATAGTTTTTAAATTTATTTTATTTTATTAAAAAAATTAAAAATAAAAAATATAATATAAACAATCAGAAAAATTTAGAAAAAAGAAAAAATAAAAAAAAGAAAAAAAAAGGATGGAGAACCCAAGTAATGGGGTCGCGACGGAACAGAGAATCCAAAAAAAAAACCTATTTATGGGGCAAAAAATCTGCTCCGCAGAGCAGGATTCTCCAATCCAGATCGTGATAGAGTCCCTGCGCCGTGCATAATTATTTACTTTGTATAATTTTTAATTATTAAATGTTTTGCTTATTTATAATTTTTTTAAATAATTTACTTTATATATATATATATATAATTTTTAATATTTTATTTTATTTTAATAATTTAAGTATATTAAAATTTTAAAATTTTAAGAGTGGACTTGTTCAGTATAAAAAAAAAAAAACCTAAATTTACAATTTAAATAAATAATTTTTTATTAGGCAATTTTTTACGGGAAGGGCAGCAGGTGCCAACCACACGCTTAGTTTACGAGTAATGGCCACTGGCAAAATCGAAATTCGAAATTACAACTGTGCGACCGAAATCCAGTACGGAACTCCAAACGTGCAACCCCTAAATCAAACATCAAAGCTAACCTCCACTGAATATCACCGCCGTTAACTCGGAAAAATGACCAATCACTACTCTGCTACGCGTCGCACTTGATAATTTCCCCTGAATAAATGAATAATATTCCTTAAAATAAAAAATGAAAATACCCTAGCGCTTTAACCATTCGTGCCCCACGGCCGCCATTGATGAATAGCTCGCTGCTCGCCGAGAATTGTAATTTTTCTTGTGTGATTTTGTTTGGCTGATTTTTAGGGTTAGGTGTTTTTTGTCGTTGATCGATGCGTTATGGTCTCTGATAAGTAACGTTCCCATCGAAAAGAAATCCTTTGTCCTTCAAAGTCATGATAGCATCGTCTCTTTCCGCTTCGTCTGCTTCTCCACTTCTCTGGGCGGCGCGTCATCGGTTCGCATCCTCTCTTTCTCTTTCTGCTACTTATCTCTCCAGACAATCGGCCTGTTTTCTTCCTAGACCCCCTTCGCCATCTGCTATCTCGTCTTTTCGATCGTTGAGCTTCTCGTCGGCGCTTCGATCGCTTCGGTGCGCCGAATTTCGCGGGAGTCGCGGCGTTGACTGGCGATACCCGGTCGGTCTCAGAGCTCAGATCGCAACCGCTCCTCCTATCGAACTGTTCCAGCGCAGGATCGCTACTATGGGTAAAAATTATTTGATTTCTTTCATGTTGGAATTATCTGTGTGGATTTGTATAATTAGCTAAATATTTTACTGGTCCTTGTTTGAGTGATTGAATAGTTTATTGTTTTTGGTTGAATAACTGATGAATTCCTATTAATTATGATTATTTCGCTTGTTACCTTAGTAGTCGTTCGGAACACGTTAATTTTATCTTTACTGTGGCCGATACTGTTGGTAAACAATCTGTCTCCCACGCAAAGTTGAATTAGCCATCTGAATGTTTTCTATTGGTGCTACTGTACTTCTTATAAAGTGCAAGTATCGTAGAAGTAGCTATTGATTAAGCAGTTGGCTCTCTGTTGCTTTGAATGAAAAATAAAATAAAAAAAAGGATGCTCAATAGAATGTTTATGTTTTTTCCTACCTTGTGAGTTGCTGATAAATTATGGAAAAAAAGCATCTTATAAGAGAATGGTGCACGGTTTAAGCTAAATTGCGCAACGTCTCTGTCATTACTGTTTTTTGATGTTAATTCATCATACCTTTTTCTGGTTGATCTGAAGGTAAGGAATATCAAAGTCAAATATTTTGTGGATTTATGTGAGGTTTGTTAGAATAATTGTTTCGATTATCATTAACATTTGTGAGTGCCTGCAGTTAAATTGTATTTTTTTCTGTGGCCTCTAAGATTGTAAAGGTGAAAGAATATTGAAATTTCCGTATGATCTTTGCATATTATATTATGCTTTTGTAATACTATGGTTGAACATGGGTTATTTTATCATTGTGTTTATTAGTAACATGATTTTCATGCATCCTTGTTCTTTGTTCATTGACTAGTTGCACAGAGAGAGAGAGAGAGAGAGAGAGAGAGAGAGTAGATTCTTTTTTCAGCTGACTGACAGCTGCTTGCTAAGTTTGTGATTCAGCTGATATTATTGTACCTAATTGCTAGAACATGAAGGAAATTAATTAATAACTATATGTCTGAGTTTATGTACATTCATCTGCCCTGATCACGATTACATTTATATGCACTGATCACGATCAGCTTTGCAATTTCTCTATGCGAATAATTAATTTATGGATGTGTAACACATATATCCTTTTGCTAAATATTTCAGCTTCTGAACATGCTTTCAAGGGAATATTCACTAGTCTTCCCAAGCCGGGAGGTGGTGAATTTGGAAAGTTCTACAGTCTACCAGCCCTGAATGATCCAAGGATTGGTATGTTTTGCCAAATAATTCATTAGAAACCTTCTTATTTGACTATTGCGTTGTCATTTCAGTCTACCATTTTGTCCCAAGATTTAGGTGTGTTTACATGTAAACACTTATTATGTGCGGAAGGGTTAACAGCATTATTTAGAAGATTGGTTTATTTTGTGAGAAAGAGTTAACAACATTATTTAGAAGATTGGTTCTTTGCAAGCCTATTTCTATTGCTGAACATGGGGGTGCACTTTCCTCATTCAGTATCAGATAAATTGTTAATCTTTATATTTTCTTTTGCTTCATTGTTTCATTTTTTGCAGATAAGTTACCATACTCTATAAGGATACTCCTAGAATCGGCCATTCGTAACTGTGATGGCTTTCAAGTCACTAAGGATGATGTGGAGAAAATCATTGACTGGGAAAACACTTCACCGAAACAAGTTGAAATCCCCTTTAAGCCTTCTCGTGTCCTTCTACAGGTTGATAGAATCACTTGATTGAAAAAATGCTTGTGAATTTTGAGTACTTAATTTCTGAAATGAAATTTAAAGCTCTGTTATTCTCCAGGATTTTACTGGAGTACCAGCTGTGGTTGACCTAGCTGCGATGCGGGATGCTATGAACAAGCTTGGCAGTGGCCCTGACAAGATAAATCCACTGGTTGGTTTGTCTTTTCTCAATATCTCTATATTCTTTGTTGCTGAACATCACTGCTTCTCATAGACATGGATACATTTGGGTTTGATTTTAGAATTATAAGCATAAAGTATTGTCATTTCTCTTCCAAGAAATTTTTTAAATAATCATTTGCATGGATTTTTGTGTGTCGCTCAATATAGATGATGTTATATATCAGGTTCCTGTGGACCTTGTTATTGACCATTCAGTTCAAGTAGATGTAGCGAGATCAGAGAATGCTATTCAGGCAAATATGGAACTTGAGTTCCACAGGAACAAGGAAAGATTTGGTTTTCTTAGATGGGGATCTACTGCCTTCCATAACATGCTTGTTGTTCCTCCTGGTTCTGGTATTGTTCATCAGGTAAGAAGTTCAGCATTGATGATTCCATTTCTAAGAATTTGGAAAGCTTGTAATATACGCCTTATGGAAAATTTTTGTTAAACATCAGTCATGGTCGAGTTGTCCCCTTATCATAACTGATCTTATACTTATTGGGGTGAATTTATAATCTACAATATTGAGTCTTTCTTTTTCCCTTAGTCATGGATTGTTCTACAAATTATTTTATTTTCATATGACTGAGTATATCAATTCTCTTTTATTCTTTTTGTCATTGTCCCAAATTCCAATTCTGGCACTTAATCTCTCTCTCCTTTCCCCTGTCAACCCTTTTGAAGAAATCTTTTTTGCCATTATCAGTGATCAATTGCAGAGGCCAAAATCTGAATTCTGCCTTGGTATTTATCTTTTCAGTATTAATTTACTGATGCTGGTTTTGTTTTCATGATAATTTGATGGAAATTATGTAATGTACTTGTTAAATGGATATGATCTGCTTTGATTAAATGTAATTCTTTGTGTTGCATATAGGTGCCTAACCGGTATTTGTGAGTTCAACTATTTTTTGGTGCTGAAATGTCAGGTTAATCTCGAATACCTGGGGCGGGTTGTTTTCAACACCAATGGCATTCTTTATCCTGATAGTGTCGTTGGTACTGATTCCCATACAACTATGATAGATGGTCTTGGAGTTGCTGGCTGGGGAGTTGGAGGAATCGAAGCTGAGGCAGCCATGCTTGGCCAAGTGAGTGTTTACTGAATGTCAGTTTTATTTCATTTCCTTCATAAGTCAGTGTTTCAGTGCTCAAAGATGTTTCTGTGACGGCCCGTACATAATTACTCATATAAAGTCACTGTCGAGACTTAAATAAATATTAATGGACATTAAAAAAATTTTACTTTTCTTCCTTACACAGGATTGATTGAGGTCGAATTGCATGAGTTGGCCTTCCAATTTTAATTCCACACAAGGCCGACCAATAGTAAGGTTAGCCGGACTTAAAAGACTGAGATGCTTACTAAACCTTTCAATAACATTAACCAAAAGTAATCACGGAAACATACTAACAACATTCATAGAGTCATAAACAGTGGAATCATTTTACAAGTCTTTTCAAAATATCAAAAGGAAAATAAAATAAGCTCTTCATAGATCAGCTCCGGTCGTCTATATCGTCTAGCTACTTCATAGGGTCTTACTCAACTTCGTCCTCCATAAGCCTTTCTTCATCTGAAAATAGCAAGAATGAGCCACAAAGCCCAGCAGAATACTCACATGCAGAAAACATAAGCATATATATATATAAGCAGATCAAAACAAAGTTTCATAACTTAGCAGACAAAAATCATCATATCGTTTCTTCTTGATTTCTTATTCTTATTATCTTGTCTTTGCAGAATTCATAAAAACCCATTCAAAATTCTTATCATCTTTAGGGACCGGACGAAAGCGGATAACATCGAGGATGGGTTGTGTGTAACCCCACAACCTAAAGCCGTATCCCCTCGTTATACTCCCCAGGGCGGGAGGTAATGCCTTTAACCCGGCATACGGGGCCGTAGTCCAAAAGTTTTATGCCACCAAAAGGTTCCCTCCCGTGGCCCAGGAGGCAATCTTGGAGTGTCACTTCAATATCCTTCATCCATCTTTAACAGCAAGTTTAATGGAAACTCGGTTCTTAGTTCATATCTTTTGATGGCTATTCATCGTAGTTCGAAAGTCATAGAGTTTCACTTTCTGTCCGAATTAATACATTTTTTTTTCTTGTTCTTAAAGCCTTTGTTCTTAACTTCATCAGTTGAAGTCCGTATCCTTTAATCATCTTAAAGTTAAAGATTCTTTGATCAAAAGTCGGAGGTCTTATTCGTCAAAGCAGGAAGCCTTTTCCTTCAAAATCCGGAGTGCTTTTCTGTTCAAAATCCGGAGTGCTTTTCTTAAAAGGACGGAGTTCCAAAGCCAGAGTTCTTTTTCATTAAAATCCGAAGCTCTAAAAGCCGGAGTGCTTTTTCTTTAAAATCCGGAGCTCTAAAAGCCAGAGTGCTTTTTCTTAAAAATCCGGAGTGCTTTTTCATCAAAGGACGGAGTGTTTTTCATCAAAAGTCCGGAGTTCTTTTTCATAAAAGGACAGAGTGCCTTTTTCATCAAAAGTTCGGAGTTCTGAAATTAAGGGTCGGAAGTCTTTTCTTTAAACATGCAATTATCGAAGTTTATATAATCATACTTCAAACAGAATAAAATTGAACATCATGAATATCAATGCTTTCTTTTAAACATGCGATTAAGAACGATTCTTCCTTAAATCAAACAACAGAACAAATATCGTACGTACAAAAACATAAATCCATCAAAATATCATATAAAGGAACAGAACAACTTCATACATTCTAAAACATAATTTCATAATAATATCAGATTTATTCGTATTACAAACATGCATAATCATGAACTTTAAAACAATGTGAGTACTCTTGCCTGGATTCCTTTTTCTTTGCCTTGAACTTTTCGGTCTTTCTTTACTAGGAAATTCTACTGAGTGCATTTTTCTGATGTTCTCTAGTCCTTATTTATAGCCCTTGGTTTTGGTGGCCGTCATTTATGACTCTACATTTTTCAAAGAGTGTCATTTATGATTTTACATTTTTCAAAGAGTGTCATTTATGATTTTACATTTTCAAAAAGTTTCGGGATTAGCTAGATTATTTATGGCTGTGCATTCCCAAAGTACTGAGTCATTAATTTTCCTTGACCGGTAAAGTCTTTCTAACATTATTACTTCGGCTTCTTCATCAACATCAACTTCGGCTTTCTTCTCCCACAATCTTACTTCGGCCTTACATGGTTGGAGTTGATTTTTATCAAAGAAATCCGAACTTCTTTTCATCCCGGAAATCCGGACTCGTTTTTCATCAACGGAAATCCGGACTTCTTTTCATCATGGAAATCCGGAATCATTTTTCATCAAAGGAAATCTGGACTGATTTTCACCAAGGAAATCCGGACTTCTTTTCACCAAGGAAATCCGGACTAGATTTTCATCAAAGAAATCCGGACTTCTTTTCATCAAGCAAGGGCCGAACTTGATTTCATCTTAAGGCCGATTACTTTTCTTATTACATTTTCCGGTCAACTGGCGTTGACCGAATTATAAGGATTTGATGACTGGAAATTTTCTATGTTCAAAAATCTGGCTCGTTACAGTTTCTTCACAAATCAGAAGCTACCTTGTTTTCTACTAGTGTGCGACTCAATTCAGGCACCAGTCATCATTGTTTGTTATTGGATTAGTTCTTGTTAATATGACCTCCTCTGCTCCTCCTTGAATGGAATGTTCTTGTGGCTTTCTTTTTTATTGTGAAGCTGTTGATGTAATCCCTTGTAAGGGGTTTGGTTAGATCTATTTTGGCCTTTGGTATAGAGATATTTCACATAACAGCTCTTTTTTTTTTTAGGCGGTGGTGGGTTGGGGTGTAGTTTTTCCCATCAAAATTAATGGTAAATGTTTTTGGATAGACACTACTGTATCTTAGCTGTTGCCCCTCGTTGACGTGGGTATTTAATCACTGTTCGTGTTGTCTGATTGTTGTTTTTACTGATTTGACAGCCCATGAGCATGGTTTTGCCTGGTGTTGTTGGATTCAAGTTGACTGGGAAATTGCACGATGGTGTCACTGCTACAGACTTGGTTTTGACAGTGACCCAGATGCTGAGAAAGCATGGTGTTGTTGGCAAATTTGTCGAGTTTCATGGTAAGTCTATTGTTAAAATGCTAATCAATCATGTTGATTTTGATTGGAACACATCTGTTAAGTGTTTTTTGTTGTTCAACTCATCCAATTGAGTAATGAATTAAGAAGTTTATTATATGTACAGGTGAGGGTGTGGGTAAATTGTCATTGGCTGACAGAGCTACCATTGCAAATATGTCTCCTGAATATGGAGCTACCATGGGCTTCTTCCCTGTAGATCATGTTACATTAGAGTATCTCAAGTTAACTGGAAGGAGTGATGAGACTGTGAGCTCTTTCTCTTTCTCTCTCTTTCACACATGCACACATACACACACACACATGCATGCACATACACCCCACCACCACCACCCTTATTCACACACACACTCATGCACGTGTGCGTGCACGCACACACACGCACACACACACACACACACACACACACACACACACGTACATATGCCCTCATACATTACACCACATGAAGCATATTTGTTGCCCTGCTAGATTTAGTGTGCTTTGGTATTGATTCCTTCTTTTTTTTCCATTTGTATTTTCTTGTATTCTAGGTGTCTATGGTGGAATCGTACTTGCGTGCAAACAATATGTTTGTTGACTACAATGAGGTAAAAGCCGCCTCTTCATGTTCTTGTTGGACAAGTTTGCTGTCTCTACTATACACACTTGGTTGGCTCTGTCTGTTATTGCGCTGAACAGAATTTTCATTATGCAGCCTGAACAAGAAAAGGTATTTTCATCATATTTAGAGTTGGACTTGGGAAATGTTGAACCTTGTTTGTCAGGACCAAAGCGGTATGATGCTCATTCTGCAAATTTCTCTCTCGAACATGCAATAGAAGTCATTGTTAAATCTTACATTAGTGTACTGTTGGAACTCAAAATAACAGGCCACATGACCGAGTTCCCGTGAAAGAGATGAAAGCTGATTGGCATTCATGTCTTGACAACAAAGTTGGATTCAAGGTTAAACTCCAAACTCCAAACTTTCATTTGCTTGTCTTTGGAACCATGTTTCTGCTACATTAACTTGAAGTGTGAATATAAAGATGCTTTCCATCCTGGTTACATACTTGTTTTTATCTGAATTGATCAGCAGTCTTGCATTGCTATTTGTGATTGCTCCTCTCTGCTGCGTAGTTTCTAACGTTTGAAATCCTCAGGGTTTCGCTGTGCCAAAAGAGCAGCAGGACAAAGTGGCTAAGTTTTCATTCCATGGACAGCCTGCTGAGCTGAGGCATGG
The DNA here is from genome assembly GCA_033239525.1 of Nepenthes gracilis. Taxonomy (NCBI): domain Eukaryota; kingdom Viridiplantae; phylum Streptophyta; class Magnoliopsida; order Caryophyllales; family Nepenthaceae; genus Nepenthes; species Nepenthes gracilis. Next base: position 14,036,398 of record BSYO01000027.1, on the reverse strand, counting down.
CAGTGTTGTCATAGCAGCGATTACTAGTTGCACCAACACATCAAACCCTAGTGTCATGCTGGGTGCTGCACTGGTTGCAAAAAAGGCCTGTGAACTAGGTTTGGAGGTTAGTAGTGCTTCACGTTCAATTATAGTTATGACTGTTAGCTTGTTTGTTCCTGTATCCACCTGTCAAGATCTGTTTCTCGACTGCAGTCATCTAAAAGAATTTTATATGTTCACCAGGTCAAGCCATGGATTAAGACCAGTCTTGCCCCTGGTTCTGGAGTGGTTACAAAGTACTTGCTTCAAAGGTATGAATTTTGATCATTTGTAAGTGATGCCCTGAAATTTTCCTTTTTGATTTTGATTTTATGTGCCTGCTGTATCGGTTTGGTTTAAATTATTAGTTAAGAAATGCGGAAACTCTCTCAAAGCTAAATTGTTGGTGTCCGACACAATCTCTCGATATGTGTCCAAACTTTTTTATTAAAAGAAAAAAAAACCAATAAGCTCTGACACATTTTTAACACATTTTTGTTTAGAATTTTTATTTATATTTTGTATCTTTTGACAATTACAAAGTACAAATATAAAAAATTAAATTGTAGATGCTGATTGATAAATAAAAATTTGTTGTATTAAGTTTTGTATTAGTTTGTTGAGTTATATGACTTTTGTCATTACTTTTGTTTAACTATAATATCTTTTTTATTATTATAAAACAAGTATAACTTATTTATACTGGTTCAATTACATACTTTTTTATAAAAAATTTTGGGTAATGAAATAAAAATATTGAATTGAACCCCTTTAGAGATAGAAGAGACATTTGGCCCGGGTTGCTGAAATGACCACCATTCATGACATTCATGCATTTGCTACAATAAAAATATGTTTATTTATTACTAATATAAATTAGTGTTGTCTATGAATTAGAAAAATAATAAACTCGGATTTTATTTAGCATTTTTCCAGCATGTTGTGTCATCATATCTATAAAAATAGCTTCAGCATGTTGGTGTTCTTTCTGTGTCCAGTGTCGTTCATGCTTAGCTTATCGATATGCCATACAGTTGGTTGGCCTTAAATTTTTTTGTTATTGATGTCTGCAGTGGCCTGCAAAAGTACCTGAACCAGCTGGGTTTCAACATTGTTGGTTATGGCTGCACTACTTGTATTGGAAATTCTGGGGAACTTGATGAATCAGTTTCTGCTGCTATTTCAGAAAATGGTCTGTCCTTTTTATTTGGCTTTATCGTTCAGCTTCTCCTTCGCATGTCGGTGAATGATATGCTTTCTTTGGATTTCATAGTGTTCTGAAATTGGTTTCTGGAGTTTCCAAATCAGTTTCTGATTTTATTCGCTTATTTTGCTAGGTTGTCTTCCTTTTAGTCCTTGCCGTTTGTGGATTGTGGAAAAATTTGGAGAACATTATTTGGATATATTTTCAAATGCCTATCTGCTAGCTTTTCCTTATTTTTGTTACAAGAGGATATTAAATTGCATGTTGTGAAACTCTTAGAATCATAAGGTTTACAATTAGTAGACATCTCATTATAAAGTTAGATTGACTTGAAAGAGGTGGGATCAGATACAATTTTAAAATTAAGCATCTTTAGGGGATCATTTAGTTGTGGATTCTTTTTTCCATCTATAAAATGTTGTCTAATGCTGCATCTTGGTTTCATTTTCAGACATTATTGCTGCAGCTGTGCTTTCTGGTAACCGCAATTTTGAAGGCCGCGTGCATCCCTTGACTAGAGCTAACTATCTTGCTTCACCTCCATTGGTTGTCGCTTATGCACTTGCTGGCACGGTACATCTCCACATGCAGTTCTTTTATGAAGGCATTTGAACCAAAGCTAAGAACAGATAAACGGGGATCTCATATGTACAAAGAGTGGGGATAGGGATCTCCAAATAAGATTTATGCTTTCTGGGTTTCTCCCAATTTACATGACACTCCCTATGTTTGAATTTCCTGATCGAGTTGTTAGTATGTGATAAACACTATTTAATATTTATTTTTGCTGAGTCGGGTATGTTAAGTGGGTAGTTGTTGAAATAAAATCTTACAGTCTTTCTTCAACCATAAGTTTACTGGACTCGAAAAAAGATTTTGCATGGGTGCTTAGTGTTTTTGCTGGATTAAATCATGCTATCAATCATGAAAACATCTATATCAATCAGGAAATGAAATTATACTCATGATCAAGTGATGGTAAACTTGTCAAAACGAAATTAAACAGATGATAAAATGAACAAGTAACATGATTGTTAACCATTTTAATTGCTTTGTGCTTTTTTTTTTTGGCAGGTAGACATCGATTTGGAGAAGGAACCAATTGGAACAGGAAAGGATGGGAAAAGTGTGTACTTCAAGGATATCTGGCCTAGCAATGAGGAGATAGCAGAGGTTATTGGTTTTATCATTCAATTATTAACATCTAATGTTATGACTGCCATCGATTTCAAAGGATGTCCCATCATTAATCAAAAGAGTACTCATATGATTCATTGGGTGGGATGACGGAATGGACTAGAGACGAATTCATCATAATTGGGGTTAAAAATAACGTGATATTTTTATTTTTATTTATCAATATTGAAAAAGTTTTTGAAATGAGAGGTGTTAAGCTTTTTATCATTTTGGCGCTGAACTGTTTTCCCTCGGGACCTCCCCTCCAATATCGTCAATGCAATAGAGTTTTAACTATCGAGTTTTGGATGGATTGGCATAGTTTTAGTTTCCCTTTTTTTCAAAATTTTTTTCACAAATACTCTTTGATATGGTATGATATCATGCTGTTTTAGGTTGTCCAATCAAGCGTATTGCCTGACATGTTCATGAGTACCTATGAGGCAATCACAAATGGAAATCCCATGTGGAATTCTCTTCAAGTTCCTCCAGGCACCCTTTATCAATGGGATTCAAACTCCACATACATACATGATCCCCCATATTTCAAGAACATGAGCTTGAATCCGCCTGGTCCTCATGGAGTGAAGAATGCCTACTGCTTGCTCAACTTTGGTGACAGTATCACCACTGACCACATATCTCCTGCCGGAAGTATCCACAAAGACAGCCCTGCAGCGAAGTTTCTCCTCGAGCGTGGGGTGGACCGTAAGGAATTCAACTCTTATGGTAGCCGTCGGGGGAACGATGAAGTCATGGCAAGGGGCACCTTTGCTAACATTCGGATTGTTAACAAGCTCTTGAATGGAGAAGTGGGCCCGAAGACCATTCACATTCCAACAGGAGAAAAGCTGTATGTATTTGATGCTGCAACGGTGAGATCTGTATTTCCAAGTTCCTCTATGCTTTGGTTCTTTTCTTGGCCGTGTATGTTATGCTACTGTTTCTTTATAGATCAAGAATGTTAGGTAATCAAATAACATGTATAAAGATAGGCATTGCAGATAGGAGAATACAAAATGGACGAGTACTGTCATATTAAAAGATAAGTTAAGGAATGATAAAAATTGTAAATGCTTAGAACCTGCATTTATAGAAGATAATATGTAGGAATGACATCTGAGATGCTTTTCACCCTTGAATTATTGGCAAAATGAAATACTGTTAAAAAAGATGGCAGTGATTGGAGGAAATAAGGAAAACTTGAGGTGATGTGATAAACGAATCCGCTTTCGTTGATTGATGACCTCAATGATGACTCATTTATAGATTTGTCATTTTAAAGGGGCCAAAAAAAGATTTAAAATTGCAATGAAGAAATAACATTTGAGATAATTTAAACAGTTAAAATTATAAGTCAAATGAAATACCGGTGAGAAAAGATGAGTTGTGATAGGAGGAAAGGTAAATTTGACGTGATGTGATAAAAAATAATTTAAAATTGTTTTTATTATTGAAGCATATTGTACTAGATTGAGTAGAATGATAAAAACTAATTTGTATAGCCTATCCACCTAGTAGGCATTCAAACTTCTGTTGTTCTGTTGTATTTATACATGCATATTTGGAAACTTTTCTGAGATGCCCTTCCACTAGAAGATGCACTGTATTGATTCCGACAAAAGTAGCACACCGTCTGTCAAATTCTTTAGTTGTTTGCTGAGTAGGGTAAATATCTAGTGTTCTCTTCTTCTTACTAGCACCTCTTTCTTTCTCTCTCTCTCTCTCTCTCTCTCTTTTTAAGAATTATACCTGTCTTGTTGAATAACCAATGGTTCCCTCTACAGAGGTACAAGGATGCTGGGCAAGACACAGTTGTCCTAGCCGGAGCTGAGTATGGAAGCGGTAGCTCCAGAGACTGGGCTGCAAAGGGCCCCATGTTGCTGGTGAGTTAACCATTCTCGGTCCCGTCTTCATCTCCTCTCTTAGGCTTGGCTCTTTTACTTAATCGTTCGCATATCGCATTATGCTTCTATTTCAGGGAGTCAAAGCAGTGATAGCAAAGAGCTTTGAGAGGATCCATCGCAGTAATCTTGTTGGCATGGGGATTATTCCTCTTTGCTTCAAGCCAGGTGAGGATGCAGACACGCTAGGATTGACTGGTCACGAGCGCTACACAATTGACCTACCCTCGAAGGCCAGCGAGATAAGGCCTGGTCAAGATATTACAGTCTCAACCGACACTGGAAAATCCTTCACGTGCGTGCTCCGGTTTGACACCGAGGTACTATCCCTTTTTTTACCTCAAAGTTTTAATTTAGACCTCCCAAAGGGGATCCTTGGCTCAAAATTAGAGTTATTACCGTGTGGCTTGGTAGTCAATGATTTACGTCTTGGAAATTAACCCTTGCATAATATGAGGTAAGGCCCCGTGCAGTGAATCTAAAAGTAGTCCGACCCTTTCCTGGACTTTACCCATAGCAGAAGCTTCATGCACCAAGTAACCCTTTTAGTTGATTTTTCTTAAGAGCACCTAGTAGCCATTGGTATAAATAAATGGATGAGACGTCATGTCATCGAAAGCCTTTAAAAAGGCAATAAAGGGTGTCCCCTGTTACCGCTATTTGTTGAAATACTAATTTTGCATTGACATTAAGATGACAAGATAGGTTACAAATTCCCTGAGCCATCTCCCAACTCCACATCCTTCCCGTCTCTGTCCACTCCACCCATCCATCAGTGCCGAACTCTTATCAAGCCAAACCCGATTTGTGATTCACTCACGAATACTCAAACAACCACAAAAAGAACTCAAATTATGAAAAACAGTGTGATATTTGAGTAGTAGAATTCATAGACGATATCAGGCAATGGGAATGGAAGGAACGGAAAGATAACATCATTCCTTTGAATTAGTCTTACAATTTACTCTAAATAAGTCCTAACACTCCTAGAGCAAATCCTAGGCTAGCCACGACAATGCCCCAAAGGTCCCAAGCTTATAGCTACAAAATAGATCCTGACTTGGTTTCTAGGCTAGTCGATTTTCTGAACATTTTCCGCAATCCAATTGCTCAACCTAAGTGCGGGGTCAGGCATCAATCTATTGCTAAACCTCTTGCTTTGGCATATCACATGTGAAGCAAATAAATTCCATGTTCATTATTTTTCTTTAATACATCACATTTAAAATTTGATTGCTGAAAATATTCACGACAAATATTGAAATTTAAGCAGAAAAAGGGAAAAAAAAAGGGCGACTAGAGCAAAGCTTCTAAGAACTCTCCTCACTACTAATTCTAGTCATTGATCATCATTGCTATATAGTGTGCAATCCATGGATGACAATACGATATTAATATCAGTCATGGTCATATTAGTATCAGTCGTATCGATGATGTGTAGCAATATTAAATGTTGTGGATATAAATTTTTTTCCCTCATGACCTTATAGAAAGTAAGCCATATGGTAAAATTCGAGCGTCGTTAAAATTTTATATATCTATTTGAGTAATTCTAATTAATTTTATCAAAGAGTCTTAATCTTGCCATTGGTCATTGAAATATATCCTAAAATTTTTGATTTTATAGATCAACATTGAAATTAATTATGTGAATTTAAGTTTTTAAGATTGGAACAAAGCCCAGAAAAGAAGAAATGATTAATATCTATTGGCTATATCAACTAATATATCGTACGCAATGTCACCGTGGGATTGTTCCTATACTTTGAAATACTATCCATACACAAAATTTTATTCCATCGTGCCATCTTATATGGGTAATGTGGCTTTCAGATGCTGCGGTGAAATATTGATATGTTACCATATTGACTATATATTGTATTATATCGACCAAATATAATACTCCCTGCTTAGAATTTCACAAATTTATTTCATTCGATATATGCAATACCGATACGTATTATCTGATATGAAAGATGATATAACTGAGAGTGGCACTAATATTGATCTTTTCATCCATATTAGGCTATAAACTTTCTTATAGGATCTTTACAACATTTCGTCTCAATTGATCCGTTCTCTCATTCTCTGCAATTGGGCTACTTTCTCCTGTTCTCTTTGTCATTGCATTTCTGTGACTCGTCTTCATTGCGTTTTGTCAGGTGGAGCTAGCATACTTTGACCATGGCGGCATTCTACCATACGTCATCCGTAACCTGATGAAGCAGTAATCATCATCCGGCCGAGCTTTCTCTGCCATCGATGGCTTCCCCCTTTGGCTCGTACGCCCCCTCTTATATGTTCTCCTTTTTGCCATGTGTGTGGAAAACTGTGATTTGGGAGCTGCTCATGGAAATCCATGGCTTAAAACGACAAAAAGGGTTTTTTTCTTCACGTTGTAGGGAATTTGGAGGCCGCAATAAAGAACAAGAAACCGGAGAATAACGTCCTTTCAACCCACCGCCCCTCCCGTTAAGGGGTAATCGGGTGTTATTATTTATGGTTCATTTTTGCCTTCGTCCACGTCTCTTAATAAATTGATGTCATTTGTTTACTTCGTTATTTTTGATTCTGAAATCTCTCATCCATTCTCTTCATGTTTGAACTATTCAATAAAAGCCATGATGGGGCGAGTACTTTTTTACCCATCTGAAGGATAATGAGGCATAAATATTAAACACTTGTCTCTTGATTTATACGGATCCGCGCTTGATGCGGGCTTGAGCCTTACCCATTTCTCCCGTGCCATCGCAAATGAATAAACGGTAAAGATTAGCATATTTGGCGCCTATTCCAAGTGGAATTGTGCCCGATGCGAGTTCGATCTGTACATATTTTCTTTTGCTACATTGAATGGATGATGCGAAAGGCTAGTGCCTAATCTCTGAGGACTCGTCGGCGTGGGTCTGAGTTTTGCCCATTTCTTATTTGCTTCGAAGAACGCGTGTTGTGTAAAGGTATCGTAGTTGGCGCTTGATTCACGTGAACCTGTCCGTGGTGCTGTTCTAGCCTCGCCCTTCTCGCATCTTCTGGTTATTAGCATTGTAGGCCGGGAAAAAAATCTTTAAGTATTAGGATCTCTTATATTTTTCGATGTTTAGTGGTCATTTTGAAAGTGATAGAACGTAGAAATTGAGATCATATTTTAATATGTTATTAGTTTGACTGTTATTAGTTGTTGCCATTGGACTATTAATGGCAGGAAATGATGTTGAAATCACCACTAATGACTTTATGCTTGGGAAAAAAAGGTTGGATTATATTAAGTTCATTTGAAATATCGATGAAAATATCTGTATAGATGGTCATGGTTGTGTTGTATTGGTATCGGTCGTATCTGTGTTGACTGTATGAGATAATAAATATTAGTATCCAAAGAAATTAGAAATTGTAAGCTGATCAGATTGGTATAATAAAAGGTGTATTGATCGTGGTTGTGATGTATCGATATTGGTCGTATTTGTGTTGAATGTATTAGATAATAAATATTAATATAGAAAAAAAATTAGAAATCGTAAACTGATCAGTAAATATTAATTGGTACAATAAAAGGTGTACAGTGATCAATATACTGAATATTGGTTTATATCTTGATATATTCATTGATACGATATGTCATAGTTCTATACGGTTTTAAGAAATAACTGTATTGGATCGATATCGGTCGTATCTGTGTTGAATGTATCAGATAACAAATATTAGTATAAAAAAAATTAGAAATTACAAGCTAACTAGTAAATATTGATTGATATAATAAAAGGTGTATAGAGATCAATATAATGAATATTGGTTTACGATATGTCATAACTCTATCACGGTATTAAAAGATATCTGTATTACGGGCTTGTGTCGATATATTCAGGTGATATTCACTTATATGGTCAAAAGAATTAAATTATTTATTTTATTTTATTTTACATTCATCAAAACAAGAGTCGTATATGCTATTTTTTGAAAAAACTATTCCTCGCATAATATAAAATTAATAATTGAATAATAGTTAAAGATTTAATTAAACAAAAACAATATTATATATATTTATAAAAATATCTTATAAACATACAAATAAAAATTTACTGCTTTCGTGTCACATTGAAAATTGAAATATTTATTTTTTCTATTAATATCAAAGAGTAAATATTTTATCATATAAATATTTTTAATGATTTATTTTCTGATTTTTTTACCATATAAATATTTTTAATGATTTTATATTTACATATAAAAAAATAAAAAAATATATATTTAAAGAATTATTTTTAAATTTCAGCTGCATCCCGAGCTCCAATTATTAAGAGAGAGAGGACTCAACAAAAACCCCATTATATTTATTTGTATTATTACCGTAAATATAAAAAAAGAGTATTATTTTTACTCCCAGAGAACATTCTACAATCTCTGCGTCTATACATCAGAAATACAAACCACAAAGAATTGGGAAGACTTACAAAATGCTCGACGATGAGCTTCCTTTGGTAGATCTTGAAGGTCTCTTGCATAACCAAATTCTCCCTTCCTCAACATTAACATGAAACACCGTCTCAATTTCGGGTGCCGGGACTCGATTTTTGGGTGATCTGATGCTCTATCCATCGCAGCATTTGAGAATATTTCAAAAGTATCCGATGACACGGCTCGTATAAATAGGACCTTTCTGAACTAGTTCCGGCCACGGAGGGATCGGCTCACCTGTGAGGCAATAGCCACGGCCTTCGCTTCTGTGCTAGTCATCACCCACTCTCTCTCCGCACGCCGCTGCCGTTGCCGTGCATTCTTTGCCCGCTTTGGCGCTAATCTCACATCTCTTTCCACAAATGCAAGCCTAAATTTCTCGGCGATCGACAGCCCCGTAGGCATCGAAATAGTCCTACTGATGATTTCGGGGCATTGCCCGGTTACTGCCCAGGTGCTGGGATCGATATCCTTCACTATTGGATCATCCAACACGATACCCGGTAACGCTTCTCTCGGGATGTGGATCCCCTTGAAGCCAAAGGGCGACGGGGGCTGCGGGTTCACTATGATGCGTGGGCATTCAGTGGCGAAGTTCTCCAATGAGTTGTGATCAATTTTCGGCTGCAATAACAGGCAGGGAGAAAAATGAGGTAACAGGCAAAAAGCAGAGAAAAATGGAAGCAGCAATTTTTACGACCCGAATCATAACCAAACTGGTCCGGTTCGGGTTTGCGGTTTACTGATTTATTTTAACACCCCTATTAAACACATACTAGTTAGGTTGTCGTTAAAAATACACGTATCAATCAACTTAGTAATGGAAATTCTAGCAATGAGCATATAGGCAAAAAAAGATTCAAAAGCAAATTCATATTCATTAGATAAGATATTGTATGGATGTTTTTCATGAGGATAACCAGACTGACGATCAGGTCAGTTGAGGACAACAAGACAACGATAGGTGAATTGCCATTTTCATATTCTTAGCATAAATGGTAAGAGCAATCTTACCCTCCCTCCCCCTTAAGGGTAGAACTAGATTAAGAAATCTTTGGGATTACAAGGCTAATAAAAGGAAGAGGTGAGACTCATACACACGTCAAGTACAGATTTACAGGGATCGAGTATCAACTATGTTACATTTACATCTCAAATAAAACTTTTCCACCCACATGGGCAATGAGAAGAATCAATTGAACCACGCCAAACATGTTGGTTGAATTGGATTCAGTGGAGTAATTTAGATGTGGAAAAAAGAGCAAAAACCATAAATGAAAATATTAATATCGGTAGCAGTCATTGTCATATCGCTACTGAATATATTGGATAATACATATATCAGATATATCAAAAGAAAAAAAATTCTGAAAATCATAAATTAATAAGGTTATATCGACCAAATATCAAATATATCGGATAATATTTTAAATATTAGCCGATATAACATTGATACAATAACATATCATCATATTGTCATGATATCGACAAATATCGAGATCGGGGCGATATAGCTATAGCCAATATTTACATTTGTTAAAAAAACACTAGTTAAGCCCGTACCCAAATAAACCACCGCAAAGATTGTGCGCCATGAGCCATCTGTGTTGAATCGAGTTCCTCCCACGAATCTCCTTCCCCGTCATTCAGTTTTGGTTTCAGTATATCGAGGCATCTATGAGCAGTGTAATCACTCCTTGGGCAGCCTCTGCAAATTTAGGTTCATAAGCATCACCCATGTCAAAAACCCAACATCCTCATGTCAAATATATAAAGGGAGCAATTGTAGCAACAGTTTCTCAACCGTGTAAGAGCTAAGAAATTTAACATTTTATTTGCTGGGTAAAAGTATATCAGTCAATATGAATATCAGTATTAACCCTCTGATACCATGAAAAAATTTCAATAAAAGCCACATTAACAATAACATATTAGTCAATATTCAAAATATTGACCAATATCACACCCCACAGTTTAGTTTGTTCTGCTTCACAAATTCAAATACGTCCGGTATTAATATAATCACCTATATGGCCAATACTGATAGGGATGACAGAGAGGCTGCACTAGGGATATGCCAAAATTATGTAGTTCTTACCCGCATCTCAATATTTTCAAAGAAGAGCAATGCTGCATTAACTGAGTGATACCATGGAGATTTATATTGCTGCATTGGCTGCACAAGATAATCTATATTAGTATAATAGACTTCCAGAATACGTGGCTCCATAAAAGCAATTTATGAATGTCTTCATGGTTCACTGAATTTTAACAAAGATGATGAAAAGTAAGCCCCCAACCATTTAGAGTTCAATTCCCATTCTAAACCCCTGACCAATATAAGTTAGAAGCTTGAAGCTTCCTGTGCGTTGTGGATATTGCAAGGTCAAGGTAAGGTCGAGATATAATTTAACTGAGTATTGCAGTAGTAGTTATTAAAGAGGCAGATCATGGGATGAAATATCAATATGGCTATCAGCATGGGCATCGGAACAAGCTACAGCCATATTGATATCAGTGATATCAAAGAGAATATACTACTATTGAATTTAAAATCTTGTCTGCAATTCAGAAATTATGGACAAATAACAGTGGATAAATCGCTAATTTAGAGACATAACACGATCTTGTCATGGAACTGGGATGAATCAGCTTCAAGCAGCCAATATTAATATATATCAGGTGATATTTTACTTATGATCTAACATTTCATTCCATGGGGGCGATGAATCATATTTCATTGGAACTTGTAACTCAAATGGAACTTTAAGGTTGTTCAAATCATTGAAGTTGACCTATGAAAAAGAAACTTCAAAAAAAAAAAAAAAAAGATCCGCAACTCAGAATTTTGAACCTCCTTGCGTTGCATTTTGCTCAGATTGTCTGATAAATGGAAACTCAAGCATCAGTACCTTATATCTACAGCAAACAATGATCTACAAATCTCTGAAACTTTTGCAAGGCCAGAATCAGTAACATCAGAACAAGAAACATCAAGGATTTCCCAGCATCCATCAGCAAGTGAAATGATCATATCATCATTTAGTAACTTTCTTCTTCTAGCAATGGCTGCAATCGCCATCTGTCATTCAATGATAAAACTAGAAAATTTAAGATAACTGGAATTAACGTGAAGTGAAGAACAGCCAAAATCAGTCGTTAAGCATTTACTCAGGAATCATAAGCCTTGAAAATCCAGTTTGAAGTCATAAAGAGTGAATTCAGTTTATATTTTAACATAGAACAATAGCTTCTGTAAATAATACACCCAGTTAATAATGAGAAATTAACTGCAAAAGAAAATGACAAGTTTTGAGCCAGCAATATGGACTAGAACCTTTTTTTTAATCTATTGAGTTTTCATTTGCTTGAATTTTGTGCAACACTTGGTTGAAGTTAATCATAAATGCTTGGAAATATGTGATGGGTGGGTGAATTAGGTGAAATGATAAGTTACTCTATTATCAATTAGACATGAATGAAAATATCGGCCTATATATATATATATTGGTATTGGGCCCTTGATACCATGGAAAAATTGCGATATATTACTGAATAAATGATATACTATAATATATAGACTGATGTTCAAAATAGTATGATATTTGTTTATTAGTTTAGAATTTTCAGATATTTTTTTTCCAATACATCCGATACCGATATAGTTACAACCGATATTTTCATCCATGGGCCTATAAAACACGAGCCAATATCAAAATAGACTCTTTGCAATGCAGGGCTAAAGGTTGCATATGTCTAACCCTTCCTAAATCATACAATGTAGGAGCCCTTCATGTTGAGCTTCCCTTCTACTTGTATAAACAAAAAAATTATCCCCAAATAGAAGGATAATTACGAATACTTATTGTGATGCTTGGTTAGGATCTCACGACACCATATCATGAAATTGAACTGCCGAATGACATTATCAAAATCCAGATTGATAAAAGCCAATATTTACATTTGTTAAAAAAACACTAGTTAAGCCCGTACCCAAATAAACCACCGCAAAGATTGTGCGCCATGAGCCATCTGTGTTGAATCGAGTTCCTCCCACGAATCTCCTTCCCCGTCATTCAGTTTTGGTTTCAGTATATCGAGGCATCTATGAGCAGTGTAATCACTCCTTGGGCAGCCTCTGCAAATTTAGGTTCATAAGCATCACCCATGTCAAAAACCCAACATCCTCATGTCAAATATATAAAGGGAGCAATTGTAGCAACAGTTTCTCAACCGTGTAAGAGCTAAGAAATTTAACATTTTATTTGCTGGGTAAAAAGTATATCAGTCAATATGAATATCAGTATTAACCCTCTGATACCATGAAAAAATTTCAATAAAAGCCACATTAACAATAACATATTAGTCAATATTCAAAATATTGACCAATATCACACCCCACAGTTTAGTTTGTTCTGCTTCACAAATTCAAATACGTCCGGTATTAATATAATCACCTATATGGCCAATACTGATAGGGATGACAGAGAGGCTGCACTAGGGATATGCCAAAATTATGTAGTTCTTACCCGCATCTCAATATTTTCAAAGAAGAGCAATGCTGCATTAACTGAGTGATACCATGGAGATTTATATTGCTGCATTGGCTGCACAAGATAATCTATATTAGTATAATAGACTTCCAGAATACGTGGCTCCATAAAAGCAATTTATGAATGTCTTCATGGTTCACTGAATTTTAACAAAGATGATGAAAAAGTAAGCCCCCAACCATTTAGAGTTCAATTCCCATTCTAAACCCCTGACCAATATAAGTTAGAAGCTTGAAGCTTCCTGTGCGTTGTGGATATTGCAAGGTCAAGGTAAGGTCGAGATATAATTTAACTGAGTATTGCAGTAGTAGTTATTAAAGAGGCAGATCATGGGATGAAATATCAATATGGCTATCAGCATGGGCATCGGAACAAGCTACAGCCATATTGATATCAGTGATATCAAAGAGAATATACTACTATTGAATTTAAAATCTTGTCTGCAATTCAGAAATTATGGACAAATAACAGTGGATAAATCGCTAATTTAGAGACATAACACGATCTTGTCATGGAACTGGGATGAATCAGCTTCAAGCAGCCAATATTAATATATATCGGTGATATTTTACTTATGATCTAACATTTCATTCCATGGGGGCGATGAATCATATTTCATTGGAACTTGTAACTCAAATGGAACTTTAAGGTTGTTCAAATCATTGAAGTTGACCTATGAAAAAGAAACTTCAAAAAAAAAAAAAAAAGATCCGCAACTCAGAATTTTGAACCTCCTTGCGTTGCATTTTGCTCAGATTGTCTGATAAATGGAAACTCAAGCATCAGTACCTTATATCTACAGCAAACAATGATCTACAAATCTCTGAAACTTTTGCAAGGCCAGAATCAGTAACATCAGAACAAGAAACATCAAGGATTTCCCAGCATCCATCAGCAAGTGAAATGATCATATCATCATTTAGTAACTTTCTTCTTCTAGCAATGGCTGCAATCGCCATCTGTCATTCAATGATAAAACTAGAAAATTTAAGATAACTGGAATTAACGTGAAGTGAAGAACAGCCAAAATCAGTCGTTAAGCATTTACTCAGGAATCATAAGCCTTGAAAATCCAGTTTGAAGTCATAAAGAGTGAATTCAGTTTATATTTTAACATAGAACAATAGCTTCTGTAAATAATACACCCAGTTAATAATGAGAAATTAACTGCAAAAGAAAATGACAAGTTTTGAGCCAGCAATATGGACTAGAACCTTTTTTTTTTAATCTATTGAGTTTTCATTTGCTTGAATTTTGTGCAACACTTGGTTGAAGTTAATCATAAATGCTTGGAAATATGTGATGGGTGGGTGAATTAGGTGAAATGATAAGTTACTCTATTATCAATTAGACATGAATGAAAATATCGGCCTATATATATATATATTGGTATTGGGCCCTTGATACCATGGAAAAATTGCGATATATTACTGAATAAATGATATACTATAATATATAGACTGATGTTCAAAATAGTATGATATTTGTTTATTAGTTTAGAATTTTCAGATATTTTTTTTCCAATACATCCGATACCGATATAGTTACAACCGATATTTTCATCCATGGGCCTATAAAACACGAGCCAATATCAAAATAGACTCTTTGCAATGCAGGGCTAAAGGTTGCATATGTCTAACCCTTCCTAAATCATACAATGTAGGAGCCCTTCATGTTGAGCTTCCCTTCTACTTGTATAAACAAAAAAATTATCCCCAAATAGAAGGATAATTACGAATACTTATTGTGATGCTTGGTTAGGATCTCACGACACCATATCATGAAATTGAACTGCCGAATGACATTATCAAAATCCAGATTGAATTCGATACTACTATGACCAGATCAAAGAATCTTCTTTTTTCCAGGTGCAGGCCATAATTGGAGATCTTCACATGGTTACTGGAAACCTCCATGATGTTGAGGTTATAATTTGGTGCATGTGCACAGCAAAGTTTATACATCCCTCAACGATTGACAGATTGTTCAAGTGATGCCTGCTCGTGCCAATAACCATGTTCCGGTGCACAAAAATCCCCCTATACACGGAGTTCAAAAAAGGGTCAAACCATTTTTAGATTTATTATATACAATATTACCTTATATTATACATGAAACCATTTCCACAACCAGAATCCATTACTATTAGGTCACGTAATGACAATTCTATCAGTGCACTAAGGCATCTCTTTAAGTCACTAAATGTGTTGTTTATCCACAGATGAAGCAACAAATCCATGGAACATTGTGATTTCCTACACCAATCATCGTAATTGACAAAGAGAGAATGTTTCACTTGCCTTGCTGTTTTCATTGCCCATCAAGACTTTATCTTTACAGCTGGATTTGAAGACTAAAGTAGCCAAGGACAACTATTAACGGGAATAAAATTTACAAATCCATCACAAGAACATATTTAACTACAGCCAGTGGCAATGAGAATGAAGCCAAAACTATCACTTTCGAAGAAAGAGACATCCACAGATCAACAAAATATAACACATCAATGATCTTGAAAATGCTACAAAAGATTCCCAAGGGAAAAGAAACCTTGATATCTGCTGGAAAATTGCAAGCAATCTCGGTTAAGTCTGGAATTATGTCCTCCAAATGCTTCCCAATGATGGAAAGACATAAGCTCACCAAGCTTGGAGGCTGTGTTCTTTTAAATGGTACAACTGCAAAAGTTCATGCTCAACAAATCAATACATAGGAGAAAATCCAAATAGGTATTTACATCTGCAAGACTATTCCTTTACAAAGAGAAATTCTTTTATATTTTTATTTATTTCGTCTAAGGCAAAATTGCATATGTGGCCCCAGTTCATATATGGGCATCAATTTCTCGACAAATTCAGCAAAACTCAGTCACAAATGATTGATGCAAATTGATATACCAAGAAAACCACTTCAGTTGCCCTTCATTTAAGTACAATATTCGTCATTACAGCTCAAAATTATGTAAGATCAACAGCCATGAAAAATGGAGTTCCACAAATCAGATGTGGAGAGCCTCTCCATATAGTGGCCCGTTTTATACCGAAAATATAACTTGTCCATTACCACTTCAATTAATCAAAAAAAAAAAAAAGAAAAGAAAAAGTTGGGGAAAAGAACTATTTTTATTCTTTTCTCTGAATATTTTCGGTAAAGTAAGATTGCATGGAGAAGTATCAGCATATTTTCCTCAAAATTATTCCAGTTTTGATTAAAGAACTTCGTGCACATTAAATTAAGAGCACAAAACGGCTCTTCGATGAAAAAAGGGCCATTAAATTAAGCACTTGAAAAAAATTTGGCACGCAAAAAAATTTACAGCGATGCAAATACGGCATCAAAGTAATAATTGATTTCAGTTTATGAAAAAGTAGCCCTAATTGAACATAAGGGAAAAAAACCTAAATAAAGTCGATCCGCAGCTAACTACAAATGACCATAAAATGACAACAGGGTTTAATTCCGCATAAATGGATCACGAATTTCTTTGATTGTAGGGAAAGTCAAAGATAAGAGAAAGTGAGGGAGAGACCTAAGGACTGAAAGGCGGAGGAGGTGTTGAGGGTTTTATGATCGGGGCTTATCCGATTTAGATCGAGCTTTTGGAAAGAATCCGTTAACGTCTTCGGAACTTCGCCCTTTTCCATCAAACGATGCACCGTCGCCGAGCTTCTGACGAGAGAAGAAGACACCGGAGCGGAATAGGAGTGTACTGTCGCCGGCTGCCGGCGTGGTCGCCGCCTACGTTGACAATCGAAAAATTCTCTTCTTTAATCAATACTCAAAACAAAAAGAACAGTCTTTCGTATTATATATACCCAAATTCTACTCTACCACGTTATTTCCTTTTTCCAGCAATACCCTTTAATAAATTATATCTATAAAAATCATATATTACATAAATTTGGACATATAACAATTAAATATTAAAATTCTAACAATAAACCCAGAAGAAAAAATTGCTATTTTTCTAAAAAAAATAAAAAAATCCTTCACTTTCATGCATAAATATCGCCTTAAAATGCCTCACGGCTTGATAATCGATGTAACAATACTGATATTTGTTAATATATCACGACTTGTTAACTAAGAGTTTGATTTATCTGAAAGGGCTTAAAATTTTTATATTTATATCCATTTTAATTTGACTTTAGAAAATAAAAAAAAAATATTTGTGCAATTTTTTATGGCATATCTAATTTATTATTTTTAAAGAAAAATATTTTATAATTATGATAAATAATATTGAATAATTAATGAGTTAATAAGAGTAGGGAGGCTTCACTATGTCTGATGGAGGCCATTTACCTCTTTGGGTGATCCAACACATCCAATTAGACTCCCTTTGTTTTTTTATCAGTAATATTTTTAAATTGAATTACACAAAAAAGCTTTTTAAATTAAAAAAAAAAAAAAACTGATTTTAGCCATGTTAAT
This sequence comes from Nepenthes gracilis, assembly GCA_033239525.1. Taxonomy (NCBI): domain Eukaryota; kingdom Viridiplantae; phylum Streptophyta; class Magnoliopsida; order Caryophyllales; family Nepenthaceae; genus Nepenthes; species Nepenthes gracilis. The sequence goes on along the minus strand of BSYO01000027.1, from coordinate 14,018,654 downwards.
CTTATTTAAAAGCTTTCAAATGTATATTTTTAAAAATAAATTCTAAAATCTAAAATTAGTAAAATTTTTTAAAAAGAAAGTGAAAATAAAATTAAATTTTACAACGAGTAATACTATAAAGACGCTACCAATCAGAGATATCCGATTCCTCAGACGCTGACACACTAAAAGGCCGCGGCGTGGATGACGACGACGTCCTTCCGCATCTCACCGCATTAAAGGAGGCTAGTGGACCAGCTTCCTCAACCGGGCGGATGGACGACACGTGTCCATTCCGCAACGCCCGACTTCCACTATAAATACACAAGCAAGAGACCTCCTTTTCGTGGAGAGATCCTCCAAGAGACACGCAAGGGAGAGCCTTCCACTCACAAAGCTTCCATTTGGTGCTCTCCTTCCACCACGCCCAACTCCTCAAAGACGTGTAAAAGGGCCCTCAGGTGAGCAAAGCTTCCTTGCAGAAAAAACACAAAACGAGAGATAGGAAAGCGATTAACCTCACAACCTGTCATTTCTGAAAATCTCCAACCCATATAAAGCTCTTCATGTATCCCGAGCCTAGTGGTTTTTCTCCCATTCAAGAGGAGGTTTTCCACTTAAACATCCGGGTCTCACCACCCCGTATCAAACACATCACCCACTTGTGTTGCCTGAAAACCACGCATCCGATCGAACGCCTCCCGAGAGATCCGCAACATCCTTGCATCTCTCTACCAAGTAAAACGTAACGCACAATCAGAATATTTTTAAATTGAATTACACAAAAAAGCTTTTTAAATTAAAAAAAAAAAACTGATTTTAGCCATGTTAACCTTATTTAAAAGCTTTCAAATGTATATTTTTAAAAATAAATCCTAAAATCTAAAATTAGTAAAATTTTTAAAAAATAAATAGTGAAAATAAAATTAAATTTTACAACAAGTAATACTATACAACCCACCATGATACGTACTTTATGGCCGTATCGTGGTAATGGTGGGCATGCGGGTGGGATCGATGCGAAAAAGGGAACTCTGGCAGGGGAGATAAGGGAAAGAGGGCTGGAGAGTGACAAAGCAGAAGAAGTAGAAGGGGAAAACAGAGAGCACGAGAGAGAAGCAAGGAAACAAACATGGACGACCAAAGTGAAAAACGGTCGAGATGTTTAAGGCCGAGTTAGGGGAGAAGCAGAGAGGTAAAACCGAGATGCAGGAAAAGAGAGGGAGAAGCAGGAAGGGACAAGTCTAGGACGGGCAGAGAAGAGAGAGAGAGAGATTACGTAGAGGAAAATTAGAGAGAACATGAGGAAAAGAGAAGTCGTGAGAGTGAGGAAATAACTTATTGATTCCTTTCATCCCTGCACCATTACTGTTGGGGTCACTCCCGAGTGGCATGATGTCTGCGAGACTCCGTTGAGAAGAACAGACGAGGACTTTTGTGGAAGCGTCATGTCCGAGAGGACTTGTAGACCAGGACTTCTTTCAGCGTTATGTCCGAGCGATTCTTTGAGAGGACGACGAAGAGTCTAGAATCGTGGGCGCCGACTCTATCAACGTAAGCCTACCGGGTGGTCGTTTTGCGGGTGGGTTGGTCACCCACTGGACGATTGGATGTTGCAAGCCAGAACTTCCCAAGGGACAGCTTGCTGCCCCGACACGGCAAGCATGCGCCTGTCATGGCAGCCTAGGGCGTAGGTCCGGAGACCTACGCCCGCAGGGGGCTGGCGGACACGCCACCCTTTGTGTATATAAAGAAGCTTGTTGCCCTTGCGATAGGTGTCTGGGAGCTGACATTCTTGAGTTCTAAGAGCCTCGAGAGAGCACAAGGCAACTTTGTTGTAAAGATAGAGTGAGATACACTTTGAGAGAGAAAGTTGTACACTTGAGATTGTTTTCTTTCGTTAGAACTTGTGTAGCCAACACCTGTAAACAATTCTCTTATAGTACATTTCTTCGTGGTTTTTTCCTTGAATTTAGAAGGGTTTTCCACGTTAAAATTTGTGTGTTCTCTTTTATTCTCTGTCCTTACTTTCCTTGCCGTCCGAGTGTTCTGCTCTGTGTGCTGTCCGAGAACTCTTGTCCGCTCGGTCACCGTGCTGTCTGAACGCTTTCCGCGTTTTGCACCAACAATTACATTTATAGCAAATTGAGCAGTAAAAGCAACGGAATCAGTTGGGAGGTGTCCAAAAGGAGTAAGGGCAGCTTAACAACTAACGGAATGAATAAAAAACCAAACCAATGAGAAAATGAGAAAAGAAAAAATTGAAAGGCTCGTAACACACTATCTCCAGACTTATTACAACCAACAGAGAGAGAGAGAGAGAGAGAGAAATTTAAGAAAATTGAAAAGAAACCACACCCATTTTCTATATTTTCACAACTCGACCCAAAAAACGCAGGATCATGCATATACAGGAGAGTTAATCCCTTTTATTCTATTATACATACTCTTACTTTATAACATATAAAATTCTATTTCTATCATTCAAACTCAATACTTAGGTCGCATAGATATAGAAAAGGATCAAACCACTTTTTGGTCTACTTTTCACAGTTTTAACTTGTATTATCCATTGTCACGGCTTCAACCCATAACCACCAAGTCATACGGATCCATGGAAGAAAGAAACCACTTTTAGGTCTGTTATATGTATTTTCACGTTATTTTATCTAATATTCAATATCTACTACTCGAACTTGTAATTATTTGATCATGCAACGTGAAAATAAACACTGCATATGGACAACTTTTACATAGAATAAAACCCCAGACTATTCAAACGAGAATCCCAACTCAGTCACAGAGATCTGTATACCAAGGTATTGCTATGAAGAAAATACCTCAAAAAAAAAAAAAAAAATTCAGAAGTCTCGATTAACAAGGATCTCTCAAGGGAAGGAGTCACTAAACAGCAAGAAGAAGAGGGCTAGAAAAGCTTCCCTTCTTGTGGGGTTCCACTTCTCATCATGTTGCAGAACTCCTCATAGTTAATCCTTCCATCCTGTCAAGTGTATTTTTTAATTAGAATTGAAAAAAAAAAAAGAAAAATAATGTCTTTTAGGGATGCATCAATGGTTGATTTTCAAGAGTTTACTCACATTATCGCTATCTACTTCAGATATGATTTCCTTGATTGTCAGGTCATCGGCGATTCCATACTCTTTCATTGCCACTTCTAGTTCGTCTCTTGTGATAAACCTTTGAATGCAACATATACATACAAATGAGAGGAGAAAATGCAGGAATTGTAGATCAATAACTTGAAATAGTATACAATGTGTATTCTCTATGAAATTTTGTAAAAGCAAACATACACCTCTCATTTGAGACTACATTTTGGGAGAATTGTGGTGGTCAAAATCCGTGACAATCGACGTTTGTCAAGGAATTTGTAATTGATGTCCAATAAAGATAAACATGCTCTAGGTTTTCTAACACCTGAAAATGGGCAGTTTCTTGCATAAAGCTATTCTGCTACAATCAGTGCTCAAGAAAGAATAAAATCATTTTAGAATCTATTATTTGCAATCTTATCTTACATCATGCAAAAATCCATTTCAATTACTCAATTCTGTGACCACCAAGTTACCGGTGACAATTCTACCGTTATGCTGATGCACCCCTTTAAGTTTTCTAAAACCTAAATGCATGAAACTATTCTGACATGGGCGGGATCCTTTTAAAGGTCGGAGCACTTTTAGGTCAATTGTAAATGATTTTATTTTGCACCATACAAGAAGCCATTTATATGATTCAAATCTATTTCAACTACTCAAACTCGTGGCCGTAAGGTCATATAACGACAGCCCTACCTTTATACAAAGGCTCCCCTTAAAAGGGCAGGTGTATGTAATTTTATCTAATATCATGTAAGAAATTATTTTAAATTTCCTAATATTAGCAACTGAGCAAATCCTAACATCCTACACAAGTCATTTAGGGTATAGGGTTTAATATTTGACAAGGCATTAGCGAAAGCTCAATGAAGAGAAAAAAAAGAAAGAAAGAATAAATGTAGTAATAATCGGAGACCACATGACATTACAACTCGTTAGATTAACGAGTAAAACAGAGATCTCTCACTTCTTCCTTCCCATTTAACTTTCTATTTTTCTTCTCTATTCATCTTCTTTCCCAATCTGCTTTTACCTAGAGGAGTGTTTGACCACAGAAGGCAAAAAACCTCCAATACATAAAGTCAGGAGATATACCTAACATAGAGCAGCTCCTCGAATGACTATCAACCAGTATGTAAAATACTAGTTGATAAATATCAATACCAATCCCCCAATACCGACATTTCCTGACACTGTGATATGTTGTATCAGCAATATATTGCCAATACACCCAATAGTATCCCACATTAGGGTCCGATTCAAAACAAAAGCATTTGACAAGGATATTTATCGTCCAATATGGCCAATACCGATATGATTGGGATCTATAATGATTTCGATATTCTCATCTGTGTTAGCTCCTATACAAAAAACTAGTCAAACTGCCAAAAAACATGAGCTTTAATTTTTTAGGTTGAGGTATGCTTGCGGAAAAAAAATTTGAGAGGCTTGAGCTTGGCTTGGGATTAGTTTGTTTATGCACAAAATGAGTCAAGCTCAAACTTACCACATGCTTGGCTTCTTTATTCACGAACTCATAAGCGAATTTATTGACAAATCTATAAACAACTATAACCAAATGGTTCATGAACATAAATGAATCAAGCCCAATTAAGTTCAGGCTTCACTCGTTTCTTTAACAAATTTCCAAATTAGGCTCAAGGGATTGCTCTTTCTTCAAACAAGCCCAATTTTGACAAGCCTCTCTCAAGCTTTTGAGCTGTTCATGAACAGTTTTGCCCAACTGCAGCCCATCATGATATACATCCATGGAATGAAATATTGGCTATTATATGTCAGTATCGGCCCCCTGGAATCAATATTTTTTTGGTATCACAACAAAATCATGTTTTGATTTGGGCAGAAAAGATCTGTTAAATACCAATACATATTACTTGATATGACTGTGACCAAAATTGATACCAATAGTTTCATTTATGTATACATCATTTAAGGGAAAAGAATAGAGAGGAATGATAAGTTACCCACCCACTATTGTCTTTATCAAAATACTGGAAGGCCTTGGAAAGATGTTCGTCTGTTTCTAGCCGATACTTATGCATCGTGGCAGTGATGAATTCAATGTAATCTATTGATCCATCTCCATCAACATCGGCCTGAATTCATAGCACAGATTAATTACAAGCAATCACTTCATACAATGTTTAAACTATGGATTATAAATCACAGAAGTAAATTATCCAATAGTATCTTACAGCTTCCATGAGCTGCTTAACTTCTGCTCCAGTAAGTTTTGATCCAAGCCGAGCCAATCCCTCTTTTAGTTCTTCATAGGTGATCGTCCCATTGTTGTCCGTATCGATATTTGTGAACATATGTTTCAGCCCTTGGATTTCATCTCCCGAAAGATTTTCCGCAATGACCTTGATAAGTTAAAACCAATCTCAAACCAAATTGACTTCGAATTAAACGGGCATATAGCATATTGGACTTGTGTACAAAGTGCCTTGGACTCCAGAGTATTTGGGAAAAGAAAGGGGTGACCCAGTGCATGATGATTTTATATTATTGGCTCCGGTGACAATCAAATGTATGCAATTTTATCTCTGTGATCACGGAATGAAAAATCAGCCAATACATTAGATATCAGCTAATATATATCAGTATCAGCCCCCTAATATCAATATTTTCTAATACCGCGATAAAATGTATCGGTGATATATCAACTAACATTTCCATGTCAACTTATGATAAAAAATCATTCCAATGTTCAATATCGATATATATAGTCCAAATGTCCAATACCCACATGCCGCGACTGATACCGATATATACTGTCCGATATGCCGGATGTCGATACGTCGCAACTGATACTAGTATGTATTATTCGATATATTTGATACCAATATGCTAAGCCGATACTGATATTTTCATCAATGCTTGATGAATACCAATATCGATAAAAAAAAGTGTTTTTTATGGCTTGAACCTAAGACCTTCAAATACAATTGAATAGTCTTGCATTTACAGTAAGATTCATCCTTATCCGGGGAAAAGAAAAAAATGAAAGGAAAATTTTTTCCTGAAGATTGTCTATTTTTTCATGTTTTTCTTTCCAATCCTAATTTTCTCAAGATTTCCCATGTCCAAATAGAGCCTAAAGGTAAGACAGCACTGGCAATGAAGGCCAACAGATTAACTACTTACTACTTTAATGGATTATATGCTTCCATGTACACCCTTTTGCCTACCTTCAATGCAAGCTTCTTGAATTTGTTCATTGCTCTGAATTGCTTCAACCTCGAGAGAACAGCACTATCAATAGGTTTGTCTGATGCTTCACCTTCTCTCAGCCATGGATGCTCTGTATCAGCAATTCAACATCAAGTTTCAGGTTCAATAATGCCCAAAAAAAAAAAAAAAAAAAAACATTGTCACAAAATTTCATTCTTAAGAGAAGTTTCAAGACAAGATTCTGTAGATGCATGATTGTAGATGTAAAAACAGAAATAAAGAATGCCATGCTGAAGTTGAGGAAAATTCATGGACCGACTTGATTGACGAGTCGCATTTTAATAATACTAAATCTTAAATTATTTAATCCAAATGAAAAGGTAGTCAATGGACACTAAAAATAAACAAATAGCAGTGGATGCAGTCCGCATGCTTGTTAATTAGTTAGACTAGATCTATTTTTAGTCAAATGTATGCAATCTTATTATGTTTACACATCACTGTTTTAGAGTGAAATCAGTGTAGTACATATTTTTACCCAATATATGTCTAGCAATTTCTACCCTTTCTTGGCGGGCCAAAGGGGGGGAGGGAGAGGAATATGATGAGGACAGACTCTGGAGAGGAGTGGTAGGGTTGCAACAAGGGCCAAAAGAGGCCATCAAGAGGTCTTCAATGAATCATAGGGGAGACTTGGGCAGCATTTCATTCAAATGTCCAAAGAGGCTATTTAGTCATATTTGGTTTTTTTCTTTCAGTAAGACAATAAGGGCAGATGCTGAGCCACATAGGCACTCAAATGTTGAGCTTCATTGGTACTTCAATGCCTTGCTTCCAGTGTCGAGCTCTGCCATGGCGCATGAGGTCTCGGGCAGAGGAGCAGAGATGTAGCTATTAGTAAGGCAACATTATAATTAGGGCTTTAGGTATCACTAGGGTTAGATTGATTATAAATAACCGCAAAGGCGAGGAGAGAAGCATCTTTTGACCATTTAAGAATTGCCTTTGAGACTTGACAGCTTCGAGTTTGGGGCCCTTCCAGATGTTTTATTTGGCGTTCCAAGAATTCTCTCTAGGTTTGCTTAAGCTGATTTGGGCTCAATTCTATGATCCTAGTTTAATGTTCCTATGGTTCTTGCTAAATTTCACTTTGGGGATTGATAAGGCCAAGTGAAGATGAATTTGTAATTCTTTTTTATAGGTTTATCATAATATATCAATGTATTAATTAATCTATCCTCATGATGGTTGAAAATATCAGCCGATATACTGTGTATTGACTGATATATCTCGGTATTGAGTAGTACCGATACCGATAAAACTCAATATTGAGATAATACCACAATATGCCGCCGTATCAACTGATATATTCGACCAAAATTTTTTTGGCTCCACAACAACACATTCTCCGTTATTAAAGGATGCATTGTCTCCATTACAGGCCACCGACAAATATGCAATTGGCAGAGGCACCTAATATTTTTGGCTCCACACTAACACAGTATAGTACACATCCTCATTTATTAAAGGATGTCTCCACCGTTCATTTTTCACAACGTAAGACATTAGCAAAGCTCCTGGTAGAGGCAAGGAACGAAGAAAGGGGTAAGCTAAGTTCTGTTCTTCCTCTTTAAAATTCTCTCAAATTTTTTTCTTTCTTCAAATGAGACACAAATTATTCAAATATAAACCTCAATCCCACAATTTTAAACATTTCTCATAGTCTAATTTCTCATATTTTGTAATGAATTTGAGATTATTTGTAAAATTGTTTGTAAAGGAAAAAAGATAAATTGTTCTTTTAGATTCGTTTTATCATCATTTGTTGCTTAATTTAGCTTATATATAGTGTTTTTAACAAACCTATTACAAGTTATAATGTTATTGTGGATAATAGTTGGTTGTTACTTGTTGATGAATTTTTATATTTTTTAATTACGTTTGTTACTTTATGGCTCTTAAACTTTACATATTTTCTATTTTTTAAAAAAACCTACTCAATTTTATGCCTAGAAAAATTTATAGATCTATAGTATAAAAATTAAATTTGGCAAATTTTATAATGATATATTTTTTCTGATTTTTTTAAAATAATTTACTTATAATTCAAAATATCTACTTCTACTTAGAAAAATTCATAACTCTTTGGTATAAAAGTTAAATTTGGCAAATTTTATAATGATAGATTTTTTTTTTTCAATTTTATAATGATAGAAAAATTCAATTTTTAACAAATTTATTTTTGAAAACTTTTTGTCAGGTAGAGTTATAATGTTATTGTAGGTAATATTTGGTTGTTACTTGTGATGAATTTTAGTACTTTGAATTATATTTGACTTCGCGGCTATTAAGTTTAATACTTTTTCTGATTTTTTTAAAAAAATTTACTCAATTTTATACCTAGAAGAATTCATAAATCCATAGTATAGAACTTAAATTTGGAAAATTTCATAATGATATATTTTTTATTTTTTCTGGAAAAAAATAATTTTAAAAAAATTATTTTTGAAGACTTTTTGTTAAGTAAAATTATAATGTTATTGTGGGTAATATTTGGATGTTACTTGATGATGAATTTTAGTATTTCTGAATTATATTTGTGACTTTGTAGCTCTTAGCTTTAATATTTTTTTCAATTTTTTAAATATTTTTAAATTTTTTTAAATTATTTTTTGAAGACTCCTTATTTGATAAAGTTATAATGTTGTGGGCAGTAGAAACTAGTAATATTAGTTGTTAATAAATTTTAGTATTTTTTATTCTTTTTTAAATTTTTTTCTAAATTCATGTTTTTAAATTTTTAGTAAATATTTTAAAATGTCAATATCAAAGATAGTAGGAGGCAAGGGTGGGAGTAGTAATGGTAGAGTAGGAGGAAATTATGGGAGTGATGTTGGGTGGTGATTTTGTGATCTTATGTCAAGGGATAGAACTAAATTAAAATGTAAATTTTGTGATAAAATAATTAGTAAATAGATCATTAGGCTGAAAGAACATTTGGGCCACGTTAGGAGAGATGTTATTACATGTGGCCATGTGTCAAGAGAAGTCGGGGAGCTCATGAAAACACATTTAAATGAATAAAATAAGCAAAGAAAAGAAAAGAAAAAGAAAATTCAAAGGGAGTTGCACAAGGATATCATGAATAGTAGGCCTAACTACAATGTGATGGGCGGCTTTGGGTTAGGTGGGCATGGGCCGCATAGCAACATTATAGATTTAAGGGATGAGGAAGATGCATAATTGAAGACATGCAAGACGAGAGAGTATCCGTAAGGTATGGATCCCAAATTATATTTTAAATAAAAATTTATTAAAATTAAGTTAAGAAAAATATTGAGGTCAATTAAAATTTTGAGTCAAAGTTTAATTTTTGATTAGAATAAGTTAGACCTAGTATCATTTAACCAACGCATATACGTATTTTAGATAATAAGGTTGCACTTAGGGTGCTTGTGCATATTTTAGGTAGAATGGTCACGGCCAAGAAACACAATTGCATGTTTGGGACAGAATTTAGACACCTAATATGCACATAAGAAACGTTCGTGCATCGCATGGTTTATATCTTAGCGCTTGGCACATTCCTGACAAGTGCACGTGTGCCGGTTTTCTATATAAGGCCCCTTGTCCAATTTTTAGTCACTTTCACATGGTTTTAGAAAGAAGAGAGAGAAGAAGAAGAGAGAGGAAGAAGGAGAAGGAAAAATTAAAGAGAAACTAAAAGATCTTTAGATAAAATCAAATATAAGGCAAGTGCATTCAAACTCTCTTTCATTTTTTGCAAATCTTTCTTTACCCCTTTGGGTATTTTTTATTTCAAATGCTCATATATGTACTATTTTCATAATTAAATAGTTTATACTTTATATGCTTGTAATCCTATTCCCATTCTATAAAGCTTTTATGAACTGCATGCCTTCAATTTATATACATTGTATTTAAAAGTTGAATTTCTGCAACAATATTTACATATACTTTTAAATCCTATTTAAATGCTCTTACATGTCTTTGATTTTCAGATATATGTTCCTACTCGTCTATGCATGAAATAAATTGACAATATTATACTAATTATACTGATTTTTTTAAAATAATTTTTACAATATTATACTTGTATATCTTAAACCTTTAAATATGTGTTTACTATATTTTGGATTTTATAGGTCATTCCAGCATGCTTAATATTCAAAACAAATTGATGAAACTATGTTATTGTTGTTGATCTACTAAAATTTATACATGATATTTTACTACATGCTCTTAAATTAAACATATTAAAATTTCAGCACATTTCTAAATTGTATAGTTGAATTTCCGAATATCCATATTTAATGCATGATATATTTGAAGAAATAAGAAAGACAAATTTTACATAAATTTGATATGTATTTTCTCCGATATAAGAAAATCTAAAAATATGTTTGTAATTGAGTAGAGTTTTCAATTCGATTATGTACAGACCATTGTAGAGAATTAACAAAATATATTTGGCTATGTCAAAGTATATTCTAAGTAAATCGAATGTTGTACCTATCATTTGCAAGTTAGAAAAACAGCATTCAGTCTCTTTTATAGGATTATATATAGATGGCCCACTTATGAGTTTTAAATAGTAACATATGGTCTTTGGTTGTGTAAAAACAAATATAACCCGAGTTTTAATATTCATCATTTGTTGATGAGGTCATTATTAATCCTTGGTCCACTAAGTTTATGGCGTTATTTGAGTATATTTCAGACATTGTAAAGTTTATTAAATTGATGATCTATTTGGATTATGCATGATAAGTTTATAAATTAATGTTATCATTTTCTGGTTATTTGGTCATGTCATATTCCAACATGCTTTTGATGTATATATGTTTTCTATATGAAAATTATATGCCTTTTGAGCAAATGACTCACTCTTTTTTTTTTTCACTAATATTTCATATTAGAGGGCTTAATGCTTACTTGCAAGTGATGTTCCTTCCACTGATTTCATAGCTGGAGGGGTAGGCTTTTGCTTTCACTTTTGCTTTTAATAAGATAAACATATAAGCAATAAATAAGATACCACATGTTTTGACATTTAGCAAAGAGGAATCCTAACCACAAAGAGGCGAACTAGACCAGAATTTGGATCGAAGGAAAGTTGTTCGGGGTTAGTTTTAGGATATTGGATTTCAGTTTATGTATTATGTTAGATCAAAACAGTAGTTATAATATTAGTTTTAGTTCATTTAAATTTTGTTATATTCAGTTTATAATCATGTATAATGTCGGCAATTGAGTTTGATTTCAGTTTGCCTAACAATACGGTTGAGTCATGATTTTGATTACTCTGATTTAGTATGGATGATTTTCCTTACAATGATTGAGGTCATATTTTGTCGGTATTCAGAAGTCACTTTCAAATGTGGTATTTTTGAGTCCTATGATTTAATTAATTATTTTGTTTCGGAAGGCTTGTCAGTGTTTAATTTTTCAGGTTCATGTCCTGACAACTATTTCAAGTTTTGGTCGGTATAATAAATAAATAAATTTTGAATAAATAACGAAAAATAGGATTTTAGTTAATTATGGATTAAAAATTAATATAATCGAAACTGGGAATTAGGGATGTGACGATATCGGGAGCCAAATGTATGGGAGTAGAGACAAAAATTCAGAGCTCAATCATTTTGTTTAGAAGAGTGCAGCACTAGTAATGGAATGAGGGCCGTTGGCGGTCGATGCCCGAGATGTAGCAATCATCTATTATCCAGTGCAGGAACTATTTGCTAGTGGCAGCGGGAGGCAGTGGATTGACCTCGAGAGCATACATGCTCGACTGGCAGATATTGGCCCAACTTTGCACAGGAATAAGTCTTTCAAGCAACCAAAGATAGGAGAGTCAATGATATAGGGCTTGCAAAAGAGGCTAGGATAGGCTGTTAGTCGGTTTTTATGGTGCAATAACATTCTACTAAATATTGTTGAGAATAACCCATTTTATCAATCCATATTAGACATGGCAATTGAGAGTGGCATAGGTATTAATGGCCCTACTTGTTATGAGCTCATGACTACTTAATTGGAAGGCGAGCACCAACAATAGAAACAATGAATTGATAGATTTGTTCCTATTTGGGATGAGTAAAGTACTACTATTATGTGTAATGGTGTTATATAGAAGCACCTCATTAATTTTTTTATTATATTACCCCGAGGAACAATTTTCATAAATCCATTAATGCCACTAATATTCACAGTAAAAAAAAAGAATATTACTTCAAGTTAATGGATAGAGTTGTGAATGAGATTGTGGATGATAGAGTTATCCGAGTTATTACAAACAACAAAGAGAGCAATGAGAGCAACTGGGCAACTTTTTATGCTAAAGAGGAGGTATTTGTACTAGACTGGTTGTGCGGATCTGCAACTTATTCTAGAGGATTTAGCCAAAAAATAGTGTATAGAGGAGGTGCTGACAGAAGAGAAGAAAATAACAAGCTACATCTATAATTCGACATAGTTGATCAACTATATAAAGATGTTTAATAATGGCCAAGAGTAGTTATGCCTTATTATTACACATTTTGCCACTAAATTTCTTACCATGAAATCTATTTATCTCCATATCGGGCCATATGATGTCAAGAAGAGTATTTAGGTAATGAATTCTAGAGAATGTCTAATGAAGTGATTAGATTGCAAAAACTCCTAATCAAAGTATTCAATTAGTTGATGGTGATAAGAAAATGACAATAGTTTTCATTTATGAAGCCATGGACCGAGTAAAGATGGCCATCAAATAAAGTTGTATTCTTATACAAACGTTTGGAAGATGATTGACTAGAAGTAAAATTTACATGCGGCGACTATGTAGTGAAATTTCATTTGAAAATATTACTATTCAATTATGTTTTTATTTATATGCTAATGTCGTTACTAGTCATTTTATTTCCTTAGATAAATAGTGAATAGTTACTAATATATATTAATTTATTTATTGATATTATTAATTTGTTGTTTTTAAGACATTATTTAAATCTGCAATATAAATATAGTAGAAAGCTTTCTAACAATTTTGAGGTTATGAATGGGGTAAGAAAATGTTATCCAAAGGTTGAAGCCCAACCTAAATAGTCAAATCAAAGCCATAGATTAGGTATGATGAATACGTGTCTAATCCATTATACATTTATATTAGTATTTATTATTGATAATTTTCTTGATATTTTTTTAATTGTTATTTTGTAATAAATAAGATTTTTTTAGAACAAAATTGTTACAACGAGCTATTTTGTTTATGAATCCAAGTCAATAGTAAACTGATTGATTGTTTTGCCAACTAAATCTCTAATACTTTTTTATATTTGAAATTTGCTCATTTTTAATATTGTTATATAATACAACTTAATAGTGGATTTATTATGGATCTTTTGTGCCTGAGCTATAAAGAATTGCTGTCCAAGTTCTAACTCAAACCACTTCTTTTTCCAAGTGTGAGAGAAATTAGAATTTTTTTAGCCTTATATACACAAAGATAATGAATAGACTAAAGTATAAGAGATTGAATAAATTAGTCTATATTCACTATAACCTAATGTTAAAAATACGAAATGCTATAAGAAAAACTCAAAAAACTCGAAGATCAATTTGATCTGATAAACTTGAATTATATATCTAATGAAAATGATTCATTGGGTTTATAGTTGGTAGAGTGGGAGAGCCCACTTTTCAATAGACAAGATAATTCAAAGTGACTCACGATGAAACTTGAAGGAGAAGAAAAAGGTGGTGGTGAGATAAATGTTGCTACTACAGGGCCCAAAAAAGGACAATATTATGATTGCTCTACTTTCCCAAACAAGAGATGTTCTAGTATCGGTAGTAACGATGCTGGGAATGGACGAGGTGGAGGTGGAGGTGGAGGTGGAGTTTGGGGTCATGATGATAATGATGATGGCTTACATAGCCTATTTTTGAATCAATTGGGCCGTCCTCTCTCTCCATATCTCGAAGACCATCATTGTGCCACCCAACAAGATGATAAGATGGGCATTGAATCACCACAGGAGCAAACACAAGCTTATAGAAGACAAGAGAAAGACACTCAAGCAGCTATAAGTTCATCATCTCGAGGAGTGATAAATAGTTTTAGTGGTTTTGGGAAAATTGAATCCCTTAGTGCCAGTAGTAGTTTAAGTACACGAAACTATCCTACTCATGCCCCAAGATTTCGCAACTTACGGACCTATTACTAGTATGAGTACCAGTATCGAACACAGTGAAATTTTTATGGAGCATTGCAAGCCCGAACTCATATTTCACTACATTAACAGTCTAGCAAAAAATAGTCAAGGAGCACTGCCAATGACGAATTTGGCAATATATATGGATATTTTTTAATGACCAATACCAATTCTGAGAAAAGTATTATCTAAATCAATCGTACAATGGTCAAATCAAAGAAAATGATGGATATATTCTAACAAGAAGATCGACACGGTGGTGATATAAAGGGAGTTTGAGCAATTTCAACTTCTATTGATATAATTGTATTCTACTTATTGATTATTGCTTGCTACTTTGGTAATATTAATTTGATTGAATACTAGATAATACCACAAATTATCTTATTATCTACAAACTGGCTTTGCGGTTCGAATACGAATTTGCTTAATTGCTAACTTGGGTATACTATACAAAAGATATAAGACTATAAGTATGTCAAGTATGTCATTTGATCTTATTTTTTTAGTTATTAATAACTTATATGTATGTCATTTGATAGTGAATAACAATTTATTTTCTTTATTTGGTTCAATTTTTATTATTTTAATATTTAATAGTATATAATTTAGTATTAAAATATTAATTTAATGAGTAAAAATTATCTAGAATACTTAAAACATGCAAAATATAATTAAATATGGTTAAATTCAATATTTGTCTCAATTTTAATGTAGTTATGAAAGGAATTACAATCAATATGGCCGATACTAATACGTATCGTTCGATACGGCCAACACCAATATGGCCAAGATCGATACTAATATCAATACCGATATTTCTATCATTAATCCTCATTCTTGTTTATTGCGTGAATTAGAAATTGTGGGTGAACCCTAGATTAGAGTTAGGGTTTACATTCAAATATCAATGCTTTATTGGTGGCTTAAGTTTGGGTCAAATGGAACCGATTTGTTCTTGATATTTGGATGTATAAGAATCCTTCTTAAGCCCCCCCATAAGTGGAAAATGTGATGGATCCACCACTTCAAAAATTTAACTTCATAGATAACATGGAGATAATCGGGCAAAACGTCTGCAAGAAACAGTGAAATGCATACATCCCAAAATTGCAGCAATAATACAATCTACACTTGCATACCGAGAACTTGAGAGGCTGTTATCCGTCTCTTTGGATCCTGTGTCAACATCTTCTGAACTAGATCCTTAGCACTTGTTGATATTAATGGCCAAGGTTTACTTTCAAAATCAATGTGTCCTTGCAGTATAGCATCAAATATTCCCTTCTCCGTTTCTAGAATGTACACTCATACAAAAACAACTCATATGAGTACTTAAAGTACTTAATCTTTACAAAATGATCAGTATTAGTTACTTAAACACAAGTAAAAGAGTGGAAAATCCAGAAATTTACCAGCCCAAAAGGGAGGCACTCCACTGAGTAAGATATATAAGATAACTCCTGCACTCCAAATGTCAATCTCTTTCCCATATCTGCGACGTAGTACCTCAGGTGCAACATAATAAGCACTACCAACTAAATTCCGGTAAACTCTCCCTGCAAAATGTTCCACAGCTCTATTAGATTCTCTATCAATATGTTGTGCTTAAGTTATAGCAAAGCCTCACATGTTATCAAATGGAGTTGACTATGAATCCATTTTGGTTTTTCCACTTAATTTAGTGCAATACCCTCAAGAGTACAAGTAATTTTACATCACTTCAAGTTTTTTAAGGTCCACCTCTTCCATTTCTTCTTCTAATCACAACTAACTTACGTTTCCTGTCAAGTGCCTCCTTAAACGTCCTCTCATCTATCTTCAATACGCGTAAACTCAGAATGTTTAGGGATATTAATTATTTTTTGCTTAAAGCGATCAAAATATAGAATTGCTTTAGCTTATTATCAGTAACAGCATGCTTGTAAAAGGATGAAGTTTAGCTTATTATCATGATGTTTAGTCCAGCTACAGACTTTTAATCATGGCTGGAAATAGATTGACGCTAGGAATGATGAAAGGGTGAGATAATGATGGAAAACAACAGTAAGCAATCAACTATGAAGTCCCTACTAAAATTTAGAAACACTCTCTGAAAGCAAGATGCTCCATTTGGTGTTTAAATGGAAAAAAGGGTTGCTATTTCATAAGTGAAGTGCACATCAAGTTGAGTTAAACTTGGTAATTAAGGTGCTACAAAACTTATCAGACTGAACCCTCACAGACAAGCCAATTTCCACAAACACTTGATTATTGTGACAATTTTCAGAATTCAGATTATATCAAGAACTTGTAGACAGAACATCTACATAGAAAAACCATAACCCTCAAGTCCCCAAAATCAGGAAATGAGATAAACATATGAGCCACGAGAAGAAACACCCAAAATGATTTCCTGAAACAGCAAGAAGAATCATACCAGGAATCTAAGAAGAATCGCATTTGAACTATACATGAACTAAGAAGAATTGTGAAGAAATATGCAGCATATACCTTCTTCAATAAACACAGAAAGCCCAAAATCAGTAGCCTTCAAAAGCGCATCCTCATCCTTGCTGGAAAGCAAGAAATTCTCTGGCTTCAGGTCTCTATGCATGACACCCATGAAATGGCAGACATGAACAACATTTACAATCTGCCTCATGATAGCAGCAGCAGCCCTTTCACTATATTGTCCCTTGGAAATTATCCTATCAAAAAGTTCTCCACCAGCACACAATTCCATCACCAGATTTACTGAATCCCTATCCTCATAAGCACCCTTAAACTCGACAATATTAGGCTGTCCACTCAAATGCTGCATAATTTGAATCTCTCTTCTCATATCCTCCTTATCAGCCTTAGTAACAAGCTTTTTCTTTGAAATTGATTTGCAAGCATAATGTTGACCACTGATTTTATCAGTGCAAAGGTACGTAACACCAAATTGACCCCTACCCAATTCTTTACCAAGTGCATAGTACAACTTCACATCTTCAAATGGTTTGCCCAGAATTGTATCAGCTGTCTTGGGGGCTGCTGGTTTGGAGCTTGGAATCCTTATACGAGGCTCAGCCCTAGGCTGTGCCCCCGCAACAACCGGATTTTGCGGCAGTTGCTGTTGCTGTTGGTTTCCAGCAGGTGGCTTTGATTGATACTGATGATTTGCAGCTCCATTACTTGTTCTATAGCCATTATGATCAAACTCTGGATCTTTGTCTTTGCTTACACAAACACCCATTTCTTCTGACCCACAAAATCTTAAAATTCTAGGGAATGAAAAGTGACCCAGATCTCAAACAAGAGTACAAGAGTACCCGCTGGTCCGTACTGAATTCCGGGAAACAGAACAAAGCAAAGATTTGGGATCAACTGTCGAGATTTCAAGCAATGATTGGAGTTGGAATTAATTAATCAGAAGTGAAATATTGACGATGGCCCAGATAGATGTTTGGCGAGGTGCGAAAGAGAACAGCTACGGAGTGCATCGATTTGTGAGGGTTCCAGGACTAAATCAAACTTACGGACGCGAAGATTAGTAATTGAAGAAGTATATGGGACGGAAACAAGACCGTAGAGAAAGAAATAGTCAGTTGATGATTCTCCAGTTATATATTATTAGGAGAAAAAAAGATGACAATATCGTGTTAGATTCGATTTGAGAGCGAGAGGGCTGCTAAAGTAAGGCCTGCAAAATGGAGGAATGTTCAACCATATTAGGAATTTTGACCATGAATTTCACTTCTGTTGATTTTTATTAGGAGAGAAATGTTTTATCTTATTATATAGTTATTTTGAAATATTTTATATAAGTAATGTCTATTAATCAATTTATTTATTTTTATATAAGTTTATTAACATATGATATATACACGAATTAATGTTTATTCAAAGTAGACTTAATCTGTTGTGAAATCTAAATATTTTTAAGTAGGTGATATGCACCACAAATAATAAAATAAATAAACTCTTATATTATTCCTTGAAAAAATTCTTTTAATATTTTTAGAGTTTGAGTTGTAAAACTCATATTTTAAGTAACAACAAAAAGATATATCTGTGTAGAAATTAGTCAGCTTGAGAGGGGAATATCAATGATAACTTATATTACCAAAGTTGTCTTGGCTTTAAGGTAAAGAGAAATATATATTTTAGATATTAGCAATTAACTAATGAGAATTAGTATTATTACGATCTTTTTATAGAATTAAAAATTTAATAGATAAATGGTAAGAATTATTTAAACGATATAAATATTTATTTATTTTTTATCATTCATCAACCTAATTTTAAATCTTAAACGTTGAATGAATAAAAAAATCTCATCATTAAGAAGACCATAACAATTCTTGAAAAAAGCATTGAACCCTACTAATTCGGTTGCTTGGTTTCTTTTAGTGATTGAGCGTTTCTCCAATGTTGGCGTTAGTAAATACTGAAACTTTGATAAAGTTTATCGGTAAAGTAACACCTATCAATCAATAATTTTGTTTGTATAAGATTTTAAGATTCTTTTCACAGCAAATTGGCAGAGTATTTATAAATAAAAAGTTAAAAAAGACATGTGAATCATTTTCTAATTGACTGAATATCTAGGGGTCAAAAAACAGGTATATATTTTCTGTGATTTGTACTAAATAATGATACATTAGTTTCTATTTTGTCAGCTCCTATTTTTAGGTGCTCATGTTGGAGGGAGTATCCCCACTTAATGATCGGTCCATTAGTTCACGTAAATTTAAAGAAGTTATCATGGACAAGCCACATATAAGAAAACTTGCATATGCGGTTCTGGTCAGGCTTTCTTGTCAACAAATAATTTCATCTGCTTAGTTTATTTAAGTGATTCAGTGTTTCTTTCTTATTGGGGGTTAGAAAATACTAAAGCTTGATAGAATTTATCGGCAGGGTAACACTTATAAACAAATGATTTCATTTACATGAGATTTTAAGACCCTTTTCACAGCAAATTAGTAGAATATTTATAAATAAAAAGTTAAAAAAGACGCATGAACTATTTTCTAATTAGCCGAATATCTAGGGGTCAAAAAACAAGTATACATTCTCTATGATTTGTACTAGATGGTGATACGTTAGTTTCTATATTGTCAACCCCTATTTTTAGGCGCTCATGATGGAGGGAGTATCCTCACTTAATGATTGGTCCATTAGTTCACGTAAATTTGAAGAAATCATCACAGACAAGCCACATACAAGAAAACTTGTATGTGTGGTTCTGGCCAGGCTTTCTTATCAACAAATAATTTCATTTGCTTGGTTTTCTTTAAATGATTGAGTGTTTCTCTTTTATTGGGGGTTAGAAAATATTGAAGCTTTGATAGAGTTTCTCGATGGAGTAACACCTATCAACAAATAATTTCATTTGCATGAGATTTTAAGACCCTTTTCACAACAAATTGTTAGAGTATTTATAAATAAAAGGTCAAAAAAAATACGTAAACTATTTTTTAATTGATTGAATATCTGGGAGTCAAAAAATAGATGTACATTCTCTGTGATTTGTATTAGATTATGATACATTTTTTAATTAGTTCCTATCTTGTCAACCTCTATTTTTAGATATATAGACATTCTAATCGATGTGTCAGACATTATTAAACGATATGACTAACATGTTATCTACTAGTTGAATGAAAGACTAATAATTTTTGCTTATGAACAAATATTAATACATAAATTTGCAAATGTCTAACACATAATATTTTTACTCCATATTATAACTGAGTTGTTCAGTGCTAATAGTCTTTTTTAAATCGATTAACTTTACTGTTTGCACAAGTTTGTTATAGTTAAAAAGTGCCCCGATTTTATTGTAATTTTTGCTGAGTTTCTCATTCATATAGTCCTAACAAATCTTAAACAAATAAACCACCATATTATTAAAAATATTCAAAAATAATAGTTAAAGGGCTTCCTCCAATATTAATTTTATTAGAAAATGCACAACTTTTTGGATTTATAATGTCCTTTTTTTATCTAGTCTTTTTTTTTATAATATAAGAATAATCTTTTTCATTAGAAAATATTAATGTTTTATCCAAATCTTTTCTCTTTCCCCCCCTAAATTTATGACTTATTATTTTTTTAAAAAAAATTCATTTTGTAATATTTGAAGTTATAGAGAAATTGATATATGTTATTACAAATATCAGTTAAGAAAAAAAAAATACTTTTTTAAAAATTCAAAATTATAACATCAAAATAAAGATGTACATAGAAAATTTTACACTATTAATACTATATAACATTAAATTTAATAAATTTAATAATTTTTTATATGAAATTAATACTAAAATAAAAATTGATAGTAATTTAAAATTTCAAAAAAAAAAAAATCATATAGTAATATTAAAAGGTTTTTAAAACTTTTTTCCATTTTTTTAAGTAATAAATTGCTAAACCCTCTTGTTCCAAGGAAAATATAATGTAATTCCTTATTTAAATTCAACCATTATTTATTTAACATTATATTGAGATATTTTTTTAATATCCTTAAAATGTATTTAAATGACATAAAACCCATCAATTTATATTTTTTGGTGTAAATTTATTCAATATAAATAAATAAATAATATATTATATTATTAAAAAAATTATATTATAATAACAATAAAATTTTATATCCTCACAGGCAGACAACAAATTAAGCTCATATTCATTGCCGTGTCAAATTATAATTATCAACTATATTAGAGCATGAAAATTAATAATTAAAAGTACTTATACAGAAGATTTGGATTTTTTTTCCATTTTAATTATCTATATATTTTAGAAGAAAATATCTAAATAAATCTAAAAATTAACTACCGGTAACAAGGTAGAGCATTCCTTGACTTGCAGAATATCGAGAGGACTACATTTTTTTTCATAAAAATAACAAAAAGTAAAAATTAAAATAATATTTCAATATATTATTTAAATTATAACATTTTATAAAAATAAATATTAACTATTAAAAAAATAAATAATCCTAAAACTTAAAATGATCATAATAAAATTTACATCATCCAACCTGAAGATGCCAAAAAAGACATATTGATCAAAATTGCCAAGAGTCTCCTGAGGATTGTAATATAAAAACAACATTCTGGTGCATCAAGCTATGACTATATGCATGGTCCGAAGAATGGTCGGACTAAGTTTAAGTGGGTCTATTTTATGCGATCTTATCTTATATTATTTAATAGGCTATTTTCCTGACAACTATATTGTTATGCCGACTCTGAATAGCCAATAATTGTACTCTAATCCTTTGAGTTTCTCTATAATCAGCATTCGATCCGAACAGCTCCGTTGTCCGACGAGATGAACTTAGGCTTCCGGGTGATTCGCTCCAAACACTGGATGACATCACCGATCCGAAAATCATGGCAATCGCAGATCACTAACCCGCACTCGTTCCCCTTCCCGACTGTTTCGACGTCGTGCTTCTCCTGCTTAAGTGACACGCAGCGGCCCTCGAAAACCACCTCTCCGCTCCTCAAAAGCCTCATGGTTGAAGATTTGGTAACGTGCCCATCTGTGACCCGGCAGCCAGCGATCTTGACGTCCTCTCCTTTCGATTTGCTTCGGCCTTTGATTTCGAAGATGTTCAGCACTTGCGCTTCCCCGGATACCTGAGTCTCAGAAGTTCCCGGAGCCTTCTCGACGATTAGATTGCCAATGTCCTCAAGAAGATGATAGATCACGCGGTGAATCTTTATCTGTGGACAAGGGAAACACTCAACCAATAATGTCTTGAGTCACATTAAACGGGGTCGACTATATAAATAGGTTTTCGCTATTTTGCTCGATTTAATGCATTATAAACAATTCTAAATTATTTTTATCATATTACTCTAAATTTTCATAGGGACATCCCTTTATTTCATTCTTCTAACCACAATTAACTTCTAAACATTTATAGATATCACAATCACGAATCTTTTCTACAGCATGACTACACTTATTCATTTTAATATTCTCGTCTCTACAACGCTTAATCTTTGTACATGTTCCCAACATTCCGATTCATAATGTACAATTAATCTATTGTAAGTCTCATAAAATTTTTCTTTTAATTTTAGAGATATATTTCAATCAAAAAACATACCGTTACAATTCATTTTAACAAAATCATTAATTCTATATCTTATGTCATCATTATTCTCTCCATTTTCTTGAATAAAAGATTCAGGGTAATAAAATCTATTGTTTATAAGATTATTTTGAGTTTTAATTTTAATTTGTTCATCATCCTATATATATATATTTATATATATGTATACCAATCAAAATTTTAAGACCATATATAAATAAGAGAGGTATAAGAGTTCCAACGTACCTTTATACAAGCTCTCGCAGCTGCCAAAGTAACCGAATTAGGTGGACTACGGACATTAAAGCCGACAATGCAGGCACCACAAGCTTGTGCCAAGTCAACATCGGACTGAGATATTGGGCCAACTCCCACATGAACGACGTTCACGAACACCTAGAAGTCATTGCAAAGATCGGTAAGGGAAAGCCAAAGTTTAAGATTATATTCATGAGAGAAAAAACTATATATTGGCCGATACATAGAAAAATATCGTTGTATTATCCAATATTTTAAATATCAAAAGATATATCGTAATATATTTTCGATATAGAAACATTTTGTAATGTCATCGCAGTATTGGAGGACTCTTATATCAATATGTACCAGCTGATGTATTTCAAGTTAGTATAAGTCACAGTTTAGTACATGCCTGGGGACTGTTTAAGCTCCTGAGTGCATCAGTGACTGCTTGGACAGTTCCCTGGACATCAGCTTTCACAATGATTGGCATTTCGACCCTCTCAGGTGCCTCTTCTGATGGGTTGGCAATTTCCATCCTTTCCTCTCCAACCTTTTGAAGCCGATCTTTCTCCAACTTCTTCTTCCGGCCGGCACTAAGCATCCGAGCTCTTTCTTCGGACTCCACGACGATAACATCGTCGCCAGCCATCGGAAGACCTCTTAGCCCCTCAATCTCAACGGGCATGGCAGGCCTTGCTTTCTCGGTCAACTTCCCCACCATATCCCGAATCGCCCTAATTCTTCCCCACTCAGCACCCACAACTACATGCTGCCCACATATCAATGTTCCGGCCTTCACTATAGCAGTAGCAAATGGGCCCCGCCCTTTGTCAATCCTCGCTTCTACCACATAAGCTTGGGCAGGCCCATCGATCCGTGCCTTGAGTTCCATTAGCTCGGATTGGAGAAGCAAAGCTTCCTCCAAATCATTCAAACCAATTCTTTGGGTTGCTGAAACTTGAACTACCTGGACATCCCCGCCCATCTCCTCCAACAGCAAACCCTCGGACGCAAGCTGGAGCTTTACTCTCTCAGGGTTTGCAGCGGGTTTATCGCACTTGTTAATGGCAACCACTATGGGAACGTTAGCAGCTTTAGCATGGGACATAGCTTCCAGAGTCTGCGGCATCACGCCGTCATCCGCAGCTACCACTAACACGACAATATCGGTCACAGCAGCTCCTCTCGCTCGCATTGCGCTAAAAGCAGCATGGCCAGGGGTGTCGAGGAACGTGATGGATGCTCCTGATGGCATTCTCACAACGAATGCACCAATATGCTGAGTTATGCCACCGGCTTCTTTGGCAGCCAGAGACGTCTGCCGCAACGCATCCAAGAGAGAAGTTTTGCCATGGTCGACATGGCCCATTACAGTTACAACAGGGGCGCGTGGGAGGAGTTCTGCGCCTACGTTTGAGTGTAGTCTCTTGACATTGACACCGATTTCCTGCGGAAACGTATGATATCTAAATGAGTTCCTTGAGTTAGCATTGCAAGAAGAATGCAACTTGCAAGTGTCACAAAGAATCATCTAAACATGGATGAAAATACTATTATCGGTATCCATTGCAACCACATCTATATAGACCATATTGAGCAATATGATTAGTATTAACCATACTATATACAATTTTTTTTGGCAAAGCATAACAAAAAGAATTGGAGGAAATATCGGTTGCATTGGGATGTATTGGTACATATATTGATAAAACAGTGGAATATTGCGTTTTGTTGTAGTATTGGGACATATCAATATCTCGAGGATCTAATACTGATCTATATAGGCCAATATTATACATGTCAGTCAATATTTTACTCGATGCTTTGAAATGGTAAAAGCTACCAAAGAAGGAGAACATTCATGTAAGCCCCAACAATAACCACAATGCTCCTTTGCAGGACAAATCAGGAAAAATTGGGGACCCCTTTGAGTTAACATCGAATCCTATGTTCCCAGGGAATTTTAACAATTGGACCTAACTGGTAAAACCGATTTATTTTGGTCGTGATACATGAAGCATCCACATAAAAGTGCAGGCAGCAGTTTATACCGCGATGTTTCACAACTCTTTTTTTGAGGTCTCCCCTGCCCACCCAGCTTCTTTTATGGGGGACAACCAAAATGATTCTCGAACTGTTATGAGAAATATGATACCACAAACAAGCTTTTCATCACTATTCCATCATTGAAGGAAGCATTTGGAGCTATGTGGTCTATATATGGCTTCTACATCACACATTGGCTGAAAAATATGACAAGTTTCCAAAAAGAGCACTAGGATAAAGATGGTGCTGGAAAAGCAAGCACTTTTGCTCAAGCCGCTTTCGGTGCCCGAGTTGTGCAAGGTACAATGAATCAAGTACTAGAACACATGCAAAATATGGATATTATAACAGAAAAATAGAAATAAAAAAATCCCAAAGAAGTCACGTGGAAATGCTCTTTAATAGAACTTTTGCTTTAGTTGATAATGACCGATAAACTACCTCTTTTGCTTGGTAGGCCAAGAATGCCTTAAAACTCAATTTGTCCCGTAAGCTAGTCGGGGCTCCACATGGTTTCGTAGAAGAGTGGGGAGAATTTTTCTTCATTTGGGAGCTTATTTCATTCATTATGAACATTTCGGTGCCCGAGTTGTGCAAGGTACAATGAATCATGTATTAGAATGCATGCACAATATTAATATAATAACAAAAAATGAAAAATAAAAAAGTTCCCTGAGGAGCCCTGCGAAAACGCTCTTTAATGGAACTTTTACTTTAGTGGGTCGTGATCAATAAACTAACGCTTTTGTTCAATGGACCGATCATGTTTGTCAGCTCAATTTGTCTGGTAAACTAGCATGGCTCCTTATGGCTTTGTAAAAGGAAGGAGAGATTTTCTTTTCATTCAGGGAGTTCATTTCATTCATCATGAACTTCATAGTGCCCGAGTTGTGCAAGGTACAATGAATCAAGTATTAGAATGCATGCACAATATGGACATGATAACAAAAAATAAAAAGCAAAAAAATTCAGTAAGGAGCCTGTTGTAACGCTCTTTAATAGAACTTTTGCTTTAGTTGGTCATAACCAATGAATTACTGCTTTTGCTTGGTGGGCCAAGAAGGCCCGACAACTCAATTTGTCCCATAAGCTGATGGGGGCTCCCCATGGTTTAGTAAAAGGAAGGGGAGATTTTCTTTTCATTCAGGGTTCATTTGATTTAGAATGAACATTTCAGTGCCCGAGATGTGCAAGGTAGAATGGATCAAGTATTAGAATGCATGCACAATATGGATATAATAACAAAAAAATTTTTAGAAAAAATCTCTAAGGAGACCCGCGGAAACATTAAATGAAATTTTTGGTTAAGGTGGTCATTACTAATAAACTACTGCTTTCACTTGGTAGGCTAAAAAAGCCTGACAACTCAATTTGTCTAGTAAACTAGTCAAGGCTTCCTATGGTTTGTTAAAAGCGAGGGAAGATTTTCTCTTCATTTAGGGGTTTATTTCATTCATTATGAACTCTTCGATGCCCTAGTTGTGCAGGGTACAATGAATCAAGTATTAGAACACGCTCATAATTTGGATATTTTAATATAAAAATAGAAATAAAAATTCCTTGAGGAGCCCTGTGGAAACACTCCTTAATGGAACTTTTGCTATAGCTGACTGTGAGCAATAAACTACCGCTCTTGCTTGATGGGCCAGGGCCAGGAAAGCTTGACAGCTCAATTTTTCTAGCCAATTATTCGGGGCTCCCCATGGTCTAGTAAAAGGAAGGGGAGATTCTTTGGGGGTTCTTACATTCATTATAAACTCTTCAATGCTCAAGTTGTGCTAGGTACAATGAATCACGTATTAGATGCATGCACAATATAGATATAATAACAAAAAAAATAAAAATAAAAAAATTGTCCTGAGGAGCCCCATGGAAACTCTCTTTAATGGGACTTTTGCTTTAGTTGGTCTTGATCAATAAATACTGCTTTTGCTTGGTGAACTGAGAATACCTGTCAACTCAATTTGTCTAGTAAACTAATTAGGGCTCCTTATGTTTTAGTAAAAGGGAGGAAAGATTTTCTCTTAATTCAAGGGATCATTTCATTCATTATGACCACTTCAATGCCTGAGTTATGTAAGGTACAATGAATCAAGTATTAGAATGTGTACATAATATGGATATTATAACAAAAAAATATACCTAAAAAATTTTCCTGAGAAGCCCTGTTGAAATGCTCTTTGATGGAACTTTTGCTTTATTTGGTCATGGCTAATAAACTACCGCTTTCGCTTGGCAAGCTAAAAATGCCTGACAACTTAATTTGTTCAGTAAGCTAGTTGGGACTTCCAATGGTTTAGTAAAAGGGTGGGGAGATTTTCTCGTTTTTCAAGGGTTCACTTTAATCTTTATGAACTCTTCACTGCTTACAAGGTTCAATGAATGGAGTATTAGAGCATGTGCACAATATGGATATTATAATAGAAAAATATAACTTAAAAAAATTTCCTAAGGAGCTCCATGGAAATGCTCTCTAATGGAACTTTTGAGCTGATCGTGACCAATAAACTACCATTTTCACTTGGTGGGCCGAAAATACTTGACAACTCAATTTTTCCGGTAAGCAAGTCAGGGCTCTCCACGGTTCAGTAAAAGGGAGGGGGATTTTCTCTTCATTCAAGGTACTATGAATGAAAATGGTACTATGAATAAAGTATTTAAACATGTTCGCAATATGGATATTACAACAGAAAAATAGAAATCGAAATACTAGACAAAGATGCATACCATAGCGATCAGCTCTGCAATGTCGATGCCAAGAGGGTCAAACTCTGAGTCAACTGTTTCCCCAACATTTACAAGAATATCCTGCAGAGCTGATATCGACTCGCCAGTACGCTTGGCAAGCTCAACAATAGTCATGCCATCAAATATGTCAATTGTTCTCTCTGGCAATGACTTGTTATTTCTTTTCACTTTAGGAGCCACATACGGAGCTTCAACAGGTGGTTGTGTCCTACTTTCCCTCTTCACATACTTTTCTTTCTTGGCAGTCTTCAAACCAAATTGCTCGTCACTTCTTCTAGCCAACAGCTCTAGACTTGCATGAAAACACCTAAGAAGATACAAAATACTTTATCCCACAAAAACCATACCTTCAGGTCAATGAAAAATCAAACTCAAAATCAAACAAACAATATTTCTCAGCAGAACAATGATGTTTCTCCCTAAGTATAATCTACCACTGTCATCGAAGAATAAATATTCTGTCATGAGGTTCTTGATAGGAGATCAGTCAATGAGATGCATAAATTTAGGCGGTGTCTAAAAACTGTTTGATGCAGCAACACAGATTTCAATAAGAATATATAAAACCAACAAACTAGCACATGGAAACGCCTTTTTTCTTTAGGTGAGAATGAATACCATGTTTTTGGTATTCATCATAAGGGATATTTAAGGTATCCGCTAATACTGTGACAATATTGTGATAAGTTGCCATATTGATAGATACATAGCGATATATCTGCCGATACGGCCGATATTTTCTCATTAACCTACGATTCTCAAAAATTTTTTTTTCTGCTGATATATTTGATATTGATACATATTATTTGATACCAATATAGCCATAACCAATATTGATACCGATATTTTCATCCTTGGGTGTATGTCTTCAAGGAGTTTCAATAGTATCAGAAAAAGCTCATAGAAAGAAAATATATATCTTAAAGATATATATAGAGAGATTGCCAAATAAGTAGTGCCTGATCTTGTGGACACAGCCCAATCATCGTTCATCAGAGGGAGGAGCATTATTGACAATGCAATGGTTAGCTATAGCGTGCAAAATATTAGGGAAAAGAGAATGTATTCCCAGGGTATTTGATGGAGGGAAAAGGGATTTCCTGGCACAAGTTCTAGAGTCATATGATTTTCCAAATAAGTTTCAGTAGGACTTAAAAAATCATGCTAGCACAGATAGGAAAAACCCATCAGTATCACAAACAAGTTCCATCCTTCATTTCCTACAACAGTAATTCTAATCCTCTTCCCCTCCTCCCAAAAAAAAAAACAAGAGATGGGGAAAGGAAAAGTTTTATACTTCATCATTTAGGAAGGTTCTTCGAAAAAATATATTAAAAAGAGATGAGCATCCCAGTACTATGAGTGGAAATTCTAAAATAAATAAGCTCCAATACCGTATCAAATGTTGAATTGGTAAGTACTTGCCAACGCCCAAGTTCTTTGACTTGTCAGACAAACCTATCATACAGAAAATTGATCGATATAAGCAAAAATCAATTCAACACTATCTGTAAACATTTAACTTTACTTCTTTAAACCCTTTTCTGGCCAGTCTTTTGGAATACCTCACAAAATGACCAATAACTCCATAATCAAAGTCATGATGCAGATCTATTCGATAGATCAAGGTACTCTTAGGCTCTCTCTTCTCTTTTCAAAGTCTTATAATCTGAGCAGTAAAAATTGAGCTGCTGAAATTTTACAAGATGTTGAAATTTTAAGAGGTGCTGAAACTTTAAGAAGTGTTCATTGGTTGAAAATTTAAGCGGTTGTGTGAGAAAGATGCTTAAATTTTGAGAGGTGTTGAAGCCTCAAGAGATGCTTTGAAGTTTAAAAGGTTCTGAACAACTAATTACCAAATTTTGACAGTTATAAAATAAGTTTGAATTCTTGAGAATCGGCAGCTAATTGTAAGCTAGGACACAACCAAAATGTCTTGGAAAAGGCTACCACCACCTTCTCAGCACTATACATATGATGGGCTAAAAAAATCAAACATTCATAAATAGAACACAGGACCATTATAATGCCAACAAACCATAACATAATTGCATAAGTATCATATAACTAATATAAGGAACACAAGAAATTTCATTTCACCTGACATACTGCTGAGTAAAGAAAATTTTGATCCAACAGCATCATTAGAATAAAACCTTGACACAGCTGCATCCCAAGAAGTTGATAAAGCCTTTGACAAACTAGCAGTTCGGATTCCCTACAAAGAACATAAACATGATAGAATAAACTGAGGCATTGAAGAGCTGGACCAAAATCAAATATTTGTGCACATATGATTACACAGAAGTTGATATAGCAACCATAGAAATAGTCTCTCTACAATGCAAGGGTAATACTGCATCCCAAGAAGACCATATGATGAGGGAGCCTGCACTTCGCTTTGCCCTTTCAGTGTGCCAACAAGAGTATATAGAAAGATAGATAAATGAAGTGTGTGAGAGCATACTTTCCCATCATTTATATCTGGTCACCTTTGATGACAATTTAAAATTCACCAATGTGTCACCTTTGGTGGAAAAGTTTGAGAAGAAGGTTGCAGTTTGAAGGGATGAACATCATCAAAGAGGTGCGAGACTCATTTTAATCAGGAGTACCTAAGATGCCTTCCACTCTATTTCATATCTCCACTTCATGTATATGCTTACGATATTATTCACTAAAATTACAAAGGAACAAAGGGGTACATTGATGCAAACATGGGAATTTTAACAAGGCCAATGAGAACCTCAATCAAAATAATCAGATTTTCCTTCCAAATAAAGTGGGATCCGGAGTTTGTGGGATTCAATAATTCCTCATCCTTATGGCTGGAGCTGAAAAGTGAAAACCAAATACGCGCTCAGCACCGATTTGGGAAAATGCCCAAAATCAGGGGAACAACGAGATAAGGGAGGATTTCGTGTTATATCCAAATAAATCCATATAGCATAGTTTCCAATGTAGCATTCTTCAACAAGGTAGGAATTATATATATGCATATTAAGATGGCATTTTGCATTGATATCCAAAGATTGAAAGCTTGAACAAAAAAAAAAAAAAGGTAACAAAACAAACTCATTGTAAGAGGTGTTAGAGCAAAGCAATGGATGACTGACCTTTACGCCGGCAACTCTCCAAGCCATTCATATGTATGTCAACTGCTGCCCAACTACATATAATCAATCTAACCACAGAAGAAAACGCATATTTACAAACATATTTAGCAGAGATTTCATGTTTCCAAATCGTAATTTTATGTTAATCTTCCCTAATTCAGAGTCGGAGTTTTGAAGTAGAGAGAGATTCCTATAATAGAGTATGGCTACCTGGACCCAGTTGCTGTGAACTGAGACACCGATCCACTCGTCTTCCCACTCGTCGTTGCTCCCCTCCTGTATTCTCTATCTCTGGGGGTCAGTAATCTTCCTCTTCCTCTAAGCTCCTCCTGCCCTTCTCTCTAGCTCCCTGGCTGTCTTCTCCTCTGGGACGGAACTTGGAGCGATATTATGAAAACCCGACCCGCAAAGTGAATCGGTTACCGGAGGGCCCATTTAAATTACCTCCATCAATTTACGTATTTTTCAATTTACGTATTTCTCAATTCTTTTAATTTTTTTGTCCTTTTTTCTATGTATGTACATATAATTTATCTCAAATAATCATTTATAGAGTTAGGAATATAATAAAAAATTATAATCAATAAAATAATAAATTAATTAAAAGATCACATAATATAAGAATATGGACAAATATTGATATCATCTTGTCACATAAAAATTCTAAGAATATAATGACATACAAGGAATATACTTTATTAAAACTCTGTCCAAAAAAATACAGTGGAATAAAGCTAACGGCAAAAGAGAAAGATTATTGTTCTTGTAAATCATCAATTATATTAAGATTGTCTTATTAAAACTTTACAGATAAAAGTTCAGTATGATAAGATATTAATAGGAAAAAAGAGTACAAGCAGTACAAATCTTTAAATCTGCTCCATCTGAAAGGAACATGATGAAATGTCTTTAAATTATTACATTCCAATATCGTATGTAATCTTATTAAATGTTACGACGGATAATATTTTGTTGAATAAATTTGTTAAATTATTATTATTGGATTGTATCTATTTAATATCAATCTCAACTTTCTTTTGAAAATGAAATGCATGAGTGCAAAAAAATTTGGATGAAATATGCTTTAATTTTGTCACTTTTAATATAACCTTCCATAATTTATATAAGGTAGCAACATTATTTTCATATAAAATTATTTTCCTATTTTTGATTGTGGATAATCACTGATGGCTATTGATACCCAATGTCCACTATTACGATCCGTACCTCTGGAGTTGGGCCCTAATGACATGGAGACCTAATAAGCCCAAGAGGCCCAAGAGTTCCAGGCTTCTGAACTAGTCCATGCAGTGTAATAGACTTAAAGTCCACTCAGACCAAAATGGGCCTCGGATGGCACCCTATCTGCAAAGTCGACATGATAGAGGTTTGGTGATTGGCCTTATCAGATTGCAAGAAGAGTGATGACCAATAGAATAAACTTAATCACTGCAGAAATAACGTCACACAAAACAACTCTGCATGCACACAACGTATCTGACACGGTAAGCTTGATTGGCAGAGTTGATGGCAGAACCCTCTACACACACTAGCTCCACGTGCACCCTTCCCAAAGGAGGACCTAATTACTATAAATACTCTAACTATTTATCAAACAAGGGGATCTAGCATTTTACACTGTACTAGCCGTTACAGAGAGAAGAAAAGGAGAGAGAAAGACTTGAGTATACACTGTAAACTCCTTATAGCTAAGCGCATCATAGTAAAAACTAGTTCCTAAACCTACAGTCCCATAGTTTTTTCCTCTCATTCAAATGAGGATTTTTCACGTAAAATTTTGTGTGTTATTCTCTTCTTCTTCCCTCTCCCTACCTCCCAGACTATATCCATTAATCCTAAAAGATAATCAGATTATCTATGTATTACACGAATTTCGTCCGAGTGTATTCAAAAGACCCGAGGGGTCATTTTATTTGGGTATTCGTTCGTATAGTGATCGAAATTTTAGAACGCGACAATTACACTTTTCTTGAATATTTTAAATTGATGATATTAGCCAGACACATTATTTACTTTTTTTATTTATATTAATAATTTTCAATTGATCTGAGGAAGTAGCAAATAATATTTACTTCATATATTTTTAGGATATAGCAATATCTCTATAACTAAAAAAATATCTTATTTGTGATCAACTTTTATTATTATACAAATAACTTGCATCTACATATCTAGTCGATTATAAATTTAATTAATTGGGATGAAATAATCTCATATCACTAGTACTACAGAACTATATCTTACTAATAAATTGACCAATTCTTCATTACCCATCATTACACACGTAGACTCACTAACAAAACAAAATAAAAAGAGGGGAAATGCTAGGCTCATATGAGCTATGAAAGTTTAAAAAGTCAAACAATTCTTTGTCAATCTTCTAAAATATAGCATAAAATCCCTTTAATTATTAGATAATTAAACCAGTAATGTCACAATTAAACTTAAAAATATCTCCTTACAAACCAACTGTAAATCATTTCTACTAAAAAAATTAGCTTTATTTAACTCTCTGTGGAGCCTTAGTTATCATGGAGGGCCATTGCTACTCATTCTACGAGTCAACTCTTAGCTTATAATTTTTGTCCCCTAATCCAAGGGCTCCCGTGGTCTTCGCTAGGCCACCTTAGTGCCTATTGCGGTTCAAAGACTCGTGTCAAGATCAAGGTTACCCCTGACTCAAGTTGCTCCACCAAAACGAAACCCTATGCTATCCAACCTATTTTTAAGTCCGGTCCATAGCCTTCACCAACTCGCATTGGGGTGGGGGGAGGGTGTTCCATCATCTAATGAAACACAATCCCAAATGATATTCTATTAAGAGATATATCAATATGACTAAAAAAAATTCTATATTTCAACCCCACAAGTAAAAGGATAAGGGGGCTTCATAAAATGAGGCCGTTGGATTCAAGATCCAAAGTAATGAGTCATTAGATAGAAGATCTAACGATATAGATTTATTTTTATTAAAAAAATCTTAAAATATAATAATAGTCTTTTTGAATCTTTTATATTATAAATATTTTGATATATTAATATTTAAAAAAAATCTAAAACATTGATTTCATATTAAAAAAAGCAAATCTAAGATAATTGAAACACCTTAAATCCATTGATGTTGTGTGTTATTAGAGTCCCTAATCCCTGGCAAAGCTTCTTGATCGTTTTTCAAATCAACTTGGACAGAATACTGACTTAAATATTAGATAAATTAGTCTGATAAAAAATATCTAAAGTCTTTTAATCTTTTATTTTCATTACAACATTTTGATATAGGTTCAATGGTTAAGGCATATTTTGAATCCTTAAGTTAGAAACACATCACATTTACTAAAGAACAAGTTAGCATAGATTTTTAAATTAACAAAATCTGTAAATTTAATTTTTATTTTTGTATAAAATACCAAATCCAATGAGGTGCCAAGCAAGTTGGAGCTGAGGAGGGCTGCAACGGGGGATTGCAGCCCGTACAGCACGCATGCAGCCGTCAAATGGAGAAAACCGACAGCTGCATGTATATATATTAAAAAAAATAGTTTAATATTTTTTTTATTTTGATAATTTTTTTGATATTCGATTTAAAAAAAACGATTATTGTTATTTTTTTATTTTTCTTAGGTTTTTTTTTTTTAAAATATCGTCCGTCAGATTTTTTATCCGACGACCAAAATGGAGTCGTACAGGCTACAACGCCCCTCCCGCGTCGCAGCCACCCGGATCCAGCAAGTTGGGGGGCTTCCCAGTTATAAATAGAATTATATACTTTTTGGGTCAAGGGTTTCTAATTTTTTTAAAGAAAAAATATAAATTTATTTATTTTTTTAACCATCCAATCAAAATTTAATGATCATATTTTTTAATTTTATTAAAAATGTAAATAATTATATAACTTTGTATTATTAATATTGATTAAAAATTATTTTTATTCAATCAAACCATAAGATAATTATATTTTTAATAAGTAATTAATATATATATTAAATGAAGTATTGTTTACATATGACGATGGCTTAGTGGGCGCATCCTTCAAGGTTAAATCTTTCTGGCAAATTCCATGACAGACTACTCATATTATTCCACGTGTCCTATGATGTCATCTGTTAAGACGTGTCACATCTTAAAAGGACCGTTACATACCTTCATATAAAGTTACCGTCACTCTATCACTATCTAGCAGGTTTGCGCGCTCTCCCTCGCTCTTCGTTGTCACCTGTTGTTCCGCCACTCCTCCCTGGAAGCCACCTTTCTCTTTTGTATTTTGATTTTTTTTTTTTTTTTTTTGCAATTTTAGTGGGTCTCTCTGAAACCCTCAAAAAATCACTGAACCCATAATTTTATTTAGGGTTAATTTTTCTATTAAGATTCAAATTTCTCTCCTTTCTCACGCTGACTTTGTACTTCTGATGGGGTCGAGCTCATTCGGAACTGAGGTACAATCGTCCACATTTCCGTTCATAACTCTCAAATGAGGCTGATTTCACTGATTTGTTTATCTTTTCTGCTTATTGAATTTTGATTATTTTTCAAAATTTAGAATAGAATTGACCAGAATGTTTTGGGATATGGTGTATGCTTTGTGGTGTTTTTGTAGGTTTCAGAGATTCATTTGATTGCAACGCTGAAATGGTCATTCATACGCCCCTTTTGTTTGCTTAACTTCTCTCATTACAGCTTTTTGCCCCTTTTCTGTTTTTTTTCCCTTTTTATGGGTCAAATTATTAGTATGAAATCTCCTGATTATTGTTTTTTTAATGTCTGAAGGGGGCTCCCAACTTGAGAAACATGAGTGAACTGGCTTTTGTAGTTTTCCCATGAATTTTGTTGATTTCATTTTTCTCGTTCAAGTTTCAGTTCTCAGAAGTTCAATTTACTAGTGCATTATCAGTGTTGATTTGTTAGAGTATAAAACTTTTATTATTACTTCTCTTAACATCAGAACTTGTAGAATGAGTTTGTTCTTTGGCGTGGTAATAGAATTTCTTATATCTGGATGTTTTTTGTCCAAATCTTGTTCAGGGTTCATTCTTACAGTTGTGTTTCAGTGCAAGTTATTCGGTGGATCAGTAATCAGTGCAAGTTTTAAGAATATAAAACTATTCTCGTTCCTCACCGAACAGCATGAGTTCATGGGATGAGTTGGTTCTTGGACAAACCTACACTTTTCTTTTCTTTGTACGTGCAATGTGTATCTATGTGTGCATTTTTGGAAACACAAAGTGAAGTTATTATGCATCTCCATGTTAGATTGATGCTGTTCCATGCATGTATTATTTGCTACTTGCCACTGTTAATGTCCAGTAAAAGGATGTGAACAGAGGAATGTTTGGGTAGCTTCTTTTTGTTTTCCAACTTTCTTGCCTTTCCTGAATCTTTAATGGTTCCATTGCTTGTAATTTTATAGTGTCAGTAAGAGTTACTTAATCTGTCTACTTTTTCACTATCATCTCTAAAAACCAAACTATGACTTACAGAAAATTGCCAGCATTTGATTACTCTTTGGATTTGAAATAAGAATCCTAATGGGCCTACAAAAAGGATAAAGGCCCTGCAAAAAACTGTGAATATTTTGGAAGTTAGAAGAAATTCGATCTTGCAGTTCTTTTTTGCCTTATCTCAGGTGATGAAGATTGGCAAAGTTCGTCATGTTCATTTGATGCTTACCACAATGAAGAAAATTGTCGTAATTCTATTTATTTAAGAGCAATGCAAAGTGCAGTCATAGTCACATGCTTTCATGCTTTTCTGAATCAACCCCATAATATTAAAGCTTTTAGATTCCACTTGAAACTGTGTTTTTCATTAGTACATATTAATCAGCTGCCAATAGATGAAAATGTTGGTATTGGCATCAGCGCATCCGTATTAGTGCCGGGCTATGAGGATGCAAAATTTGTTTTACAAATTGTAACCTGGTAGGGAAATATTGTTTGATATATCCGCAAAAAATCAGCAAATATTGGGTAGATTTGTCAATAAATTGCTATATATTTCCAATATGGCAACACAACATATAGTGACTTTGCTGTGATATTGAAAAATATCAGTATTGCTAGCCCAATACTTAGATATATTAGCTAATATTTTACATATCGGCTAATATTTTATGTGGCAGGCTGCCACATGTTTGAAATTGAGACGATAGTTGTTCTTTTTTTTTTTTCTTTTTAAATAATTAGTAGGGTTAGTAAACTGGGATTATATATATTGCTGTCTGGGTTTCTTTCAATTTTTCTTGCTGTTAAGTTAGACTACATGTTTGTGTGACTGAAAAAAACACCTTTTATCTTCTGGAACTTCTGAAGATGAACCAAGGGGTAAACGCTGATGTGGCACTAAACATTCCTCTGAAAAGAAAACGAGGCCATCCCCGGAAGGATGGGGCCCACACTGGGAGAACTTTCAACGATCTTCCACAGAAGATTCATGGCCAAATCTACGACGGAAATGCTCATGTCCCTCCTGGATTCGTGGTCCATAACAGGAATCAACCTTGTCAAGCAGATGCTGCTGACGATCCCAATGCTATTCCCATGGTGGGCCGAGAAGTTAGTGGTGTGATCGAGTCAGCCTTCGATGCTGGTTATTTGGTCTCAATTAGGGTTAGCAATTCCGACACCCACCTTCGGGGCGTTGTATTTGAGGCAGGACAATATGTCCCAGTTACAGCTGAAAATGATGTGGCCCCGCATGTTGAAATGGTCAGAAGAAACGAGGTTCCCTTCCCAGCTGCATGCCGAACTCGGGTTCGGGGAAGGAGGTGTTGGCACCGGGAAAAGAGCAAGCACCATGCTGCATACACATCAAACGCGTCACCTCCTTATAATGAGCTGGTTCAATATGAAGGTAAACAAATACTGCCAGTGGCAGCTAGCCTTCAATCTCCTGTGGGTGCAAGGGGGACCCTGGTTCCTGTCGTTCTTCAACCTGTTAACTTGTCGAATGGTGCGTTCCCATCTATTGAGGCACCGGCTATGGCATCCCAGCCTGTTCATTTGGCATCCTCCAGAGGAAAGCAGGTTCAACCTGAATGCAGCCGAGGGGTGAAACCCAAAAGTTTGGAGACAAATAATGGGTCCCATTCCCAGACCCATAATGTTGAAGATTGTAAATTGAGATTGCCCACTATGCCGCTTGATCAATCAGTCAATGAGGTTGTGAGCACAATTGGAGGACCTGAAAACCAGAACGAATGTGTGAATTCAATTGATACAACCTCATCTAAAGCCAATGAGCAGATTCAAGATTTGAGTCATCCTATCTTAACTAAGTCCGTGGAATCAGTCCGATCAGATATTCTCGATCCATTTGCCTCCATTTCACAAACTCGAACAGGCAAAATGACTGAATTATTGCTGGTGAGTTAGATTCTTCAAACTTTGTGATTTTCTTTTTCCTATCAAAATTTCTTGAATCCAAATAGAGTTTATGATTGCTCTGAAAGGAAGACGCTGATACTATATCTCTTTGACAAGGCTGTGCAAGAGAACTTAATGAAGAAGCAGGCAGCTGATTCCATGCACCAGGAATTTAAGAACCTGGAAAATTAAACCAGAGGATGAAGAAGCAATGAACTCAATGAGTAAAATTTAGTGCTTCAAATGTCTTGATGATGAACACCTAATATTTCATGTAAATTTTTTTTTTATCTTTTTTGGTTCTTTTTTTTTTTGGTTAGTACCACGTTTCCCAGTTACCTTCCTTCTATGGTGCAGGATTATCTGGGGATCACAGTTTTGTTGGGAATCAGGAGACTGCATCTCTCGTGTAGAAGCAATATATATTTCTACCTATTTAGCCATCGATTTGAATATGAATATCTGAAATATAATCATTTTAAAATAACTAATATTGATAAATTTTTATAGTTTTAAAAATGGTGAAATCACCTTCGGCATTTTCATATGAACGGTTAAGATTGAGAGAGTAGGCTGCTTCTCCGCTGGAAGAAGCAGCCCTCCTCAATCCATTTCGGCATTTTCATATGAACGGTTAAGATTGAGAGAGTAGGCTGCTTCTCCGCTGGAAGAAGCAGCCCTCCTCAATCCATTTTGCAGGCGGCGGTGGCAGTGATGAAGGATGTTTCCGGTTGTAAAATCTTGAGCATGGTTGGTGTCTTGGTTACACTGGCAGTCTAGCTTCTTATTTGGTACTCTTTGGGTGCTTTCTGGTTTTTCTTCTCCTTTTATTGGGACTGGAAATTGTGTGTTTGCCTGTCAAAAAGTAATTTATTAAAAAATACTTTTCTCATTTTCATGTGTTTGACAAACAAGAGAAAATATTTCCTATATTTTTTAACATCTGGTTTACACTAAAAAAATAAGTCAAGGGAAAATATTTTTCTTATCAGAATAAAATAATAATGTTTAAATTTTAGAAAATAACTCTCTTTTTTAACGGGACATCGTTCTTCAGAAATCATTCACTACTCAATAATGACTGCTGCGATGCCTCAGGACATCATGTCCCGACGCATTGTTGGGTACCGACTTACAGTATCTTGGGCCGCTCTGGTAACATGTCATCTACTGTTGGTTACCGGCCAAAGTGTGACACCTTGAGGGTCCACCGTCAATTGTCAGCTGTCCCTCGTCATTCCTGCCTCTATCACCAATCATCCGGTGGTCGCGTGCCTTTGGCTAGCGTGATCATTTGTCAACCAACACATCTCGACTTTGTTCTGCTGATGTATTGGCAACCATTGTCTATCATTGGTCATTAATGTCATTGCCCTCGATAATCCACTCCGGATTTTTACTCGGAGATTTGCCACTCTGGCAAATGGTTACTCCGAAAATTCACTTCGGGTTTTCACTCTGGCAAATGGTCACTCCAAAAATCCACTCTGAAAATCTACTCCGACAAATGTTCACTCTAGAAATCCATATCGGATTTTCATTCCGAGATTGGTCACTCCAACAAATGGTCACTCCGGATTTTCACTCTGAGATTTGTCACTCCGGCAAACGGTCACTTCGAATTTGCCTTCTCCGGCAAATGGTCATCCTCCGAGATTTGCCTTCTTTGGTAAATAGTCATCCTTCGAGATTTGTCTTCTCCGGCAAATAGTCACTCTGAAAATCTACTCCGGAT
Organism: Nepenthes gracilis; assembly: GCA_033239525.1. Classification (NCBI taxonomy): domain Eukaryota; kingdom Viridiplantae; phylum Streptophyta; class Magnoliopsida; order Caryophyllales; family Nepenthaceae; genus Nepenthes; species Nepenthes gracilis. The sequence goes on along the minus strand of BSYO01000027.1, from coordinate 13,978,798 downwards.
ATCCGTCACCAATCATCAGCCAATGATGCCTCGGGCCACCATGTTGGTTGTTGGATGACTTGTCCTAACCCTATCTTGCGAGTTGCCGACGACATCGTTCACTAGTTGTCAACGCTTCCAACCAAACTATTGATTACCAACTAGTAGAACCTGTAATCTTATTGCTGAAGCAAAATATGAGTATATTGTTGTCGTCTCAAAAATATTTTTATAATCGATAATAACAAGTATCTAATATTGTTGATCGATTTATGTAATATTTTATATTTTTTATACATGTTAACATTAGAAAATATTTCAATGGAAAGTTATTTTTTTTTGAAATTATTTTTCATATAAAATGTGAAAAATATTTTTAATAATAGAAAATATTTTTTTACTTGATAAATAGTTTTTACAAATAAATGGAGCCTATATGTTTTAGCAGAGTTGGGAGAATATTTTGCAAGCTGCCTAAAAAGGTTTAAATTAAATCAACTCGAGTTAAGAATGGCTGCTTAATTTATATATAGTTTGATTATTGTTTGATATTTTATACCAATTTATGCTTTCATTTGATTGATTTTAGGAATTTAAATTGAATTAATCCACACACACATATTCAAATAACTTAATTATAAATTATTTTTCTTAGTTTTTTTTTTCCTTAGAAATTATCAATTATTTTTCTTATTTCCTTCACAGGTTGTTTGGATGGAGCTATAGAAATTGTGGGTCATCTCTGATTTAATTTTGATTTTTTTTAATAAATTATGAACCATAGTTTCTATTTAAAATATTTTTTTTACAATATTTCAAAATAATTAAAGTCAAAATTGCTAAAAACCTCCAATATATCTTATAATCTCACATTAATATGAAATTTTTACAAATTTTAAATCACAATGTTTTTTTTTTTTTTTCAGAAATTATTGCAAAAGCTATAAATTAGAGATTAATGTCATTACATCAACTAAAACTTCAAGCAGCAATGTCATCAAAAGAACAAATGTCGTAACACACACAAAAAGAAGCCCAAAACTTCGGGTTATCACAATTAAGAATGCATACTGATACCAAGTTGAAATGCAGCAGTTTAATCTCTTAATCTCATGATCAGCACCCACATTGATTCATGAAAACACCAAAAAAAAAAAAAAAAAAAAAACAGGCACTAAGGGGAGATATGTCTCTGCCAAAGCACCCGGCAATCTAAATCTGGATGATCCGTTTGGTTCCAGCCTTGAAAGAGATCTCCGACAGCCTTCCGAGCTCTCACTGCAAAACGACAACGATGAAAATGCATAACATCGATTCTAAACATTCATGATTTAAGCGACAAATAGTAGCGATTTACACATGAATTATGCTTCGTCGATGCACAGCTCCTGATGCGGGGAGGGGGAGAAGGATGGGGAGGGAGAGGGAGAGGGAGAGGGAGGGGAAAAGTAGAAGCAGGGATGGCTAAGGAGGAAAGGAAGAAGATAAAGACAATTAAGTAACAGTTATACTCTGTAATATTATTAATCAAACCTACAAATATATGAAAATTTGAGTCTTCATGTAAGTACACAACTCCTAAGTTAACAAGAAAATAGATAGAGCTTCCTAAATGATGATGACACAATATACGAAAATGGCTACGGGAACATATGCATGCCTTCATGGATCACAATGGCCCAATAAATGAAAATACAGTAATGAAGTTCAAGCATTTTCTATATATCATAGGAACTACTAAATTACAAAAACATAACAAAATTACAAGGCATATCTAATAAATCAACGCACATCCTCATCGGATATGAGTTGCAAGACAAACAGTCCAATATATTTCCTTCATTTAATATGAGAAGCATCAAGGCTTCTCAATAGACAGAAATGGGAGCTAAAGGAGCATGCAGAATGATCTAAAAGGAAGCAAATTAAACATGGACATACAAACCCCCCCCCCTCCCCCCAAGCCCGCAATTATGTATCTTGCAAGCCTCTGAGAAGCAAATCCGAAGCCCTCATCCAGATGAGCGACCTATATGGGTTACCGAGTCCATTTTCCAATTTTAGGATCTTGATCACCAACTGGCGAGTCCATCTTCCAATTTTAGGATCTTGATCACCAACTGGGGCGGGTACACGGAGTGCTATTATGGTCATTCCAATGGAAAAACTCATTTTCACTCAATGGTTAGGATTGGAAGTTAGGTAAAATAGTGAATATTATATCAAGTCATTTAAATGACTACTCAGTCTCTATCATCTATTCATCCAACTTCTAATCCTGACTGTTGGATAGACATAAGAGCTTTTCCACTGGAATGATCATAACAGCTCTCGGGTCCTGGCGATGGGTGGAAATGCTTGAGCCCATAATTGCATGAACTAACCCAATTCCCCACCCCTTGTTAAGGATGACGTCCCTAAAATAAGTTCAGTCTTTGCGATAAAAGGATTCATCTTTAATTGAAATTTACTTTCCACTGTATTTAATATTTCCCTAGACATCATTTTAACAAATTATTGAGAATTTTCTACATGCTCAATTTTGATAGAATTCCCATGTCCAAACACACTCAATTATAATAGAATTACCACTATGGATGAAAATATCAATATCGGAATTGTATCGGTTATGGCCAAATTAGTATCGAACGATATGTATCAATATTAGACGTATCATAAAAAGAATTATGAGAATTATACGCTAATATGACTATATTAGTCGATATATTGGCCAAATATAGGATACATTGGCCGATAAATTATAATATATCGCCGATATGTTAACATATCGCAATTTTGTTGCAATATCAATAGCAAGGGGCAATACAAATACTTACCAACAAATATTTTCACCTATGCATGCTCGAGGTAAAAACGTTGACTTGCATAACAAGTGGTAGAACAATATGGGCAGGAGAGGAGAGAGAGGGGATCAACCAAAAAAATATAATGTCTAAGTTTTTTATGAATCAGTTGACAATAAATAGAACTTTAAATGTGGTTTCTAAAAACAATCAATCACCTGTTGTGGTTGCTGGTAATTTGCATATCCAGGATAACTTGCATAGTACATGTTAGGGTCTTGAGGAGCTGCAGCTGTATATCCATAGGCATCATATCCTTGAGAATATCCATAATATCCACCATTCCACTGATTTGGATCTGGCTGAGACTACAAGAAACCGGAAATTCAGAAATCGCGAGGTTTTGTTTGACAAAAAAGGATGAAGTGAATCAAGATGTCGATGAAAAGTAAGAGCTAACCTGCTTGTTTGAAGGACTACGACCCCACGACAGACGGACACTCTGTCCTCCGATCTGAGTCCCATTAAGAAGCGATAAAGCTTGCTCTGCACAAGCTCTTCACCGTACCAAAAAATTGCATTTAGTCCCCACAATCATAATATTATAATTTTTTTTGTAAATATATTCTAAATAGATTCCAAGTTTAAAAAATTATTTTAATATATTATATTTTTGTATGATTAATAACTTTATATGTGAAAATTCTTCATTTAAATATATAATTAAATAATATTTAATTCTAAATGTCATATTTTTGAAATATTATATATTTATTGATATTTTTATGTAAATATGAATTTTAAATAAACATACTTAAAAAAAATGTTCATGGACTGGAGCCCAGTTTGAATTATGGTTGGGTTGATTATAGTTTCTAGCTTGGGTGACTAGACTGCTTAATCTGACTTAGCGGCCACAAATTTTTACCTAAACACAGCATATATTCAGCCTAAACCCAATTTTAATTGGGCCTAGTGGGTAGGGGATGTGCTTTTGACAAGTTGGAGTCGTGTATATATGAATTTTTTACGATCACAAAACAAGAAATGTTCATTTTTAATCGATAATTATGTATAAAGCAATGTTGCCGATCAATTATATTATCATATTTATCAAAAAGTATGAATTTCATTTAACATTTCGGGGTGTCCATTTTGTTTTATGTCATGTTTGTGTCGATCTCCATGCTTATTAAATGAAAACCATGCACACAACAAAATTACTTACCTGTTAGCAAACTGTACAAACCCACATCGTTTGCCCACAGGAATTTTCACATGAACCAACTCACCAAATTGGCAGAAGACTTGTCTCAATTGATCATCAGAAACATTTGGGTCCAGACCACCAACAAATATCTGCATTCATGGTGCAAAGGGTCATTAGTATGTAGCAGTGTAACTACTACTGCTTCACGAATCAGAATACTCACAGTAGTGTTATTTGGATCGCTTTCGCCTAGATTTCCGGGTGTACTCTGAGGAGAAGCTGCAACAGACAATAGAAATAGGGTGATAAAAGCAGAAACCATTCATAGACACATTTATCAATGGAGCATCATGTCAACTAATTAGCAAAATATCATCTGATATATATCAATATCAGCCTCCGATACTAATATCTTTCAATATCTCAACAAGGTTATAATATGTCGCCATATTGGTGATAAATTAGTATATATTAGCTAATATTTAAAATATCACGTTAGACACCCTATATTTCAAAACCAACTCATTTTTTGTTACGTATTGAAAACAAATTGAGTCTGATGCATCTGTGAAGGATGCCAATATTCTTGTCCTTGTCTCTGACACTTTCCATAAGAGCACTTCTGAATTTGAACAAGATAGACAAGATAGACATCATAGATGAAAATATTGGCCGATATGTATAGATATCGGAGCACCTTGATACCATAATATTATTGTAATATATTATTGTATCAGCAATATATTAGTCAATATTTAAAATATCAATCGATATTTGGCGGATATATCATTAGCTCACAATTCATAGAAAAATGTTTCTTCGATATATCGATACTGGTACATATTGTTCAATATCGATATGGATGCAACCGATACAATATTTTCATCCATGATGTACATCCATAACATTGGGCAATGAACATACCCTACCCAAGCCTTCCACCCCATCATATGCCAGGTCATACAAGATCAACAAAATTTGAAGATTCATACTCCCTACATTGTTCATGGATGAACCCTGGATTGGGCTGATATACCTAGGAATGATCTCAATGTGGTCTGTTTACAGATACTTCATAAAGTACCATTACAGAAACATCAAAATAGAAGGAGGCCCAGCAGCATTCTCTTGCTATGACACAATAAAGTGCATTTTTTAATGCATTGAACTCCAGCCTCATTTACTAAGTGAAACCGATAAAGCAGACTGATCTTTTATAGAATCTCTGACAAATATGCCCAAAACACGTAATTAATTACATGCATAATTTACACTCAAGAACAACAATTGTCACTATACACAAACACAATGTCACTACTAAGTGCATTTTTAATGCAAAACACTATCTCTTGTAATCGAGGTTATACATTCTATCATTTTATTTTCTCTTTTTAATGTTATTTCTTGTTTTTAGATTTCAAATATTTCTTTCTGCATTTTATCCTGCATCAATTGAACTCCACCATCATTTAATAAGTGAAATAGATAGAGTAGATTGGATCTTTTATAAAACCTTCAACCAACAAGCTCACAACACGTGATTAAATAGATGCAAAATTTACACTCATGAACAACAATTGTCACCATAACCAAACACATTGTCACTGCTACGTGAATTTTTGATGTATTCAATTCCAGCGTCATTTAATAGGTGAAACAGATAATGTCCGGATCTTTCATAAGACCTCCGACCATTGAGCGCACAACACTATGCAGAAACACATTTCTCCACCGGAAGAAATAACAAATTTAGGGTGGGTCAACAACTGATTCCTATTGACACGCTCCATACCACTTAATATCCCAACCACACATTTTAGTAATGTCCTTGTTAGAAAGGACATTTTGATCAAATAAGTGCAACAACATCTACACAACCACGGAACTATAAACAGCCAAGTTGGATGGCTCTATGTAGCAACTTGCAATCCTTTAGTAATAAAAAGGAGTATCAGCATACCAATTTGAAAGCTGAAAATGAAACACTCATATCACACGCACTGAAATGTTTTAACAATTCAAAATAACACCTTATCAATGATATAAGAGATGGATGATTTAGCCAGAGCTAATTGAATGGGCCCAAAAGAATGGTGAACTACTAGGGTATATATGTGATATGGAATGGAGATCAGAAGAAAAATTTACCAATGGGACTTCTGGATTTACATAAATCAAAGAACGGTAGAAGAGATTGAACTTTGAAAACTCAATTAAATATTTAACTTTATTGGTAGCTCTTGAAGAAAATATGGAACTGAAAAAGTAACTTGCGACTTGCAGCATGTTAAATGCCACAGAAAAGTAAAGCAAAAAGGGACTTATGGCATAAACAAAATAACTGACCTAAAATCAGGCCATGGACTAAAGTGGAATCATTTCAGCTGAAGTCAGTTCCAGGCTCCCATATGAGAGCCTCTTGATGTCCTGCTCTGAGACAACATGAGTTTTTATAAGTTTTTTTGCAAGTTTCAAAAGAGTCAATGCCCCAAGCTTATAAAGGTAAATACTGGAAGGAAATGACTTTGTAAATGTTGGCTAGTAAATGCTGGCTAGCTTCAAGTATACAGCTGAACAAATAACAAAAAATTGGACCTATTCTTCAACATAACAACACATCAACACGCATTAAACTGGAAATTCCTAACTTAGAATCACCAAGATAGAACTAACTTAGCCAATAAAATTAGCACACCTTTCTGCTGAACACTGGCCGGTTTTTTGTTGGCAGCTGGCCCAACCCTCATGGGCCTACTTGAGCAGAACATGCCGTTCATTTCAGTCATTGCTCGCAGCTGCTCACTTTCATCTCCAAACATTACAAAGCCATAACCTTTTGAACGACCAGTTGTATGGTCTGTGATAACTTTTGCACCCTTCACAGATGGATAGTGAGCTTGGAATGTCTCTTGCAGCATGTGATCTGCAACATCAGCAGCTAAATCTCCAACAAATATTGTATAATCAGGAGTGTCATCTTGCTTCTTCTGTCCAGCACCTAGGGTTGCCCAGTTAAGCCTAAATGTCTGGTCACTATTGGGCATCATTGTGCCATTGTAAGTCATTAAAATCCGTTCTGCAGCAGCTCGGGATACAAACTCTATAAATCCGTAACCTTCAGGTTGACCAGTCTGCTTATTTCGAATAACTTTCACTGACACAACCTGCAAGGACCCAATCTTCCATAAGAAATATATTAACTTTGATATTGCTGTTATAAATAATACTGGGAGGCTTAGCGGGTTAAAGAAGAATATATATGCATATCTGCAAAAAGTAATACAATAGCAAATAGGTTCACAAAAATATAAAACACTATTCAAAGTGCATGGAAATGAGTTGCATTCCCCACATTACTTCAAACACTATTCTAAGTGGAAGTCATCAATCGTTTACTTTGCTCTAATTGAAAAATATAAAACAGAAAGAAATGGTGCACTACTACTTATATTTGTAGCTTAGTTGATTAAAGGGCATTTGGCTCGAGCATATTGAGGTGGGTTACAAAAAATCAGAAATTATGTCTATCAACATTTGATTTCAAAAACCAAGGCTGCAAACATAAACCAGTACCCAATTCCCCTCTTGGATTTTAGCTCAGGAAAATGAAAGTAGAACAAAAAGGGAAAATATTGACAGAGGATGTTGCCATGGCATCACCACCATGGTACCACACACCACCGCCACAAGCACCACCGCCTCATGAACCACCACTTCCATCCAGCAAAATGCCAATCACTTCCCCCCTCCCTCCTCTTTTATCCCCATCCCTCTACTCTCTCAATTTTCTCTTCTCCATGCCTGAGGAAAAGTGCACAAAAGGTGATGCTTGGCACCACACTGATGACCAAGGAGGCCAGATCTGGCCTCCATGACACCACACAACACTCTAGTATGGTATTGAGGAGGCCAGACCTAGACTGGCCAGTGAGGAGAGAGAAAGGAATCAGGATGAGAAGGTAGTGCAAAACACTCTTCATTGTCCTAGAAAGTGAGAAACAGAGAAGGAAGCGAAGTAGGAGTTGGAGGCAGTGGAGCCCTTTCCATTACTGGCATGGGTCTTCTAGTGTCCATTGGGGATAGGGTCGGAAAAATTAGTGTGGGGGCGGAAGTGGTTGCAGTTTCAATTTTGCTATTTTTACTTTTTGATTGAATGGATACAACCCGAATACAATCTTGATCAAACGTAGACTCATTGCATCATACTCCTTTCCCTCTACATTTCCCCTTGTTTCCTTCGATGGTTCCAAAATTTGAACCAAATGAAACTTACCTGCAATCTCCTGCCATATTATGAAATCACACAGATGATCTTAGGACCCAGGATGATTAAACACATCACCACTAAAGCACAAAATAACAAGCACAATGAAGATCTTTTTCTTTATTAGGTAAAACTAAATTATCAGCATTTCATCACTTTTCACTCGTTAAAATAAAAGGAGCATAAACAATAAAAATGTTAACTGAGATCATATATATGCAGCATATTATCCTCAACATACTGTGACACTAAAAACCAGAGAAAGTGCTTAAAAGGATATACAATCACATTAACCATACAAAGTAATAAACTATATCCCAACAATCACGCTTTTCTTGCTAAACACCAGATAAAAACAGTCTGCAACGAGTAATCTTTCTGACTTTAAGGATTCACTTGAATCTCCAACTGAGCAAGAATACGTTGGATGTATCAACAAAGCCATAACTTCCACCAGGCTAGGTCTGCGACATAAATCCTTTTTCAATGATTCTACTACACCCGACATTCTGTTTTAGAACTGCGACATATACACATCTTGACATGACTATTTTTGCTTTCCTGATTATCCTTCCTACCTATATGGCAACCACTTCTTAGTATGGGCACAAAACGATAAGAACCCATCAAAATTGGTTCCGTTACAAGTTCTACCCTCCTTTCAACATGTACACCATCATCGGTCCAAGAAACTGCCACCACAGAAAAACCCACCCTCCACCCCGAAAACGAAATACAAAGAAAAGGAGGAGTAAAATCACACAGCACTTCCCACTTGGGTAAACATCCAGCAGTCTGAGGTCGAAATCCAACCCAAGCCTCCACTACTGCTGAATCGTCTAGATTAACTCAATCAGGGGATGCAGATTTTGACCATCTACATACTCCTAAAGCTTCATGCACTACACCACCCTTTTACAGATTTTGGCTCTAAGATTCTCAAAACTGTCAAATATGCAAAACATCCATGACTTCAAAATCTAACTTCCAATTCCTTCGTCTTGCTCTCCCAGCAGCCCTATGGTAAAATACAACAGCCCCAACATCTAATAGTTTCGATTTTGGAAGTATATAACAGGAAAATTAATAATAAAAAAACTGAAGCTATAGCGCACGACATGATTACAATACCTCTCCAGTTTGAGCGAAGCAGCCCCATAGATAACTCTCATCCACCCAATACTGCAAATCTCCAATCCACAGCGATCGAATCTCGTCCAAACTCGTCGGCGGTGCAGCAGCCGGATAATGCTGCGATTGAACCTGCGGATGCTGACCCGGGGCAGGAACCGCCACTTGCGGCAGCTGCTGCTGCGGGGGCCACGCCTGTGGCGCCTGGTATGGCGGCTGCTGAGGCCTCGGTGGCTGAGGCATCATCATCCATGGATTCTGAGGTGGTTGTTGACCGTACTGCGGTGTCGGAGGATACTGCTGCTGCTGATCCATCGACATAGCCGGCATCTGCGGTGGAATGGCACCTTGTGCTGGTTGCATCATTTTGAACAGCAAAAAAACCCTAACCTTAACCCTAACCCTAATCCTATATAATCTTACAGACAGCCGATCAACGATGTCCACGACGAGAGAGAAGCAACAGTATGTTTGCGTGTCATTTTAAATGTAATTGGGGATTCTAACCAATTGGACGAGGTGTTAATTCCACCGTCTTAATTATAATTGTGTCAATATTAAACGAATAAAATTAATTTTTTTAATAATAAATAAAAATTAAATAATATTTTTAATAATAAATAATATAAATATTTAATTAATATTAAACAACTATTATTAAATAAAATTAAATCCACTCATCGTTTATAAGTTTAAGTTTCCCGAATCCAATTTTAAATGGTACAATTCACCAATTTCGGAATTTCTCTTCTTATTTTTATTTTTAATTTAAGTTTTATTTTTTTATATTTTATTTTATTTAATACTTCTTATTTTTTAAAAAAAATTTTTAAGTTGTCTATATTATTGATTCGATCTATTTCCTCTTGATTTTAATAATGATAATTTTCAAATATTTGGAACATTTATTATAATTAATAATGATAATTAAAAATAAACTTAATCTAAATTAATTGACCATCTAATTCAGTCCACATGTTACAAAAATTTATATGGCATGATCAAATTTTATAAATACTGTTAACGGATATAATAAAAAATAGTCAATATTATTGTTGCGTACTGGATCCCAGGTTATTGTACGGATTATTGAAACTCCCATGCAATACAAATTTTTAGATTTCCCACCGAAAATAGTTCGATACTTAAACAACAATTTCCTACAATGTAGGAGGAAGGGGAAGCGCATCTTAGTTCGAAAAATATGTTGTGAATGTTGTGGGAGGTTAATGACCAGTGGGAGGCATGCAATCTGGTTACAAAATAAGGCAATAGAGGTTATAGGTCTAATTTGTGAGTTTTATCTCTAAGAAGAGCAGTTCGATCTTGCAATTCGATCCCCCATTTCCTATTTCAATGAAATGAGAGGGAATTTATAGGCTCATTGGATTGGAGCTTTGAGCACGATAATCTTTCGTAAAAATATGTTGTGAATGTGAGGAGGGTACGTGAATGCATGAGTGGGAGGTTAATGAGCGTGTAGTGGGAGGCCTAGCTCCCTCATGTGCACCCCCTACAATCAGGGTAGTTCACTCTTTCAAATATGCTAAATAAGGCAATAGAGATGGGATGATATCAAGAGCTCTAAAAATTTGTGAGTTTTTTATAAATCTTTAAATAGATTGGTATAAAAAATACCAATAAACTAATTGGAGTGAGCTTAATTGTTGTTTATGAAAATATGATATTATATTCTTTAACTTGAATGATCTGGCCTAAATTATCTTGATTGAATAATAATAATTTTTTTATCTTGATTAAATATTATGTTTATTTAAAATGTTTGATATTTTAGTTTGGTGAGATTATGTATTTTTGTGATGTGCTATCTCCTTCTAAGTTTTGAAAAATCGCTTTGGGTGTGATAATCTTTCTTTGATTTTATTGATTCAACCATTGGAATTCAATTATTTAAAAATTTTATTTTAAATTATTTATTTTATTTTTTTTTATTTAAAAAAAAACAAGACTTGTGTATCCCATGATATTAAAATGTGATAAATTATAGATTTTTTTTTTTAAAAAATCATGCCATTTAAAATGCTTTCACCACCAACGCTCAGTGTCTTAGTGGTGAAGACTGGTGACAGCCACCTGGAACTTCTGTCCCTACAGTCAAACCACATGCTGACAGTCTACCTCTCCCATGTTTGGGATTAGGTGAAAAATTGTGGGCAGCGGTGTGAGCCACAGCTAGCAGCGCTGACTTTATTATTAGTTCGTCTCCTCTGCATTGTTCCTGTCGTCCTACAACTGTATTAATGGGTTGCAGGTGACGTCGATTGGTTGGGAGTATTGGGCTGCCACATAAGCTGTTTTGAATATTGGGCTGAGTTGGCCTCTTGAGCTACTGCTTTATAGATTGGGCTTGGTGTTTCTTTGGGCCTTGCTTGCACTGGACCTAATAATTATAATTAATATATTTTTTATAAAAATTATTCATTTAGAATATTTTTAAGTACTTTTTTTTTTTTATCTAATATCATATTTTTATGAAATATTTTTGATGGGTCCGACAATATCGTAGGCCAACCTAACCTCAAACTCAATCATCATCTCAATAAGGGGTCTAACAGGTAATAGATGAAGTTTTAGGAGAGAGATTGATCTGGTCTAACCCAAACATCATTGTAGCAATCAAGATAAACCCTAAGAAGCAATGGGTCAAAGAGACAATCACCAATGGCCCAAACGGCACACAGCTAGGCGGACCAATCCGGGAGACTCTCGTACATGCAGTCAGTAAAACGATCAGAGTATGCGTATAAGGCGGTCAGAGCATACACATGTTGAGGGCTGCTTGAAACCATCTAATGACTAAATTAGGGTACCACTTATGGCCCTCTTACTATAGCGAGGCAACGCCTGATGAAGACGGTTCTCATCGACGCCCTAATGATCAGCAAGCCTAGAAGCGATACTTGTTGCAAACCTTGGCGCCCAGTCTTCCTCCACAAAACATTATAAATACCTCTCACCTCTATAAGGCGAGGGGTTCCAACCAAAGTAACATCAAAGAATACAATTCAAGCGCTCAAGGTCCCCTCAGGTCCAAGAAATAGCCATCGACCCCCAAGGGTGCAAAGGGAGAATCAAGCTCTCCTCCCCAGATACAGTCTCTCCCCTCTTTATCCCTTGTAAGCCACTCCACGAGTACATCCCTTAATGAGATACTCACTAAGTACAATCTTAGTGAGCCACCGGCTGCATGCACCCAAGTGGGAGCCCAATCCTCCTCTCACATCTCTACTTACATACAACTCTACATTCTTTTACATCATCTTTATATCTTTCTATTTTTATAAGAAAAATTATTAACTTGAACGTCAAATGATAAATTGGAGAGTGAGTTCTACTAATCATTTGACTTCATATTTGTAATTTGTAGTGTGCAGGTTCCAAATTAATAACAACGAAAACCGAATCTACATCAACTTAACCCGTAATAAAAGATCGAGTGACTCCCTAATTCGTACCATAACCTAGGTATCAAGAACATATCAATTTTAAAATTTTTATATATTTTCTTTTATATATATAATTTTTAAATAGATTGGTATAAAAAAATACCAATAAACTAATTCGAGTGAGCCTAATTGTTGTTTATGAAAAAATGATATTATATTTTTTAACTTGAATGATCTAGCCTAAATTATCTTGATTGAATAATGATAATTTTTTACCTGAGTTGATTCGGACATTTTTAAATATTATGTTTCTTTAAAATGTTCGATATTTTAGTTTGGTGAGATTATGTATTTTTGTGATGTGCTATCTCCTTCTTAGTTTTGAAAAATTGTGCAATTTGAAATTAAATTTCGTGTGCCTAGTTCCAACATATTCATTTGATTTTATTGATTCAACCATTGGAATTCATTTATTTGAAAATTTTATTTTTAAATTATTTATTTTATTTTTTTAATTAAAAAAACCAAGGCTTGTGTATCGCATGATATTAAAATGTGATAAATTATAGATTTTTTTTAAAAAAAATCATGCCATTTAAAATGCTTTCACCACCTATGCTCAGTGTCTTAGTAATCAGGAGGGTGACAGACTGGTGACAGCCACCTACAACTTCTGTCCATGCAGTCATGAGAAGCCATATGCTAACAGTGGTCACATAAGCCTAATAATTGAACTACGACTGGTTAATTTGAATCTATAGGGATCATCGAATAATCATCTCTTATGGTTCATATATTGGTTGATAGTTTTGAGTCGAGTTGTTTGAGCCTATCGGCACGTGTTTTGATTATTAGGTTTGGAGGAGCTCTCGTTGAGCCATTGCTTTCTATACCTTTTTCCTTCTGCAGGTGGAATTTTAAGTTGGCTCATAGATGATCATACACATAAAAAATAATTCATATGTATCAAATAATTTAGTTTTTATTATATTCTAATCTTAATTTTATTAATATAAAATACTGTCAAAAAAATTTTATTATATTTGCAAGATAATTTACACAAAAATGATTTCATTTTATAAGTGATGAATGGTGTTTTAAAAGAACTAACAATATAACATGCATTGAAGTCATTCATTAATACGTTGCTTTAAATTAAACTTCCACATTTTTCAAAATCCCTTATTTTTTCAACAAAAATTCGTATATATTGAGAAGAACAAATATGTTATTCTAACTAATTCCTAACATTATGTTATTAAGGTATTAACTAACCAATAATTTATTAACAAAAATATTCAATCAAGCATCACTTTAGATATAATTATTGAATTTGATTAGATATGTCAACTGTCACGTACCTGAAGGAATTCTTCCCCCAGTAGCCATCAGCGTAGACCTGAATTTGTTATATTTTCTGACTTGACCGGAGCTCAAGAACGGCGATATTGAATATTCCACGAAACCCAAATACTGTGTTCTCGATCTGCGAAAACCCAGTGCAAATCTTCGAGTATTTCGATTTTCCGAAATACCCATTTGATCAAAATGCATGATTTTTGCTTTACGATCCCATATGGTTTGATCTTGGTAGGTGGCGGGCTTTTTGGTTATCTCAAAAAGGGCAGCACAGCCTCTCTGGGCGGAGGTGTCGGCGCAGGATTGTTGCTCCTTCTTGCGGGGTATTTGAGTCTGAAATCTTTCGAGAAGCGGAGAAACTCCTACATCGCACTGATTCTTGAGACGAGTATGTGTCTTTCTGCAAATTTCCATTTCAGATCTGTAGTTATTCTCTTGCTGCTTTCTCAATTAATTTTGACTAATTTTTAACTTTTAGCTGCTGTTTGGCTTTATCCGGTCTTAATTGCAAGTGATGATGGATTTTGGTTGGAATTACGATGTTAATTTATGTGAAAATATTAGATGAGTTTGAAGCATTTATTACACATTCCTTACATTTATGAATTGGTAAAGCTTTATCTCTTGATAGCAAATGTTTCAATGTGACATCCCAAATCAAGATGATCCTTGCGATCTGAAGTCTTTTGGAACGATGTCCAGACTTTATCACTTAGCTGGCAACCATTTAAATTTCTTTTAGATCTCATGGGTGTTGGAGGATAACACCATCATTGAGGTAGTCAATACCATATTGCCTTGCAAACATGTACAGCTACAATGCTCCTAATAAAGGAGGAAGTCCGTGACTCATGACAGATACGAAAAAAACCAAAGGACGGACCTTGGCCTTGCCGAACTCTCAGCCACGCTGAGAGTTTCTAAACCCCATTGAAATTCTTGACTTTGCGAACTTCACGAACACCTGTAGACACTTATCCGTAGGGGTTGAACATCATCTAAATCTAAAAGATTAAGCTAATGAACCATGAACCAATGTATATTTATAGGATACTATAACTAATATATTTTTAATATGGGACACTTTCTCAACACAATGCGCATATGCTCCCAACAATGGATCATTTGTATCTTTTTCCCGTTTACTCTAGTCATAGTTAGCCCTGAAGGGTGATATTCTTTCTATCTAGGAAATTTCATATTGGAAGACTACCCAATAGCATGTTGTCATTAAAAACAAAACCTCATATTTCTTCTAGACAACACCCTCTTATCTAAGGTTACTTAGAGCTACTTTGTGTCATCCTTCTTGATATTAGACCAAGATAACATAATCCTTTTTAATTTAGTTTCAAGCGCAACTTATATAGCATGTCAAAGCCCTAATAATGTTCACTAGCCTAATCACACCAGTGTGCTTTAATATGATTACAACAGTACCGTTAATGTAAGGGGATCAACACTCACATTGTTCATTTCCCCCGCATCAGCCGATGCTGATGCATCTTCTTGGTACGGGTTTGCAGGTTCAGCAACAGACTCTCTCAAGCTCATTAGTTCGGCCTGACTGTAGCAACAGGGTACACTGGTGTTTTTGAATTGCCTGGGTGCTTTGGTTGGTTCAAATTTAGGACTTGGTACTCTGGATCTTTTAAGCTCAACCTCCCAGAGGTTTGGCCACTTGGGGTCCTGTCACAGCGGCCCTCAGTGAGTCGGCTTGCTAGGGTGCCAGGGGTTTGGTCTTTTGGAGCCCAGCCCAGCCCCAGTTTCCCTAGGAAAGTTGGCTCGTTGGAGTTTGCTAGTTTGACCTCTACAGGTTTGGCCTGGACTAGTCAACTTTCTAATCACCTTGATGCAGTCCAGTTTCTTGTCCTTACTGTGGGGTCCTCATTAACTAGAAATGACTATTTGGCATAGATCATGCAAATGTGCGGGAAAAAAATGTGTATGTGTAGATTCCTGCATATTTATGCCAATTTTGAGTAGTTTCATCAACTAGAAAAGGCTACCAAGTCATCTGTTTTCTAGGTGCCTTATTTGCTTTAAAATTTAGGTGTCTAAATTACCTTTAACGTTATTCATTTATCTTATCTTTTATAGATACAACTTTTAAATATTTACGAATATTATCATTCCTTATTTTTAGTACAACTCCACTCATCTATCTTAATATTTTCATTTCTACAATACTTACTTTAGACATAATGCATGATTGCCAAATATTCTAATCCATAAAGAATGTAAAATTTTTCTTTCAATTTTAGAGCTATATATTGATCACAAAGCACATTAAGATGCAACTTTTAAATATTTATGGATATTTTCACTCCTTATTTTTATTATAACTTCATTCATCTATCTCAATATTATTATCTGTACAATGCTTACTTTTAGACATATTGTGTGATTGCCAACTTGATGTAAATATCATAGGTATTTCAAATTATGAGAGATTTGATTTTTTTATTAGAGAATATTTTATTTTATTTTATTTTAATTTTATTTAAGAGATTTTATTGATAAATTTTATTTAGTGAGATTTTATTTTATTTTATCTTAAAAAAGTGTGTCATATTATTTTCTAATTTTAAGATATCGTTAGTCAGAAAATTATATTTATTTTTTAATTAATTTAGGATGGAGATTCTCTACATAAGGATCCCAACTCTAATGTTGAATACATGATTGATAAGTTAAATAAAATTTGAGTGATTGTAATTCTCTTCTCTCTATTAATCTCTCTACTTCTTTTCTCTCTGCTCTTCCTCCTCCTATTTCTTTCCCTTCTCCCAATTTCTTCTCATTCCCTTCTCTTATTTTCCCCTTCCCTACATCAAATTTGGTGTCAAAGACTAAACCTATATCATGTCTATACTGTCTTCTTGTTACCAACTCTAGGAGCACAAGTGCTCACTTCCACACCATAGCATCAGTTTAGCCCCTCTTCCAACAATCATCATTTCACCCAGTTCTGTCTCATCTTTATTTTGAAAAAAAAAAGTATAAAAAAGAGAGAGGATGACAACAATCCTCATCATGCGACTCCCTGATTTTTCCAAAGTACTTGTAGTTAGGGATTGACAATAGAAATTTTTTACTCGACGGGATCGAGTTCTAGCCACCCTAGGAGAATTGATGCAGATATCATGGACATTCCAAATTATAAGAGATTTGATTTTTTTATTAGAAAGATTTTATTTTATTTGATTTTGATTTTATTTGAGAGATTTTATTTAATGAGATTTTATTATATTTTATCTTAGGAAAGTGTGTTATATTATTTTTTAATTTTAAGATATTATTAATTAAAAAATTATATTTATTTTTTAATTAATTTAGGATGGAAATTCTTTATATAATGATCTTAACTCTAATATTGAATACATAATTGATGAGTTAAATAAAATTTGAGTGATTATAATTTTCTTTTCTCTATTAATCTCTCTATTTCTCTTCTCCATGCTCTCCCTCCTCCTCCTATTTCTTTCCCTTCTTCCAATTTCTTCTCCTTCCCTTCTCCTACTTTCCCCTTCCTTACATCACAACTGTTCTGATCTATAAATAATATCAATTTTATCTTTCAATTTTAGAGCTATATATTGATCACAAAGCACATTGGGATGCAGCTCCCAATGTTAACCGACCTATATTAATTCTATGTGTCACGTTATCATTAATCTCTCTATCTACTTGAATTATAAATCAAGTGTAACAAAATCTACTATTTTTAGAAATATGAGTGCGGTTTAGGTGATTGATACTTAGGCTCCTGCATATGAGTTGGGTGTTGTTAGAGTTCTTACATTTTAAAGTCCTCTCATGCTTCCAATGGCGTGGGTTTTGTCACACAATTGAAACGGTTAGGATTAAAAAAACAGGTTTAACTCATGTTATATGTTGTTGAAATTCTAACCGTTTATTAAAGTTGATTTTACGTATTTCAGTAACACACATCAAATATCAGCTACTCAGCAATGCACAACTGTTGGCTGAAAACTGATCATGGCTGTTAGTGTTACTGTTTCATTGAAGCTACTGTTACATGTGCTGAAGTTCCTGAGAGCTGCTATAGTCTTCCTAGCGGAGAGGCTGTTACAGATGAAATAACAGATCCTTCTCACCAAAACTTCTCATCTCCTTTCTTTTTTAGTTCTGATTACATTCCTTGTTCTTGTTTCACTTGAATTACCAAAACTCAATAATCTAAAATTGTTACGATGAAATGATCACCTTTTAGAGCATGAGAGAGGACAAAAATAAAAGGATCCTAACAACACTCAAAACACTCGAATGTACCCTGATATCTTGTACTTTAACTACCCAGTATTTATGTCCCATAAAGAGTAGTGTCAGTGGAGCACTTGGGGACGATATGGGACTATATCTCTATCTGCTGTGTACTAATAGATAGATTGATGGAATGTCATATCATTCGAAAATATTCTAATGGTATCTAAAGGATGTCTCCTAAATATTTCTTAATGATGGTTGTCTTTTGAACGGGTTCATATGTATCTGCAGTTATTGCGATTTCACTTACATTGGTCATGGGACAGCGGTATGTGCAGACCTCGAAGATAATGCCTGCTGGTGTAATTGCCGTGATCAGGTATCTCAACATTCTAGCATGTTATTTTGTTCTGCTTTTCCAACTATGCTAGCATCTCATTGCAAGTGGATCTGTATTTAATCAAAGTTGCAAATCTATAAGGTGTGTGGAATAAAATGTGGGCCGATATTTATTGCTTTTGGGAGATCCTAATCCAACTATTTCTTGATATCAAGAAAATATTTCATTATGCCATCATATCAACAGATATTCCATCTATTGGCCGATGCATATGCCTTTTTTTTTTTACTTTTTTTTAGTTATTGGAAGCCTAAATCTACGGTGTTCTGAATATACCTAATCTTAATCCATTGCTTTATAGAGGTACAAAATATATATAAACCAGTAGTTTTGACATATTTTTTTAATGACCTAATCTCTCAAATTTAATTTTGAAAAACTTGACAAAAAAAAATATAATATATAATTAAAGATGATCAAATTTGAGTATATATATCTTATTTTTGATATGTTGCGATCAAAAAAACAATTTTTTGCATCATCAACTTTCAAGATTGATATGTAATGTTCTATATGGCTGATACCAATATAATATTTTTGTCTATGATACCATGTCATCTTTATATGCTAGGTATGTGATCCATTGCTCCCTGACCTATAGTCGAATTGTCGAAACTCATATCTGCTATTCTGAATTCATTTTAGTATGATTTTACCCAGAAATTCATTTTATCAGTAGGTGGTCAAGAATGCTGGTGACCCAGATCATTTTTATTGATTAGTAATGTGAATGTTGGCTTTGCATGTTAATGGAACTTTAAAGTGTTTGTTAATGGTTTCCCCAATTAGGAGTGAAATTAGAAAAGAAAATACAGAAATAAGGCTTCAAACCCTAGTCTAAGGCATAACTTGAAATCAAGGTATGGAGCCCCAGCTAGCCAGGGTATACTCCAAGTTCAAAAGATCGGAAACATGGCCGTGCAACGCCAGAGAAAAATAGAAACCCTAAAGAAGCAACTGGAAATGCGGATCCCGAAGAAAACGCGTAAACGGCGGGTTCCAATTCCTCAGGACCGGAACCGAAGAGATAGAGAGAGAGAGAGAGGATTTGACCGGAACGAAAGGCTGATAATATTTTGAGTGATTTCTCGGGGCGTAAAAATTCAACAGTGGATGTGTCGTTCATTCTCATGATATGCTGGTTCATTCTGTTGCAGTGTTCTCATGGCTGCATTCTATGTGTACAAGCTCGCAACCGGCGGCAACCACTTTCCGGCGAAGGCGGAGTGACGTATGAACCGGCGGGAGCCCAATTAGAACAGATCTTTGACTCGACCTGGCTTAATTCAGTGGTTTTTGTATGGATTGTTGATGTAGTTTTTGCCTTACGAAATACTTTGATCCTTGTTTCTGAATCAGAATGGCTTGGTTTAGGGTCGTCTTCTTGTTTATTGATCTCCATGGCTGCATGCATACTGTTCAAATAAGTGGGGATAAATGAACCATGTTATATGATTATCTTTTGGACATTATTTAGATATTTGGCATAATATGATTGTCTTATTTATTTACTTATTTTATAGTATCCGTGAATGAAATGCCATGCTTTGAAATATTTTTGATAATATAACATTTAATCATTTCATCTGTGCTAATAAGTCTATATAAATATAGATAAATATTATATCATTTAAAAATATTTTAATAATAAATAAAATATATCTCAAGATATTATTCTTGATGGCGTAGTATATAATAAATTTATCTAAAAATAAATAAATAAATATTATAATATTTATGTTGCGTCCCGTGTCATGATTCTGTCTGGGTTAGGAGCGCCCGGATTCGCTTAGCGCGGGCGTGGCGTCGGTTGAAGTCCGGTCTCCGTCTCTATGAACACCTGGCTGCACAACACAAACAACGAACAAGAGGTCGAGTC
The DNA here is from genome assembly GCA_033239525.1 of Nepenthes gracilis. Taxonomy (NCBI): domain Eukaryota; kingdom Viridiplantae; phylum Streptophyta; class Magnoliopsida; order Caryophyllales; family Nepenthaceae; genus Nepenthes; species Nepenthes gracilis. The sequence continues at coordinate 13,958,135 of BSYO01000027.1, read as the reverse complement.
GTGAGATTTCTCCCACCGGGCTACTCTTTCAGCGCTCAAGTCGTGATTTCTCGCAACGACGGAAATCGCGCGCCATGAGTGGTGCGCTATTGGATGCTGTGAAAGCGTAAGAGATGCTCGTGTAATGGTATGGAGAATGCAGTGAGTAGGTTGTGGAAGGTGCGAACTTCACGATGCCGCCGCGATGGGTGGTGATTATCCGTGATGCAGTGGGCGTGGGGTGAGTAATCGTGAGCTAGCTCATGCTAGACAGAAGTGAGTCAATCATCAGTTCCAGCTCGTTACTTTCTTGTGATCGAGTCAAGTAGAAGGAAGTTCAGAGTTTCTTGAGTTCGATTCGGGATTGGAATCGGGATTCAGAAAAAGGAAGAAGAAGATAATTTTCTCTGTGGGGCGTGAGGGCTCTTATAGGCCTCTCCCCGTTGGACTCTAGGTGTCAGAACGCCCGTTATGAGGGCTTCCACGCCGCTGGTCACTGTTCTGGACCGCCGGTCATGTCGGTTGTCTTCTTGCGATTATCAGCACTTGGCTTTACGGCCACTGGCCACGCCCGATTTTTCCCCGGGGATTGGTTGATTTCTACAGTACTGCGGCAGCGTTAGTTGGCCTGCACCCCCACTCCTCTATTAGCTAGCATTTCCGCCCTTTCGCCGATTTCCCGGCAACGCATTAAATGCGTTGCAGAGTTCCGTTACCTTCCGCCAGCATGGACTCTACACGCGTCTTCCGACTATTGGGCTGGGCTGACCATCCCTCGTGGGTTTTTGGACCTCTCGCGGGCCGCGAAATCTTTTATGGGTTTGGAAATCCCTCATGGACCAGGACATAGGACCCAACAATTTGAATATATTTAGAACCACATTTATGAAATATAAATTACAAAAAAAATAATTTATACACTCATTTTAATCTATAAATTTGATAGAAAATTTAATTTTTTTTAAAAAAAATTCAGGTTAAAAAATATATTTGTTTACCCTTTGTCTTTTATAAATATTATAGTTTTATTTATTGGATGAATTTAGATTAAATTTTGAAAAAAAAAATAAAATTGACATACATAAATCCATAAATATAAATTTCTCTCTTCCTTTCATTTATCTAATTATAATTTTGGTGCAATGGCATAATAATTAAAATACATTATCATTTATGGAGAGATATTCGTCTTCAAATTACTAAAATGTCCCTCGTGTTTTGAATAAATTATCGCATGCCCTTACGCACAAAACTAGCTTCTGTACAGGAAAATAAAATAAAATAAATTCCTGGGGGTATCAACAGTCTTTTGGTCTGGGATAGTACGGAGGAAGAGACGGGCACCTCTCATTCATATGCGGGTATGGATCCATGGTATTGTACCCGGGTAGTTCCATCCGGTACTTGCCCTGAATTTGACAGAAGGGGAGCTCGTCGCCGGCCGCCGCCGCACCATTGCACCACCTTGGGAGGCGGCTCGAGTTATTTTCAAAGAAATTGAGCATGTACGCATCCTTTATCTGCATGTCACGATTTAAAAACAAAACATACTTTAGCCACGTTTCAGATCTTCTGATATTGATATTTTTTAATATGACAATAATATTTCGACATATTACTATATAAATAATATATAATAATATATTAACTAATATGATCCTATTAATTTTACTGAAAATTTAATAAATATATTTTATTTGGCTTACATGATGAAAAGATTGTGAATATATAATAGTATATATTTGACAAAACTATAAGTAGATATCTCTATAGCTTTTTGCAGTCTTAATTTTAATAATTTTTTATCTGCTAACCAAATATACTCTTGAAATAACTCAATTATACACATATTTACTTACTTTTACGTATGGAAATACCGAAACAAAAACATAGTTTGGACATTGGTGAATGCTAAGGGAAGTTAAGTCAAGTTAGTTTCCCTATTTCCCGTGTTTCGATATGCTCGGATCTATCACTAGGAAGACCACCCAACACCACCATGATGTTGCCAAAATAACACCACCGCTTCGAGCCAACAGCCACCAAGGTGGTGGTGGTGGTAAGTGATGTGAATTTTCTTATATATATATAAGAAAACTTGTAGTGAGATTATACAAAATGATTTGAATGCTTCAACCATCCAAAGATATTGCAATTAATCCAGTGAAATGACAAAAGTGGATTCATATAATCGACTTGACTTAGTAAGATTAAGATCTTTGTTGTTTGGTCTGAGAAGACTTACAGTAAACTCGGTAGCTTGAATGGAGCTAGAGATTGGATCAAAGAGTCCCGCCGCTTTATACATTCCGAGGATGAAAACAACGCACGATGACGACTTCCCATCGCTGTAAAGCCAATCGTCTTGCTCGGGAATCGTCAGCAACTGATCGAAGGATGATCCCTACTTCTCAGTTTCTACCAGAATCTCAGGAAGATTGAGACCCTAGACGGACGACATGCAATATCAATATGCAGAACATCAGCTAATATATAATAGTATCAAATCTCTTGAAACTGATATCCTTATATATCATGACAAAATTGTTATACCTTGATCGATATTATTAGATTATTATTTGCAAAAAAAAAATTGCATATTAAATATGTGCCATTGATACAGATATTTTCATCAATAAGACAAAAGGAAATTTGAGTTTTCCATAGTTGGAACAACAACTACCAAAGGAACAAAAAAATCATCCAAATTTATATCGATATTAGGAGGTCCTAGTATCGATATTTTCTAATTATCTAAAAACCATCTTAATATATTTACCTATCAGTAACAAATTGTGATAAATTGGCCGACATGTATTAGCCTATTTTTCTTATTTTGCTTCGCACTTAGAAGCCTAAATCACATGTTTTAAATATGTCCAAATCTTATGCAAAACCTAAATCTATGTATTTTTTATAGATATATAAAATAGAAATCTGAAGTTTTGAGGCATCTTTTCAATGACCTGAATAAATGTTGATAAAATTAACTATAAGTCCTAAAATATATAAATATACGATTAAAAATAGCTAAAATTTAGTATATAACTCACTTTTAATGCAGAAAATATTATCACGGGGAAACAAGATTTCTGCATTTGTAACGTTTGATACAAATACAATATCAACCGTTGATACATATAATTTACAACTATCCATTGACTATATAAATGGATAATATACTGATAGTAAGTTACTAGACAAAAGGAAAAGAGAAGAGATCATAACCTCAGTTCCCAGTCGCTTGTTCAATGCTTCATTCCATAAGTTAGCTGCATATGATGGCTGAATCTGATTCCAAACTGTCATGACAGAAGCAACCTGTACCATGAAAGGAGAGGAGAATTTAATCACAACCTAATAAATATTCATTAAGTGTCCACATTTCAATAAATAATAGTCCAGTTTTCACTGTAAATTTAAACCCAAGATCCCTAAAATAGGTTTTTTTAGTCTTCTTGCTCAGGTTGGGCTTCACGGTCTAAGGAAGCAGACCCAAAAGACATTAAACAAGGCTCGAACTGATAGACAGGGTGGTCAAGTTGAAATTAAACCAATACTACTTATTAGTATTAAATATTACTACGAGTAGTTTTTTTTTTTTTTTAATTCACATGACCACATCAAAAGTGGATTATATACTGAAATTTGACTATCTTCAATTATATATTTATTTATTTGAGGAGTTTTAGTTATTTAAATCAAAATAAACCTCAATATCATTCTTTTTTTCCTTTTTAGAAGTAATTAATACATATAAATATGTACAAACAATGCCCAACTCCAAGGCCACACGATTACAAACTGACTCAACCAAGACTAACACAATCCATGCCAATCTCAAAAGGGCCAATCCAAGAAAACACCAAAAAGCAAAAATAAAAAAAGGTATAATCCAGCATACCATGGCGCAATCCACCAGGTTCAACTATCTACATATACAACAAGTCCAAGCACCATTTCCTAATAATGGACCTAGGCTGGATACTGACAGAAAGTACCAATTTGCATGCAAATCTTATCTCAAATGCAAAGGAGAATCGTTTGGCCACCTTATTGATCTGCTTTTGCTTGAAAAAACTCTCATTCGTCATGCCAAATCAAGTATACTAAAACCTTGATATTGTTCCAAGTCAGTTGAAAATATCCTCCAACATTTCTGATCGATGCATTTATACTACTGTAAAACATGCTGATTTAGGTTTATAAGGAGATTTAAGATTATTTAAAACCTATGGATTTAAAATATCCCACAACCCAAAAAAATTAGCCGATACATATAGGGCAATATATCGCAATATTTACTAATATAATGGCATATCGAGATGTTTCTTTAATATATATCGGCCGATATTTTTATACATACCAAGTGAGCATCCACGGGTGGTGGATAGTTGTTATCAACAGTATCAATCCAGCTAAAGATCATGTTGTGATATCCGTACGGCTGGCCTGACATGCTTTGTGCATACTCCCATGCAGCAGTCTCGTTAAACTTAGCCCGGATTTCTGGATGTAAAGGAAGCAATGAAATGTGTGGATTGGAATCATCTTTAGTCAGCTCAAATTCCCACCATTCTTCCCACTGTAGCAAAGCAATTATATCTTCTCCCTGTAAAATGAAAATTTTCTAAGAGGAATTGAAACAACTTCACCAGAAAACACATACGAGGGACTCAATACTTTTGTCTCATGGAAGAAAAATCAGTATCGGTTGTGGTAGTATTAGTATTAAATGTATCAGGCAATATTTATCATTATCAAATGTATAAGATACAAAATCGTTTTTGACAAATTGGGATATAGGGGCAAATATTAGCCAACGTATACCAATATGTTGTCAATAGAATGACATGTCATGATTTTGTTGTGGTCCTGAGAAATATTGATGTCGGCAACCTGATTTAGCAATATATATTTCCTAATATTTTGTATATTGGATGATATTTCATAGAATGTTGTTGGAGCAAAAAGTAGTACATTTAATATTACAAGGATCATAGTTACTTCATGTAAATACTTAAACAAGAATTTCAACAAGTTTGACTCATGTTTGTAAACACAGTTACGTCATAGTTGACTTATGGAATCTAAAAGACAATCCAACTGTTAGTAATTTAGGAGTTTAGCAACAGTAAAACAATAAGCACCTGTACAAAGAAAAATACCACATTTATGTAAAAAAACTCCACAGAAAAAAATCACAAGTAAAGGAAGAGAGATTTCACTATTTTCGACAAATAAGGTTACAATAGGAACCGGATAACTACGAATTGTATATTTAAAATATATCAAAACTCTAGTGCAAATGCCCCATATATATATATATATATATATATATATATATATAGGATAACTAATGTGCCAAAAAATATAACAAGTTCATATTGTGAAAACTTCCGTTCAAAATATATATCAAATCACACCGCGAACTTTTCAGACCAGGTCTTCAAGTAGGAGTTCACACAAAACGAATTCAAATCACACTTTATACCAACTATACTTGTTGGTGCTTATTAGGAAAGATCAACGGTAACAAAGAGCAACCCTTTCTAATAAGCTCCCACTATACCCAAAGTCTAGAAAAGGATCAAACCATTTTTGGGTTCATTGCAGTTGTATCTTGCATCATACAAGAGGCCGTTTCCATGCCTCAAACCCATGACCAGTAAATCAGTAACAACACTACAGTTGTGATAAGACTTCCATTCTTAGGGAAGATTGACTTCTATGAGAATTGCAAAGAATCAAAGATGAGGAATGAAGGTGAAACAACAACAGAGAATCCAATTAAACCTGTAGGAGCTTTTATGGAAGATCGACTAAAGAAGGACAACCCGGTGCATGATGTTCCCGCTTGCACAAGGTCTAGGGAAGGGTTGGACCATTTTTTGGGTCCACTGTACATTATCTTATCTTGTATTATATAAGAGAGTTTCCACAACTCTAACCATGACCATTAGATGGATGATATGGTGACAATCTTACCGTTGCGTCAAGACTTCCATTCTTAGGGAAGATTGACTCCAATGAGAATTGCCAAGAATCGAAGATAAGAAAACAGAGGCAAAACATCAATAGACCTAGAAGATGAGCACAAATATTTTCAGTTGATCTGCCACAGAAGGTTGGCGTACTGCAAAAAAATATAATTGGACAGCTAGCTAATGTCCTACCTTTTCATTTTCATGTCCAGATTCTGCAACCCACAGCTTTCCTTCGGAATCCCGCAAGCAAACAGCAGTATGGCCAGCATAAGATCCAGTGACCCATTTCTCTAGCGTCTCAAAACCGCCCCATCGTCCTCGAATTTTCGATATGGCAAGGAAGTCTCCAGAGTGAATATCATCGGCAGTGAGGTTTGTAACCCACGGCTGCGGACGCTGCTCAAAGGTGGCCTTCATATGCTTCTTCAGGAACCTGATGTTTGAGTTCTCACCCCATCCAGTATTCGTGAATAATGGGAAGACATCCCACAAGGCTTGTAGGGTCCCCAGCATCCCTGCTTGCATGAGGAATATAGAAACTCCCTTACTTTTCACCTGATCACAGAGAAAACAAAGAAAAAGCAAAAGAAACTGTCAAAAAGTCTAGAATTGTATATAAAATCAACCAGAAATATTGCCATATAATCGAATGAAAAACTCACGTATTCATATTCTGCTTTCCCTTCCCATGCCTTAAACTCGAGGGTATGCTCTCGGGATAGAAAATAGTAGTCCCATGTCACACGGTATGGAGTGGCGAAGACATAAAGATCCATACATGTCCAGCTATGGGCATTGCTAACCTGATTAAATATGAGAAAATATTAAGGTTAATTACAAGATTATATGCCCTGGAACTACAAAATTTAGTTCTTCCATCAACCAGGAGATCAATCGCAGTCACAAAGATTGGATGACTTCCAGGCGCCAAAATATAGAGCTTGAAAAGTTTCAATGGAGTTTAACTATGAAAAGGCTACAAAGAAGACTTGATTAATTTTGGGTGTCCCTTTTATAATATATATATATATATCGTTCTCCTTGTAATTCAGGTTCTGGACTGTTCTTATTTTAGACTTTGAGATAAGGAAGGGAAAATAGGAAAGGTAAGAAGAAGAAAAATATGAAAAAAGGAGAAGTAGAGAAGAGAAAAGAAAGAAAAGGAGATATAGAACTTACCTGGAGAAAATGCGGACAAACACAATCTTATAATAATAATAATTTAATTTATCAATTATAAATTAAATAACAAAATTAGAACCCTTATATAAAGACACCCTATTCATATGGATAAATTAGAAGATAAATATAATTTTCTAATAAGTACGACCTAAAATAAGAAATTAATAAAAATAAAATATAATCATTTATAAGTATCTCACAGAGTATTGAAATTATAGAATATCATAAACCATTTAGATAAGACAAAATATTATGTGAATCTAATAAAATAAACTAATAAATAAAATCTCTAGAATGTTCTTATCAAGCTTTGTTCTGGCTTGCCTTTTATCTTTTGAACATTGGAAGATGTTCTCATTTTTCGTATTGGGTCAGGATTTGGATTGAATTCTTTTATTTTATTTCCAAGGTTGAACTTGTTGTATTTCAGGTTGTCAACACCTTCATATGTAGTTGAGACAAATATACATCTTACCAATAAAAAACAAGCACAATCAGCCTATACTCAAACAATACATAAAGATTAGGAAGCAATCAATAATCGCTTGTCATATTATTGCCCTCTCAAATTTCAAACAAATTTCCAATCAAGGTATGCAATGAAGAGCCTGAACCCAACATTGGTTCATGGCTTCATGCTCAACTTTTACTTTCCAAGTTGGTGTTGAAACTGTTATGAAATAATTGATTTTACAACTCCAACTGGTAGTTTTATGACTTATGACACTGTTAATTACGATTTTAATCACACCATGGCCTTCTTTTCTTTATTTTGTCCTTCTTTGTTAGAGGGGTCATTGGAGTGGTCTACTCTAAACCGGTGGAACTAGAGGAGCTTCAACCAAGCCATTGGCCCGTGCAAATGGGTATGCAACCACCATGCTACTAGAAAAGAGAAACATCTAGGGGACACTCTTTAGATATATTTGGATGACGAGGCATCTCATCTATCTATCTAGACGAACAAGCCCACACAAAAATTGATGAATGGAACACACTAATTTGGTCAGTAGCATACCATTCCTGAAGCCTAGAAGGCCTTCCTAGAAAGATGACTAGATCTTTTAGTGTATGAATTGATGTGAATCGGATATAGACCTCATAAGCATCCTTTAATCTGCAATTTGGCCTCAATTCCTAGATAATCTGAGCTCAACATTCCACAAAATCAAATTAAATCACAAAATATACACCAAACACAAAAGACACACCGCTTATGGAGATAATTTTCACCAATCTCAAAAACCCATGAACTTCAATAACTACAATTTAGATTTCTTAATATGAAAAAATGGTGCATTCGTGCATATGAGCTTGCTGCAATTCAACATCCCACCTGGAAGTGAACATGACAATCACATGTGGAAGGGTAGATGATTTTAAGTACTACAAACATAGTACTGTTTAACAATCTATACACAATTACCCTGCTATTCAACACTGACATGAATCAAATGATGAGATTTCAAGCTCCAAAACTTACTTATGAACATATGAAATTCAACTATACCAATTTATCACCCCATATACCCACTTCTCATAGTCGTCCTTTTTAAGCTCAAAATTGCATTTCTCCCAGAAAATCTTCAAAACCCAAACAAATGAGGCACTAAATAACGAACAACCCATACGAAAAATCTCTCTCTCTCTCCCCCCCGGGGACTAACACAGAAAGGGAAACAAATCAATAAATGGAAAAGAACTGAAAATATGAACAATTGAAAGAAAAATCAGTCAAGTCGAAGACCTTGAGATGAAGAGTGCCGCCGCCATATTCACTGCCGCTGTTGTTGTGGAACTCCAACCAAGCAGAGTTATTGTAAAAGCAAGCGCCTTTCCAACCCGAGCTATTGTTGGCAGAGGAAGCGGAACCAACAAAAGTGGGCAGAAGATCAACTGCGCTGTTGAGATAGTTGAGAATAGGCCACGAAACTTGTCTGGGAAGAAGTGGGAGGATGTCGTTTGGATGGAATGGAGATTTGAAGGCAACTGAGGTGGCAGTCAAGACGAAGAGAGAGAATATGGAGGAGAATAGGAGAGATGAAGATGGTGCCATTGATGTGAGACTAAGGTGGAGGGATTTGGTGGGAGAGACGATCGGGAGGACCCAGGAACTTTTGCTCTCCTCCGTCTCTTCATCCAAACACGCCATTAAGCTCCACCGTTAGAGACTTGGATTCGGGGAATCCGGGATATCCTGAACCAGCAGTTCTCAAACGACGTCGTTATCAATAAAGGTTGAATTTTACTAAAAGTAAAATTAGATATAAAAATTCTCATTTTCCAATTTACTTAATTTTAGTATAGATTTTAAAAATATAAATAATTTTAAATTATTTATTATTATTATATTTTAAAATTTTTATGTCAACCTTTCTCTCTCTCTCTCTATCTTCTATATTTTTAGCATTTTAATTATTTTAGATGTTTTTTATATTATTTTTTATAAGTATAACTTATAAATATTAATAGATATTTTTATTTATTATATTGTAGTATAATTTTTATCAATAATTTTATTATTTTTAGCATTATAATGCTTATTTTATGCAAAAAATATAGATATAAATTTTAAAATATTATTTAAATGATAATTAATTTAATTAAATTGATAATCTTAACCAAAAAATATAGGTATAAACTAATCATTTATACTAACTAATTAATATTTTTGAAGAAAATTTAAAAATAGTTAAATATATATTTTTAACCTATTATTCAATTGTCAAAATTTATTTATCATATGATTTAATATTTTTTTAAAAGATATGTAAAAAAATATTTTTTTATGTGAAAAGTATATGAATTAGAATTGAGATAAGTAGCCGTAGCAGTTATGAAGTGAATGATAAGTATCAAAAGCGAATAATGATAACGCAAAGAGAACACGCATGTTGGGGCAAGAATAAACATAGGGGAGAGAAAAAATATGGTGTTGTCAGAAGGCATCGCACTGCATACGGTATTCAATGACAGTTGTTAGATTTAATTCTGTCACTAGTCATTTCTCTTTCTCTTTTTCTTTTTCATTGTTATCTACCATTTCTCTTCCTTGCCCTTCATCTTTTTCTTTTTTGAACCAACGCCGCCACTTAACTAATTTACTATTTATCTACCAAGTGATTCAAATATGAAATGTAATACTTTCTCTCTACTACTTCATCCCTCTCTATCATTTCTTCTCGACTTGGCTGCTTTAGCACTGCTCGTCAAAATAAAGGAAAGAAGAGAAAGAGATGAAGAAGGAGAAATTTACTTAATGGCCAAAATAGAGGCTACTCCGAAACAGTTCTATTTTCTTTTTTTTATATATAACAAAAACAACAGTGCCCCTAAGCCCCTATTACGGATATATTTTAAAAGCTAAAGTATTCAAATTGAGTCATTCTACTCATAAAGTTTAAATTTTCACAGGCTAAAAAATTTATACTGTTAAATATGACATCTTCTTTAATTTGAGTTCCTATACAATCAATCATCTTCCGTTAATATAGATACTCATTTATATTCTCATTTTTTATCTGTCAATCTTAATACTTAAGGTAACAATCGTGCTCAATTAATAGGAGGCCATATCGACTTCCTATAGGATCATCTTCCAATAATATACGGATTTATTTATTTAGGAAATGAAGAGTCCCTTCAATAACATGTATAAATACATTAAGTTTCATATGCACGTATGTATTTAATAGTGTAATACATACATGCATACGTATAACGTATAATTATTACTAAAAAATACTTTGAATTTGACTAGTTAGCAAAATGTATAATACATTAAATATTCTTAATAATTAATTAATACTATAAAATAATATAATATTTCTAATATTTCATATAATTTTTTCCTATTATTAGACATTTTAACATTAATAGTAGGTTTTTTATTAAGAAATATTATTTATACACACTAAAATTAATAATTTTGATAAAAATAAATATATAATTAAATATATAAATATTATTTCTCTTTTTTATTATTAAATGACTAAGAAAATACTAAGTATGAATATAATTATGGCTGTTCCATTTCCTAAATAATAATCTATAATAATGGGAAAAACATATATGTATTTTCTATTATATGTAAATATAATATAATAGAATAGAATAATTTAATATTTTATTTATTTATTTATTACTATTTGACATGCTAATAAGAATAAATAAATAAAATATTATATTATTTAAAAGTATTTAAAAATTACCTAAAAAAATATATGATTTTATATATAAATAGAGATTAGAGTCCATGTTTCCTCATCATCATTTGTTCCAAAATTTTTACCCCAGATTTTGACGATTTTCTCCCTCAAATTCTATACTCCAAGATGAAGAGCTATCAATTCTTCTTCCTCCTCTTGGCCATCTCTCCTTTTACTTATGGTAAATTACTGATATTATTATTTATTTGTTTGAGACATCAGATAATATAAAAAATATCTGATATCTATAAATTTAAATTTGATATACTTTTAATTTTAATTATTTTTCTGTATTGGTTATTATCTGTAATTGAAAAAGCAGATGATTCTAACTGAATTTAGAGGCTGCATTTCTTATAAAAATAGAGTTTTTCTATCTGTTGATCTTAATCGTTTATTTGTAAATAGACTAAATTTTTTAAATAAAGGCTCTATCTCTTATAAAAATAGGGTATATGTATTTATTAATTTTAATAATTATTTTAAATAAATAATTATAATTTAATTATTTTAAAATAATCTGAGTTTAATTGATACGAGATGGAGGAGTTTCTTTTCCATTTTTTCCCCTATATTAATGTTAATTACAAATTTGTTAGAAAAATTGTAGAAAAATCTCATCTTTTGAGTTGAATTAATTTTTTTCCCACCTTTAATTCAAATTAATTTTATGATGCTCTTATAAATAAATTTAATATAATTAATAAATAATTTAATTTAATTATCAACATATTTATATTAATAAAAATTACATGTAATTAAGCTAAAAAGTGATGATAAGATCGGTGAGTTTGCCTAATTTTTTGAGTCATCTGTGACGTCTGAATTAGGTGTCGGAGTGGATGCGCAGGTATTTCCTCCGCCGACTACGCCGGAAAAATGCTTCAATTACGACGAGTGTTACGCCATAGCAGCCGACTGCGATCTCAAATGCCGCAAAGGATTACTCCACGAAAGAGGCGTTTGCAAGCGAGATCCTCGTCTCGGTGTAGTTTGCTGCTGCGTAGCGAGTTCTGATTAACGAAGATCGATCATCGGCCGATCCAATCGAGGTTATTTTCAGACCAGTATATTTCGAACAAATCGAATGTCAAAAGGCACATAATTCTACTTTCTAGAGATAGCTATCCTTATCGAATGACATTATCATAATAACATTCATCTTGATTGATCGGCAACAAGAAGCCATTTAAGCTGTTTTGGATTTGAGTTTGGGATGAATATTTAATGAATGTTAAAGATTTGATATCGTTATTATTACATGCAAAAATAGCAAGAGAGTTAAACAAGAAATTACTATGAAAGCTTTTCCTATTATGAGCGCGGCAGTGGTTAAAGACTGTAGCTCAAGCGAGGGTGCTCAAAGATTGTATCTTCCGCACTAGCGCATTTCCAAGCCCCTCTAAGCTTACAAACAAGGAACCGATCCACCGGCAATGAAGATGGAGCATCGCTACCTAATCGGATGATACCAAGTAGATACTCTTTTGGGTGGCAGCTTACGAAAAATGAAGAGGACTAGTGCAAACGGTAAGAGCTCAACCAACTGCTTCGAAACGCAAATAAGTCAATTATAATGATAACATAACACAATTAATAAACGTATTGGACTAATAAGATTATGAGTTTGCACCATTAAAACCTATTTATCTAGCTAAATTTTGCTGAATTTTGATTTTAGATGAATGTTTTTAAAAAATAAATGTTAAATGTGTTAAATAAATACGACTTATTTATTAAACTGCTTATACAAGTCATATCAAATTATTCATTTATTTGGTGGGTTGTTTTTGTTATAATTGCTTTCAAACTAATGAATTAGAGCACATCGAGTGATTGTCTTTCTATCAAGAAAAAATCTGGAATACTAACTAATATTTATATCAGTTAATGAAAGAGTCCAATGCCAAAAAAAAAAAAAAAAAACATGTTGGATATTTGAAACAGTTCGTATCATCTTTCTAACAAGAAGTTTGATCTGTTTTAGTAAGAAGGTCATGGTTAAAATCCGTATAGCCTTATAAATTTTCTTAATATTGGTGTTTGTATTTGTATTGGCAAATAAGTCAATTATAATGATAATATAATACAATTAATAAATGTGTTGGACTAATAAGATTATGAGTTTACATCATTAAAACCCATTTATCCATCTAAATTTTGTTGAATTTTGATTTTAGATGAATGTTTTTAAGAAATAAGTGTTAAATGTGTCAAATATATATGACCTATTTATTAAATTGCTTATACAAGTCATATCATATTATTCATTTATTCGGTGGGTTATTTTAGTTATAGTTGCTTTCAAACTAATAAATCAGAGTACATGTAACCATCTTCTTTTTGTCAAAAAAAAAAAAAATGATGTATTAACTCATATTTATATCAGTTGATGAAAGATCCCAATGCCAAAAACAAAAAAAAAAGTATGTTGGATATTTAAAATAGTTCGAATCATTTTTTTAATAAAAAGTTTTATCTGTTTTACCGAGAAGATTTACGCTTTGAATTCGTATAGTTCTATAAGTTTATATAATTTTAGCACATTTGTTAGCTATGAGGTGTTTGCATTGGCGTATACGCTATCATTAGAAGATTTTAACACGATATCAGATTTATTTATAATGATGTGAGATAGACATTTCCCTTCGCTATCAAGGGAATATCCAACCTAATTATAAATGGCTTGAAAATTGATATTGCTTTTTTTTTTTTCCTTCTCTGGTTCTATTTGATTTTGTAAAAGATTCATTATCATATCAAATAGAGAGAGGTTCCAAATCTTAGCAGAAAGTCTACTGTTGAAGGAAATTAAAACTCCCCCTTGTGGGCATGTTTTGGCTGTCGTGGGCTTGCTAAGAACAAAACCGTATGGGTTGGGTCCAAAGCAGACAATATCCACATGCGAGTGCCTGGGGATGTTACAAACATATTGCTAAATATTGAGAAATGCCGAGCGATATTTTCAAAAATAGGTCAATATATTACAATCATGAATATAAATGTTCGCCAATACATATTGATATAGGCAGATATACCAAATATTTAAACAATATTAGTTAATATTTGCCTATTATTTTATGATTTTTAAAATTTTTTATTTATGACATATTCAATAGCGATAGATATTATCAAATATATTTGATATCAATATAGTCATGATCGATGCAGATGTGACAAAACCAATACCTATATTGATATTTTTATCTATAATCATAATATATCGTCAATATGGTGATATATCATGATTTTCTCATGATCTCAAAAAATATTAGCATTTAAAATCAATACCGATATATATTGATCAATATTTTATTTTATTAGTATAAAACAATGATAAAGTATTAAGCCCTTCCACATGGGATGAGCTATCTAAATCTCTTTATGCTAATCTGCCCAATCTAGAGCAATGAACATGAGATGAAGTCATTTGCAAGCATTCAATATTAGATTTTAGGAATTAAAAAATATAGCCAGACATGGATAAAAATATCGATATCTGATGCATCGATCACAAATCTTTTTTTGTATATATTTATCTAGTAGGAAAATATTATCAAATATTTGCTAATATGTCAACCAAATATATAAAAATATCATGTGCATCAACTAATATTTCAATATAAGATAATATATAGTTGATACGGCATTATATCATGATTTTTTCACAATATTATAAATTTCAATATCAATATATATTGGTCAATTTATTCTATTAACATAAAACAGTAACAATAAAACTTTAAACCCTACAATATGGGATGAGCTATATAAATCCTCTTCTTTTACTCTGTTTGGTGTAGGGCAATCAACATGTGATGAAGCATGTGGAAGCATATTGCATTAAATTTCTAAAACAAGGTAAATAGCCAATGCATAATAAACAAAGTAAAGAAAATCTATAATCACCATAATGCACCTTAAGAAAAAGCAAGTGAAACCAATGGCTATAATTGTTCCAATGTCACGTTCTAAATTTTGATCACGTAATTAATAATTAACCAATATTAATTACATGATTAACATTTTAATTAATTATTCAATTAAGCATGAATATGAACTATACGTCGATATCTTAACTGATCAAATAAAATAATATAAACCATACACAGGTTCCAAATATGTGCCATAACTCATGTGGTTCCAATACTAATCCAACTGTGATGTCAGACCTTATATAAGGAGTGATGTCTGTCTAATATAATAATCGAAGTATACAAATTTGTGAAAATAAAATACATAATTGTTGGACAACCATATTTCACATCCATAACTGCTGGACAACCACGTTTCACATCTACAATCCACAATAACAATATCCGAAATGATTGACATTCTACTTAACTAGAACAACTATTGTCCAAATAATATAACAATCAATTGCTATAATTTGAAACTGAAGTTAAAGCTAGAATTACAACATTGAACCCATTAATTATTGTCCGAAAACTAAAACACAAATCAAATCAATATTAAATGCCATTAAAACTCTAATTTAAATTCTTCATAACAGTTCAATCCTTCATTTCTATTTGTCCAGTAAGAATTCGTATATCTCATTTGAGGGGTTAGTAAAAATAGTAATTAGTGAGTTAAAAATTCAGTACAACATATAATATAATAAATGATCATTTATACTTTGTATTCAAAATATATCAGAATGATTAATATATTGAATTTTAATGATATGCCATAAAATTTAATAATAATTACATAACTCAGCTTATGTAGAATATTCAGTTGATCTTATCATATTTTTACTCAATTAAAATCATTAAATCATAATTAATTTTAATTTATTTTTGAGATTAGGGCTAGTAGACCTTACCGACTAAATGAGAGGATAATCAAAATTCAGGTTATATTTATTTTTACATAATTAAATATTATATGCTACTATTCAAGATTCGTAGGTAGGCTGTCATATATATGACTATATAGATGGGGTCAAACGCTACTTCTTATCCACAAATGATAAATTTAGATATCAATATCATACTATAATATACTAAAGTATACCATAATATACTATCCATTAAAATATAACCATGGTTCAATACATATTCTTAGAAAAATTCTACAATTTTTTTTGTAATTCTTAATTTTTTCATTTTTGGAAAAAATGATCATATTCTTTGACAATATTATAGAATTTTCTTTCACAATTCTATAACACTTATTGTAAAAATTAAGCTATGATGAATTTTCAATATATGATATGCTACTTTAGCATATAGTGCATGAAATTTTCTGTAAATGTAAAAATTTAGCAATGCAAAAATATTTACCAAATTTTTAGAACATACAAAGCCATTTAATTACTTTTTTAACACTTATAAGTTTTATGATTAATAATTTAAAGCATGCAGAACTGTTTTTAATAGTTGATGCAGAGTAGTTTAACAAAATATTGCAGAAAAATTAGTAATGCATAATTTCAGTAAATTCAACAAAACATGTAGGAGACTTTAGCCATATTTCAGAACATGTAGGGTGTAATTTAGCATGCAAGAATTTGGGTTTAACAATTTGCAATCATGTAAGAATATTACATATGAAATCTAGATATGCAGAAGTATTTTATCCTATTTTCAAACATGCATAAAGGAGTATTTATAGAAAATAGCAAAGTTTAACCATATATTTAAGTTTAGATATAAAATTTATGTAATTTTATAACAAAATAAAGAGATCTATACATGCGTATTAAACAATATCACCATAACTTAAAAAATAAGACATACATGAATAATAAAGTAAGAATTGTTCAAGAAATTATGAAAAAAATAGCAATAATGGAAAGAGAAACTTGAAATGCACTTACCTTAGTTTAATTCTCACCAAAATCTAACTTGAATCAACTTAATTTTGAAATCCTTTACTTCATCTATCTTTCTCTCTCATCTCCTCGTCTCCCTCTCTCGTCTCCCAACTGCTCTGAAAAATGACAGAAAAATGAGTCGATGGTTACTTATATACAGAGTGGCACTCAAGTGCCATTCAAGCGGGCGTTAGGCGCCGAGTTACTGAATTGCTGCACTCGAGTGTGCCTCAAGCAACCACATTTTGACAACGACTGCTCGCGCGATACTCGACTGAGCCTCAGGGGCTCACTCCACAGCATTTTGCGCTCAAGCGTGGGTCAGATCTTCATCAGATGCCAAATCAATTTGTCCAATTTTGACATTTAAATTTAATTTTTTATATCATTTGACCTTAATTTTAATTATATTAGTTTAATCAATCATAATTACCATAAATCAAGAATTCGAGCCTCAAGTTCAACCTACAATAAATTTAAAGAAACAATAATACCATATGGAAATGAGTTAGGGTTTGGCCATTGCATACAAATCCAACAATCCATATACTTTTATTGTTTAAAAGAAAAGTTTTGATGGAATTTTAAGAGAGAGAGAGAGAGAGAGAGAGAACTTGTGATATTAAATTTATATCCAATAACCTCAAGATCGAGACAAAGGGGCTGCAACTCTGGCCCCCCGATCTAGTTGAAAATGAACTTAATAAGCTAAAAAGCGTCCACACTTTTTCTGGTCTAGCAAGTCAATATCAAAATATTTTAACATTTTTATTTTTGATCCTACACATTCTAACAAAAAAATAGGGTTCTTAATATAATCTAAAAAACTTTAAGTAATTTTGTAATTTAAAAATGTTAGAAGATACTGTTCGATGTTAGAAGATATTGTTCTAGTATACTTTAAGATATATTGTTATATATTCTTTATAAGGATAATCTAACATTCTTAATACAAGTAAATAAAACCAACCCTGGCACCGAGTTTTCTCATCTCTTCTTCTTTTATAGTTTAGAGGAAATAATTAAAATTTTAAGCTCCCATAATTTTTAGTTTCTCAATTGTGCGAGATATATTACAATATAGCTTATTTCTATTGGCTCATTTGTATAATAGTTCTTCTTGTGATTTTTTTGGGATATAAAATAATAAGTATGTGATTTTTATTAATAATTTAGCATAAAAATATTGTTGTTTGATTTTATTTCATATTTGTAAATAAATTATAAATTTTAATAAACATGTATTTATATCATATCATCATTCTTATAAAAATAATATGTTGACTTGTCAGTATTTGTGCTATGAGAGGCATGTAGATATGCCTTTTGTCCTTTCTAAATGACTTTGATTATCTTACTGCTATAAAATGGACTTTCTTTTAATTCTTTTTTAAGTAATAAAAAAAAGGATAGAAATATATTATAAAGACTCTACAGAAACAAAAATAAGGTTAATTTGATCAGATTATGATCAATAGAAATATCGCGGTGTGGATTATGATCAAATAATGCATTGGATTGGTGTTATGTGCTAGATCAATTGCTTGTAAAAATGTCTTTAAGGTTTTTATCTGTTCTAGACCCAAAAATTTTGAAAGGATCCATTTTCTAATATAAGTATGGACAGTAATAAAAGATAAGGACACAACATCGACACGCCAATAAGTTAGTCTTTTAAAAAATAAAGGCGTGATACATTGATAACACGCTAATTGAAATTCACAACTTATTTATAAATAAATAACATATTTGATAAATAGCACCAATTTGAAAGTCAATGTAAAGATCAATTATGATCCCCATAACATAAGTGTATGGTCATAAAAAATCAATATTTCTCTGAACAGTAATAATTTTTATACAATTTATATATAATTCTTTTGTAACCATCTTTCTATGCACAGGTAAAAAGGATGAACCCTTTTTATTTTTCTCATTTTTTTATTTTTTAATCTTTCTTTTATATATAAAAAAGAGTTTGATGGAATGGTAGAAATGGGCCTGCCCAATATGAAGGCCCACACACTAACAGCGGACCCAGAGGGTGGTTATCCTACAAGCCTAGAGAGCGTTCAATACTTATGTTGACTTAAATAAGCATCTCGATCGGCATGGCAACCCAAGTCGACCTCGACTTAACTAGGACCAACTTGGCACAACGAATATTGCCCCCAATTGTAATTTCTCTCGGAATGGCAACTACAACTCGGTAGATCACCCCTAACGGTAATCAAATCAACAAATTTCTCCTAATAGATACCCTTGTATCCACCGCATCCAATATCTTATTGAAGAAGGAAGGGATCATCTTGACTGATCACAATTTTCGTAATTAGTGCTCACGATCCCCATGCTAGGTTGTGAAATTTGCATAGGCAGTTGGCGGCCAGTTTTGGCACCCAAGCGGGCAAAGCTAGCCCAAATGCTATAAATACAAGAGTCTCTCAAGAACTCTTCCACAATTCTTACTCCCTTAAAACCAAAGTCGCTCCCTGCCAAGTACAAGATTGCCTCAAAGTCGCTCAACAAGCGCAATATCCAAGTCAGACTCAAACCCCCATATCCTTGCATTATCATGCATAATTCTTATCCCTACACCTTTCCATCTCTTTGAGAAAAATTACTAACTTGAGCGTTGAAAAATAAACCGATGAGTAAGTTCACAAATCCTCTAATATTTTGTTCATGTGTTATATTATGTAAGACTCAAATTATTAGAGATAGAGACTGGCCCACCTAAATTTGACCTAATCGAGAAAAATCGGGAGGTTACCTAATCCATACAGCAATTGAGATCCAAGATGCATTAGAGTTGTATAAATATTGTAAAAGGGTTATACAAGTAGAAGTACTCTATAATAAATGAACGATCCTTTGAGAAGCAGTAAAGTCAAAATGGAGCAATAATACAAGATAAAACTGGAATGAAAAGAGCACAAACCTCACGATGCATTTTCCTTTTGTTTTTTGATTCAGTAGAAAATCGTTGCATCAAGAAAAATAATATGAAAAATAAATATTCACGATAAAATGAATCTTAAGATACATATAAACAAAGCATAACTAGGGGCCCACTTATGAGAGAATAAATTGCTTCATTTACTAAATCATAACCATCTATTTTTAAATGAATAAAATCAAATGATTATAATATAATCACTACTGATGGATTGAAAGTTGATGATACCTCTTACGGCAAAAGGAGAGGTTCGAGATACTTGCCTTCCTCCACATAGCAAAAACCAACTACGTAACAAAAACAACACCGTTGTAAAAATAAATAAATAAATCTATAAAATATAGCAATAAATAGAGGCCAACTCTTATGTGAAAGGAAGAATGGTAATTACGTAGTATATTTCAATAGAGTCTTTTCAATTAACCCGAAATAAACACTAGTCCAAGGCATGCCACAGTAGTACTAAAATAAAACAACAAGCATATCCATGTACAAGCCTGATGTTACGTATTTATCAGTTTGTGTAAGATAGACATTATAACATAAGACTTTGTCTAGTGAATATATAAGATTTGGAGCAAGGGCGGATGTTCATTATATTGAGTGATGTCAGTTGATGGATCATCGATCATAAAAGCCCTTTTATTATTTTGTATAAATCATTGATATAAATATTATCCGATATATATCAATATAAAGGCTCATGATACTGATATTTTTCGATATTATAATTATATCATGATATATTATTGCATTAGTGATATATCGTAATATATCGACCGATATGTATCGATATTGAAATCTTTCGATATTCATATTTTTTAATATTGTGACAGTATAACAATATATCTGTTAATATGACTCTATCAGTTTACTATATGGCATGGGATTAGCAATCGAATATGTCTTATACTTTTTCAAAGTAGATAATATCTCAATTAGGGAATAAAATTAACCTCATAAATGACATCATCTGCGGAAGTCTTTACCAATTCCTCTAAGATAACAGTATTATTATTTCTTTACTAAAGATTTATATTATGAAACAAGTTATCTTACAAATATGGACAATAAAGAAATTAAATATGTCATTCTTACCAACGCTTGTCAAGTTGGGTTGAGTTACAATTTTATAATTAGATTGATAATTATTAATTTAATTTATTATTATGTGTCCAAATTTGTTTAGTACCTCTTATATAATAAATTTAAAAATTATTAAATATAAGAATAGTATAATTGATGGTTAATTTTTCTATACTTGATGTATGGATTAAAGGGGCAATGACATGGGACTTGTCTGAGTTAGGGGTAATTCTATTTATTTAAGAGATGGATGTTATTTTTTTTATATTTTAACCATTTATTTTAAAATAAATCAGATAATATATTTAAATATTAATATTTTAGATTAGGAGAAAAATAAATTTTATCTATTTAAGAGATAGAACCTCCCTGATCTTGCGACTTGCATCCCTTGGATATCCCAAGCCTCTTAACCGTTGGATTATTAATATCTAACAATCATTATTTTATATGGTTAAGAATTATAAAATAAATTATTTTTCAAAATTTTTTAAAAAATATTAAAGTATAAGTACTCATATTATAAAAAAATTACTCAAAAATATAAAATATTACTATATTTTTAATTTTTTTAAATAATATAAAATAAATACCATTGAAATTTTTACCTAGCAGCCCCAAGACTGCCGGATAACCCCAAATCCCAATTAATTTGGCTCATGGTCTTCTCAATTACTTATTATTAGCTTTTAAATGAAAAAAAAAGTATGGGAAATATTAGTTATCAAAAAATGAGTTTGACAATTCTTATCATTATAAAATATATCGAGAATAGTATATCAATTATTAAAAATCATATATTTATTTATGAAATATATCTTAAATTTAATTAGTTACAAAGTATACGATAATTATATTATATTTATTAATTAATAAAATATAATTACCATATAAAACAGATAATATAAGCCTTCTAATATATTATAAAATTGTCCTTTTTTTTAAGTATGTCAAATTGTTTGCTAAGCTTTAGCATATCCCCTTTTCTCTTACGGGGGTATATCCATTCCTTCTATGATAAGAAGGATGAAGTCTCTATCTTATATAAGGTCAATTTTAACAAGAAAAAGAGTCCATCTTCTCTTATGCCCGTTGTAATTGAAATCTATTCTTATAATATAAAATAATAAAATTAAAATAATATAATAAAATATAATCTTAAACTTTACCTTCAATCATTTTAAAATAATCTCAACTATTGTAAAAGTATATATATATATATATAAGTACTATAGCAAAACTTCATTGTTATGGACTCTAGTACCAGCAGATGTGCCCTTATAATCCCACAACCTGATATATTTTTAGTGAATTATTATCACACAGACCTCTGTACCTGATATATGTTACTGTTTATTTGGTGTTGATAAGCAATACCCGGTCAATGCTCGAGGCATGTCAACGAGAGTTCAAGCAATGACCTATTAGAATGCTCGTATTCGAGGCAATCTCAACGGGGGCTCAAGCAGCATATTGAAAGAATGTTGACTTACAAGCAATCACTTGGCTATTGCATGAACTCAAGCAACCAATTGCCAAAATACAGCAGCATATTGAAAGAATGTTGACATTACCGATCGATTTGAATGCAATCACTTGGCTATTGCGCAATATGAACTCAAGCAACCAATTGCCAAAATACAGCAGCATATTGAAAGAATGTTGACATTACCGATCGATTTGAATGCAATCACTTGGCTATTGCGCAATATGAACTCAAGCAACCAATTGCCAAAATACAGCTATTCAACCAGCACGTGATGGGAACTCGAGCAACTGATTGCTGCTCGTGCTCCCACACAACATGTCGCGGTAGCATGAGTGGCGTATTGGCATGATGTGGCGGCTCAACCAGTGGGCAACAGGCACAGACATTGTAATATTTTCTCCTCATTGATTCTGCAAGGTTTGGAGCCTTCTTCAAACATTCCATCAAAGGCCAGTCTCAGTACTGAGAATAGAAGCTCTTTCCCATCTCTGCACCTTCAATTCTTAGTATAAAAGTAAGACTTGGTTCAAAGAATATCCAATTAAAACAACAATAAAGCATTACGTCTCACTAAATGGGTCGATTACAGATTATATTTCATCATTTCACTCCAACGGTAAAAGTAATTTAAATTATTTTTAATCACCTAACTCAAAATATTCATAAATCTATCTCTTCATTTCTTTCCCATAAAACTAACTTATTTTTTATCGTAAGTATTTCAGTAGACATATGTTTTTAAGTGTCTGAACAATATTAAACGTCTCTATAGATACAACTTCTAAAAACAAATACAGCTAGAAAGCCAATGTGAGAAACCAATGTTCCAATAATCGATCTTACAACAGCTATTCCATTAGAAGATGACTGCAACAGCTACAATTCCTTCCTCTCCATTCATGCTCTTTTGTTCAAGTGTCATAATCTACTTTATGACCATCATCTGCTATAGTAGAGAGGTTGGAAGAAACACAGGGGAACCAGTACCGTCGTTTGCCATCTTTATGACCATCATCGATCATTGCAAGACCCTCCTGCATTTACAAAAGAAATTATGTTAGTTTCCCATGTGGATGAAAATATTAATATTTATCATAATAATATTGATATCAAATATATTAAATAATATGTATTAATATCGAATATATCGAAAGAAAAAATATTTTATTAGAATTGTAAACTAACAGGCAAATATTGGCCGACATACCACGATATATTATTGTTTCGTCAGCATATTGCAATTTTATTGTGGTATTAACCAACATATATTGGAATTGGTATTTATCAAAGGGATTCTATTCCTTCCACCCATTAATGACAATATCATTATCACTCATGATCATATAAATATCAGACATATCACATATTACGCATCAGTAGAATATATAGGAAAAAAATATCTAAAATTTGTATGTTGGCGGATAAATATTGATCGATACTTTGAATATCGGTTAATATATTGCGATACATTGTAGATATGACAACATAACGTAATTTTATCATAGTATCGCAAAATATCGATACATGACGCCCAACACCAATATATTAGATATTGGCCGATATTTTTATCTATGGTCTTGACTAAAGCATCCCTTAGCCTGAGGGAGATCCTAAAGCATTCCTAGAATTAGGGGCAACGTGGGAAATTTTTTCAATTACTGTCCCCACAGCATTCACAATCAGGGTAAAAACAAGGCGGTACGTTAATGTTTGAGGCAGGTGCACAGCGAGGATGAGTGGGAGCTCTATGACGCTCCCACTAATTGAGATTCTTTAAATAACAAGGGTAAGAATTGCCTGATAAAAATCGAATGGCGAAGATTAGAATATATTATTAAAACATAAAACAAACTTCAACCTTCGTTTATTCAGATCCTAGGGACAACAAAACAACTCGACTAGTGGAAGGACCTTAGTAGGTCACAAGACGAGTATCTCCATTTAAAAGTATCTCCAATTTTTAGTTTTATCGATTATTAAAAAATATCATATTATAGACCTTATAACCATTTGCATTTATAATATATTATATAAAAAATAAAAATTTTAAAGTAAATTTGAAATTGGGCTGAGGTGAGGCGACCAAATACCATCCTTGCCCCAGTATTCTTTCTGGATGGGTGGATAAAATCTGCCAGTTTGGGAAGCGACGGGTCAAAATTATCATAATTACCTAAACACTCTTGAATAAGAGATTGATGAGAGCAAAGAATTTACTTCTAATAAGATATCGAGGGCATCGATAGCACGGCCGGTGGACCATGAGAGCCGTGCTTCCACCTCCTCCACAGTCACAAATCCTTGAGCCTGAGTAACACATCCAATGTTATTAGCAATGATCACATAAAAAATTTAACAGATGTAGCATTATTTTTCACCAACCAAACCTGGGCGATCTCCAAAATTTGGTTATGATCTTTGTTCAGTTCGGTTGGAACAGACCGTACAAGCTTCCTCTTCCCGACGGAAATCACCTCAAAACCACTGCCGAGTACCTGAAAGAAGGAAAAAATTGCAAAGGAGCCCACCGGAATTTAATTAATGAAATAGACAAAGTTGTTTAGAGATAGCAATCAGTTGTACGGGTATTAATGATGCATTTATCAGCTGATATGTATTGATATCAAGCCACCCAATAATGATATTTCCAAATAATGTGACAATATCACAATATGTTATTGTATCAACATATGGCCGATATATCGGCTAATACAGTCCTGTCATTATATGATTTTCAACAAAATTTTTTGTTCTGATATATCCGATACTAATACGTAATGTCCAATATTGATATGATCATGACTGACATTAATACCAATAGTTTTATCCCTTATGCAAACAGCAAATCATTATGATGAATTAGTCATATACTTGTCCAATCACCAAAAGAAGATAGTGTTTGAGAAAGAGATAAGAGGAAACAAGGAGAAAAAGGGGGGGAGGAGAGGAAAAGGGTGAAAGTTAGAGGAGCTTAGATGAGAATCTGAGGGTGCATAACCAGTTTTATCTCTCTACTCTTATAACATATCCAATAAGAATATCCCAAACTTCTTGCTCCCAATGGCCATCTGATGGAAATAGATTGACTATTGGAGATGTTCGTGTTACTTCATCTGCACAGGTTTGCATCCGTTGCTCTCAAAATGTAGAGAGATTTGCAAGGGTAGATCCAGGTTTGGTTGGTCAGGGGATAAGAATTAAAGGGATCATAACGGTTTTGAGCCCATACATAGGAGTCAATAAGGAGCCAAACCTTCATTAGCTGACTTGGGAATGGAAGAATTGAGGCACAGTAAATGATGACACTGTAACTTCAATAAAATTAATTCTCACCAAATTAGTATTTACAACAGCTTCCAATAACTTTCGAACTTAAAGTTTGATTTATTGTAAGTAATAGTTGTTCTATGATGTCATGAACACATTATCCATACCAAACAAGGGCATCCTTCGAATAAAATGGTAGTTAGCCACCATACCTTTAACTTACTTATGGCTCGCAAGCAATCATCTTCCGACACAGGTTCACGAGCATTTTTCCGTTTCTGACGTAGCAGGTTACAGAGCTCCTGTAAGCTTATCAAGCCACCATTGTGAGGTCTCGTTGACAAGCAAATCTCAACAATCTGCACTCCTGTCAAGACAAACTACATGCATATTAGCACAAATAGTCCATACTTTACCCAAAAATATTAGACTTAGAAGCATAGCTATTTCATGAAAAAGGCACACGCTGCCAGATAAATGGAAATATGGGCAAGTTTCTTAATTTATTTTTAACTTGAGCATTGATAAAGTGAAGCATAACAAATTGTTACCATATGACAACTAAGCAACTCAAAACAGCTTCTTGAGATGATATTATTAATGAAGATTAATACCTACCAAGTTCATAATAGAAGTCACCAATTCCCAGTAGTTCTGCCCAGAAACCCTTATTGGAGGCAAGGGGATCTACACCAACTTTAGCGCACATCTCATGGAATTGCGCTCTGAATGTAGGGTTCTTGCGAATATCATTCTGCAATTACCATAACATAGTAGTTTCACCCTCATTCTCCACATACATATATGTTGCAAATACATTATATCTGTTGTAAATTGTTCCCAGCCAAATTAAATCTGAGCCTTCATCAAAGCACAAAAAGTTATGAGGTTTGACAAGCACTCACTAACTAAGCTACATACATAACTCTTAGATATATGCCACAGTTAAGTTAAGAAGCTATACTGATTACACACAGCATACTTAAGCCGAAACAGAGAAAACCAAATTCAGAATTACCCAGATAGTAGTCCCACCACTGACCTTTGTAATCAAAATATTAGTAAAATAAGTTCATGCATATATCTTCCATTTACGAGTTCTTGCGCATATATGCCAGCAAAACTCACGCAGTCCAGCTTATCTATAAAAGAGAGTGGTAGGAAATGCATAATTACATCCTTTGCTTCAAACTGGAGATTTCTAACTCGCAATTCCTCAGTTGGATTACTAGCATTTTCCAGTAAACTTGACCTTATAACCAAAAATTATCAGGAGGACATGCTACTTTCTAGGATAGGAATTCAAGTAGATCTATCTATAGAAAAAGGGTTAGGGAGAGGGTCTCGTATTATAACAGGATATCATCATAAACTTCATTTCAGAAGCCGATGAGAAGTGGGAAAAAAATGGACATAAACATCATACTGCTATCTCATACAGTCTGTACTTAGCGTTCGAACTTCAATCCTAATTCAATCGACAACAGTGGATGTAAATTACCAACGATTCGCAACAAATGGGCAAACAAAGCAATTACTGTTGATTCATTAAACTAAGGAACTAAAACTACCAGGAATGTAATTTATTATTATCAATGATGGCATGCTAAGAAATGAAGAAAGCAATAACCGATTCCATTAACTCATACAACTTTGAAAAAAGGAGAACGTATGAGAAGACCTTGTGTTTGCGAGCGAAATCTTCGAGATGGGACCTAAACGTTGCGAGCTGTTCCTTCATGAGATCGGTTCTCAATTTGGCTACATTTTCTCCAATCAACCGATATTGATCCTGAGAAAAAAAGGTAGCAAAAGGGGTAATCATAAGCTCAAATTCGAGCTAACGTGTGAAATTTTTATGAGCAAGAACAAACCCTAGTTGCAGCAGCTGTCTGGAGACCTCCAATTCCAGGTCTTCGCCTCATGCCTCGCGCGTAACAGGAGATGGTAGACAGTAAATCGACGATGAACAACAATCGGAGAAATGGTGGCTCCGATCTGTAGATTTGCGTGATATTTCCAAATTTGAAAATAGCCAAAGTCTTCACTTTATCATTATTTATTTTCAACTTATTTTTGGTAATATATATTTTATTCTAACTTTATTTTCATATAATAATTAAAAATTATCTCAAAATACAGGGATTTTTTATTATTAATTTGGAAAAAATCAAGCCTACATACAAGTATTCTTATATCATAAAGTCACTTTTTCATATATCATAGGGCTATATTAAAGTTATAGTAAATCAATCTTACCGGTTATAAGACTTGACAGTAATAAATATAAAATTATCGTTATAGTATCACCTCCAAAAATAATCTTATGATTTTATTGCGGGGTCTATCTTTAATGTTAGCACATTTTATGATATTATATCTGTACTTTAAATTTGAATTATATCTTATGTGTTAGTCTGTATTTTATTTATATTTTTGGTTAACTGTTAAATGTTCTTTTCATTTATTATTTTAGCTCGCGTATATTTTAAATAGAGTAATTCAGAATAATGTCAGCGAAATGTTTCATTCAAAAAAATACTGTTTGAAGTTAAGTTTGTATCAATAGGGTTATTGGGTACGTGCCTGTAAGCTTGTTGTACTTTATATTAATATCGTATGATACCCACGTGATATTAACTCGTGCTGTAGGTGTTCATAATTGAACTATAATATGGCTACGATGCAATTGCTTGTGTTGCAGAAGTTCAAAGTTGATCAGCATCATAAAAATTTGACAGCCGTTTGAACCTATTTTATTAGAATTGCATCCCATGATGTCTGCTCGATATTTCACTCAACCGACGATATAGCTTATGCCAACTTCTTACTTCATTTAATTGCTTTTGACATAGTGTTTCTTATTTACTTTCAAAAGCTAACTTTTCATTCATTTTGGTATCATGACGGATCTAAATTGAAAGATACAACTTCTTTTATTATTAGAAAGCACCCACTTTCATAAGAGATGCCAATTATTTATTGTTGAGGAGAGTTTTTGATGGCTTAAATCTCTTATTAGTTTTGGTTATAAAACCTTATCTTTATTTGCCTATAAAAATTTGAGTTCCAATATATAGATCTTATATTGACCTAAGATATGTTTGTAGTTAGAAGGATTTACTCAACTAGATATTCACTCAAAATGAGGAATCTATTTCTTTATGCTTATTCCTGAAGTAGAAAGCATTCCATCTGTTTTTAAATAGTTTCTTTTGAAAGAATTTTTATTTCCTCAGTGAATATCTTGATAGAAGATAATTTTTTAAAAAATATGATTTACTTGTTTTTAAATAAGTACGTAATTCAACAATAAATTTTCATATCTATCTGATTTCTAATTAATTAAGATAACTATTTATTCTGGTATAAATAGTCATTATCTGTTCTTCTACAATAAAAGGGCAGTCTTCTCATTGACTTAATATTAATGATTCAAATAGTCTATGTCTTTAGTATTAATCTGTTAGGTTGTCTAGCACATTGTTCATTACCCTGTAAATTATTTTTTTAATAAAATTTTGAATGATTTCTTCTTTCAATGAGTTGTTTAAGAACTTTCTCTAATATATATTATTTTTTATGTATATAAATGATAATGATTTATATTTAAATATTTAGACCTGTTATTTCTTTACGTATATTAAAGATGTGATTTTTTTATATTGTATTTTTGTGTAAAAATAACTATTAATTCTCTCTAGATTTTCATGGATTTAAGCACCATTGCATCATTTATTATTGATTTGTTCATGAATTTTCAAAATTTACACTTCCATAATTAGCTATTTTAGTTGAATGTTATTGGACAATCACATAATTTTTTTTTCTAAAAAATTAATTAATAATTTTACTCTATAGTTTAAAAAAAAAAAAGAAAAAGGAGAAATATATTAATAAAATATATTTTTACTTCATAGTTGAAAAAAAAACCCTTTATATTTAAAGTTTAGAACCAAAATCAATTTTATTTATTAGTTGGTGATATACAGAATCAAAATTTCAATTTGAAGTTTCATTATGTATTGATTATTTGTAATTTTTAGAGAAATAAAGTAAAATTATAATTATAAGATTAAAAATTATTTATCAATTATATATGACTAAAATCAGGCCACATCTAACAATATGAAAAAAAAATTTTAATTATTTTGATAGGAAACAATTGGATAGAGTATAGTTTTATTTTTTTTAATTATATAAAATATAATCTTCAAATATTTAAAAAATTGATATTTAAATATATAATATTGTCTAAAAATACTTTGATAATAATATCTATGTAGAAAATAACATAAGAGCCTGTTTAGAGTGGTAAATGAGTCGATCCTAACTGAGTTTCAGAACCAAACATTTAGCAATCAGAGTTTTCGAGCTATTGGTAGACAACTTTTTTATTTAAGACCCTATCCGCAGGTTCGGGGTAACTTTATCTCTTTAAAAGATAAAAATTAATTTTCTAAATATCTCGCCTATCTATTTTAAAATGAATTATTATAATTTAATAACTTATTTTAACTATTTTTTATATTTAAAAATAATTAAACTATAACTATTTATTTAAATATGAGTAATTTAGATTAGAAGAAAAATGGGTTTCATCTCTTAGAAAAATGGAGCCTCCCTGATCCTCCATCCACATGGTGGTTGCAAATAACTTGAGTCAAATTTGAGTATGCTTGGGTATGTTTTACGCCGTAAATTCGGTACTAAATTAAACATTATAACATAAATAAAGTAAATCATGAAGCGAAAAATCGATACCACAATTAGGCTGGACTCTACAAGCTAAATAGTTAATTTTTACAATAAACTCTAAATTATGATGAAAATATTCTAGTATGGACTAAACGCTTATTATTTAGTCTTATGATTAATGTACTTACTCAAAACTCATCAAAATATAAGAAAAATCATCTATCAATAGTAATATAAAAACATCATCATAAACAATATAAAATGGTCTACAAAACGGGTGTAGATATAGCAAAATACAATCCCTCAATGACAAAATCCAAACGTTTGCAAACTCGAAAATAAATCCCAATTATATAATTAAACAGCTATAATCTAATTTTTCAGAGTTTCATTCGATTCAATAAACCCAAGAACTTGAAATGTTACGAAAATATGAATAGATCGAGCTTAATACTTGATGAGGTACATAAATATAAATATATGTGTGTGCAGATATATATGATAAAAAATACAAAACTAAAAAATATCAAAACTTATATGCAAAATACAAAAAATAAGCAATATAAGATAAAAAATAATGATTAGTGATAATTTCACCAATTAATATCAAATATTGAATGTCGGACTATAAATTTTTTTTATAACTTAGATTATACAATATTATTCAAGATTTGTAAATGAGTTAATTATATATTATATTCTAGAAGTAAATAAATACAATTTTTTGAGCCAATAGATATTGGATAACGAAATTAGCTTACAATTGATATATTAAGACATATCTAAATTTATTTTATCAATTTATATAATTATTCTTATTTAGACAAAATAAAAAATATTATAATAAACAATAAATATATAAATTTTTAATTAAAAAAATATATAATCTTTACAAATTTTAAATTAAAGTTTTCTTTAAAAACTAACACAAGGAGGGACATACAAGGGTATCTAATGATTTTTTTTTTTTTTTTTAATTTCTTAAAAAATCTTACAAAATTAGACATAATCTTTCCAAATCCCATAAAAAATAAATAACATGGACATGCATGAAAGTTAAAGCAAAAAAGTTGATAAAATATTATATGCATATATATTTTAAACAAGAATTGAACTGTATATTAAGAATATTTCAGTAACAAATGAATTAAATAACTTATATATACTTACCATAAGTTAAATATTATCAAAATTTAACTTGAAAAGGCTTAAAATTCATGTTTATTGAATTTTTCTTTCCTTTCCTCTTTTCTTCTCATTTTCTATCTTTTATTGAATTTTAGGCAAAATATTAGTAAATGGTTACTTATATATTCAGATTGGTATATAAATGCTAGTCATATGCCTATAAGTCATTAGACTAAAACGCTACGAGCGTACATGAGTTCTTTGTACATGGCTTTCAGTGCACAGTTGCTACCACACTTGCATAAGCACACTCTATGTGTTCATCAAGCGCCATTACATTCTGTCATACACATACGAGTGTGGCTTGACATGCATTAGGTGTTATTTTATAATATTATATACGTACAAACGTGAGTCCTACACCTATCAAATATCCTATTTTGTTATTGGCATATGAGCGCCACTTAGATGTGAGTTGGGTACGACATCATTTTTATTAATTATTAATTTTTTTATTTAAATATACGATTACTCTTAATAATTTATCTAATTTAATTAATTTTTAATATTGTAAATTAAAAATTAAGGATAGAGTGTTTACTTATCTTTTTTGTTAAGCTAAACAAACAAATGCGAACAAATTTTGAACCTCTAAATTATTCACTGACAAATGTACTCATTTGCAATTCCAATTAGAATTTAAATAGGACAAAGGGGGAAAAATTAGGGCTTGCATTTCCGCTGGAAATTATTTGTTTGCTGCGTCAAACAATCGCTAAATCAAATGCTCGTATATTTCTCGACCGGGCCCCGATCGTCGACCGCCAACAGCAAATTTTGTTCCTTTCTCTCTCAGCACCATAACGAAAAGCTCCTGATTTCTAAAACTCTAATCCCAAGTTTGAAATCTCAATCGAATTTCAAGAAACTCGCATACTCCTCTGTTTCTGTTGCAATTAGGGCTTTCATTTTTTTCTGGAAATTAACTGTTTGATGCATCAAAAAATCACAAATCAAGTGCTAGTCTATTTCCGGTCTGGGCTCCGATCGTCGACCGCCAATAGCAAATTCTATTGCTTTCTCTCTCATCCGCATAACCAAAAGGCCATGATTTCTAAAACCCTAATTACAAGCATGAAATCTCAACCGAATTTCAAGAGATCCACATGCCTAACATGTTCAAAACCCCTTAGCCTCTGCCTTTGTGCTAGAATCAAAGCCCCAGTTCATGAGAATAAAGTATACATTACCGTTCTTCAACATAGTTTAGAAAAAAAACACCC
Source organism: Nepenthes gracilis (assembly GCA_033239525.1). Taxonomy (NCBI): domain Eukaryota; kingdom Viridiplantae; phylum Streptophyta; class Magnoliopsida; order Caryophyllales; family Nepenthaceae; genus Nepenthes; species Nepenthes gracilis. The sequence goes on along the minus strand of BSYO01000027.1, from coordinate 13,925,048 downwards.
GTTAAATTCTACTAGAATTGCAACATTAGGGTTAAAAAATATCACTGTTGTAACTGTATCTGACGTGAATTTTGAAGCTCAGTTTGAAATCTGTCCAATGGAAGCAGATAGTGTGACGGTTTATCGCTGGTTGAAAGAAGGGTGCACACCAGCTGTTCGTGGGAATGCCTCTGCGATTTCAGGATCTGAGGGGAACTTAGTAGCCGAAGAATCTCGAAAGCAAGATCTTAGACGAAAGGATGAAGTCGATTCAGCTGGTGGGTATGCTGAAATTTTGAATTTCCAGCAGTTTTTTAAGTGCCCAGAAGAGAGAAGCAATGGAATGATTGGTGTCGATGACATCATTGAAGTTCGGAGTTGTCAAAACAACGGCAATGATGAAAATCATGAGCGAAATATGGACGAGTTTATAGGCAAAGCATCTGCCATGACCTCAGACGGGTCGCCTGAGCAATCTATTACAGTTATGGGTAAAGATGGACGGAGATGCAGTGAAGAACCTGTATTCCGCATAACCATTGGCAAATATGGTAACATCATCTCTCTTTCCCATCCATGGATGCTACAACTTCAGCAGAAAAACACGAAATCTGTACAATTCATGGGCTCGCAGGTGGTGCTTGAAGCTCTGGCAAAAGGGTTTGCTGTAAAAAAGTTTCAAAAGTTGCAACAATATGGGCGTATAGAACCTGAAGGACTCGAAGAGTTCGAAGTCAGAATTCCCGCTGGATCAGCAGTTCTTTTCCCAGCTAGAAATTCAGCAAGCATTCAGGACATTGATTTTGAGGTAAAGAACTTGATTGTTTTGGATGGAACTTGGGCAAAAGCAAACAGAATTTACAATGAGAATCCATGGCTGACGCTTTTGCCTTGTGTGAGGTTGAATATAGACAATATGAGCATGTTTAGTGAGGTTAGGCATCAGCCAAAGCCTGGTTATTTGTCCACCATTGAGAGCATTGTGTATGCTCTCGAGCTATTGGGAGACGACGACACTAAGGGGCTTGTCGGTCTATTGGATGTTTTCCAGTCCATGGTTGAAGATCAGAGACGGTGTAAAGATGATAGGATAAAAAGAACTCTACTTTGAGTAAGCATTTTTAGCTTTCCATATGCATCTTTTGCCTGTTACCTTTCGTACCTTTTGCTTTCTATTGCCATTCATTATCCTTTGGGTGGTGACCGTCTGAGGAAATGTGTAAACACGTCCCGTAAATTTAATATTATCTTAAAAAAATATTATAATATTACTTTTTTTAAAGACGTTATTCACCCCATATTGATGCAAATTGGTCTGTTCAAATTGTTCCGATGATATAATAAAGCCTTGCTTGACTAATGGGTATTTGTATTTGAAAACATTTCCGGCAAATCTAAGAGTGTCTTATGTTATAACATAATTTTTAACAATTATTTACCCCTCCTAAATGCAAATATGTTTGTGCAAATCGCTTTGAGGCTACAATAAATTCTTATTTGATTGTATTTTGTACTTATGAAATCAAACTCAATATTCTGATGAAATCAACAATGTGGTGTTGCATTACACTAAGAAGTAATTTTTTTGAGGAAATAATTTCATAGAATATTTTCTTTAATGTTGTGTTTGCTTTTTTTATTTTTTTTTTCAAAACTTATAATTATTGAAAATCAACCAGCAAGTCAGTTAGATCGAGAAGAAAAAATAATAATGACAATGACAAACAATAGATGAACAATAACCACATAATAGAGAGAAATCGAGACACACACATTTATGTAGAAACCCTCTTTTAAATAAAAGAAAAAAAATCACGGTACGATTTGTCCACAAATCTCTATTATGAAAAATGGTTACAAAAATTTCAAGGAATATAATACAAGAGCTCGACTCATTGTAATTTTTTATTAACCTGAGTAATAGTGATAACAATATATATAAAGATAAATATCCTTTTCACATTTCTCTCACTGATGGTGTTTACTAGTTTAGATCCCGCAAATCGTTTACCTGCTTTGAATTTTGTAGGCGATTTGTTACACCAATTATTGAGCACTAGCTCTCCAATCGTCATTTCCTGCGCTTTCACCAGTTTCCGTGCTTTTGGTAAATTATGGTCGGCCTTCAGTATTTTCAGTCTGGCCAGCCCCTTCAGTTTGGCCGGCCCTTCAGTCTAGCTGGTCCTTATTAGTCCGGCTAATCCTCTATTTCGCCATTTGGTCGTTCTTCGATGTCAACAGTTCGGCTGAATGCCCTTCGGCCCCGATGCCTGATTGCTCGCTCATCGCAATAAAATAGTTGCGTGTGTTTATAAGCACACTAATAAACAGTCAACAATGACCTCGGTATTGTACCATATGTGAGTATTTAGCTGAACCTCCGGTCAGCCTGTCAACTGGCGATGAACCCACATAAGAGTAATTTATATCCCAACAATAATAAATATCTCTTTGTACACTAAGCGTCACGTGTATACCATATAGATTTGTTATTAGCACACAATGCATTTGTCTAAAATAGTTGTGTTTGTTTATGTGTCTTATAAATAGTTATGTGCTTTAGCTTCGCTTATAAAAAGATACATATGTTCAAATCACTCTATTTGAATAGTCACTGATGGATACTGATACCCAAGGCCCAGTTGAAGGACCCGTTTTCTTGAGTTGGGCGCAAGTACTACAGAGACCCGGTAACCCAAGAGGCCCAGGAAGTCTTGATGGTCAAGTCAACCCAAGTGGCCTTAATAACCATAAGGACCATTAAGGGCATTGGCAATGAGGATGGACAACATGTCTAAAGTCATCTAGACCCTTTGCTAGAAGATGGACGGGTGGCTGAAAGGAGCACACTCTAAGGTTTCTCAGATCGTGACGTCCTAAAACAAGAGAAAGGGGAAGAAGTACCTCACCAAGCAAGCAAGCCAGTACGAAGACCCAAGGACTCAGGTTGCCTCGAGCAGCAAAATCCCACAGCGACTTGAAGATCGCTTGGGTCCTCGGATTCAGGAGGAGAGACTAGATAGGCAAAATCCTCGGGCTGTTTGTAACAATCAGGAGCACGCTATTTAGGAGGCGACTCCTCGTGATGAAGCCCCTCCAAGGGTTAGGAGCCTCCTAGAGCCGCAAGCAATCCAAGACCCTTACAAATTGAGGAATTATCTCAACGAGAAGAAGATGGCGGCTCCACCCCATGTGGAGGAGAAGTTGGGAAAAGTCTAGCAACGAGTCTTTGGTGGAGACAATGGAGGAGGAGCTGACCTATGCCAATCTCCATTTATAATGAAGATTACGACGAGGCCACACCCCCCAAAGTTTAAGATGCTAAACCTCGACGTGTATGACGGAAACGCTTATCCAATGGATTATTTCGATCACTTCCACGAGCATCTAAGCCTTTAAGGTTTGGATGAGATGACCATATGTCAATACTTTCTGTTGACACTCAAGGGAGACGCGAGAATGTGATTCTACGGACTGTCAACTAATTCCATTCAGTCATTCAACGAGCTGGCAGCTATATTTCTCTCACAATTTACCTCCAGCAAGAGGATCGAAAAAGTAGCCCTGGCACCTTACTCGTGTGAAGCAATGTGCCAGGGAGAGTTTGAGCGGATTTCTGACCCGTTTTATAGCAGAGGCCAGGTAGATCCTGAAGCTATTAGATGGGATAAAACTGAACGCAATTTTATCTGTACTAGAAGGAGGAGCTTTCTTCAAGCACATCATCCAGAAAGGACCCTAGACATTCGCAAAGGTCGAGGTTGTAACACTAGCGTACATCGCAGCCAAAGAAGCTAACAACTGAAGAGGCCAAAAAAGGACGAGAATTCCCACCCGAAGGCAGTGGAAGAGAAGAGGAAAGGCGGGGACCATCACGGTCCCCAAGGAATAAAGAAGTAGCATAAGTGCGATCAGGTTATTCGGAGGGAGCTCAGGCCTGTGAACGTAACTCCCTTGAATAACACCCGTACCAATATATTGATACAGATTCGGGATGAAAAGTTTTTGAAGTGGCTCAAGGCGCTGAAAAATTTAGTGACCAATCAAAGTACTACCATTTCCATCACAATGGAGGTCATAGTACGGAAGACTGTCGGACGCTCCAGAAGAAAATTGAAGAGCCAATAAGAAGAGGTCACCTTAACTATTTCTTGCAAAGACCCCTACAAGTCTTCGGAATAGTAGGTGACGTTGAGGCTGACCTGCCAATGAACTGATTGGCCGTAGGGGTTGTCAACATGATATCAATTCACCTGACCTAAAAAGACGCATGGGAGATCATTGCAACAAAGAAGCCAAGGGTAAAAAATAGGGATGAAGTCATTAATTTTAATAACGAAGATATGACTCATGTAACTTCCCCGCATTCTGACCGATTGGTTGTAACTGCACTCGTTTCTGACAGAGTCAATGACTATCAGATGAAATAAATTTTTGTTGATAATAGAAGCTTAAAGAATTTACTTTATCTTAATATTTATTCTAAATTGGGATTTTAGAGAAGTCAAATAAGAGTAACTGAAAGACCACTCTACGGATTGGACAATGAGCCAGTTCCAGTTTAGGGTATCATCCAATTGAAAGTCACACTAGGAATGTACCCGAAAACTACATCTAAGGTTATTGCCTTTTTTGTAGTAGATTTTCCCTCAGTCTATAATGCAATCCTCGGACATCCTTGTTTAATTGCCTTCGGTGTTGTCACTTCTATCCCACATTTAAAGATAAAATTTTTAACCCCTTATGGGATTGGGGAGGTCTTCAGAGACCAAACTGTTTGGCAGACATGCTTTCTTTCCCAAGTCACACTGATGCCACTTCCCTAACCTATGGAAAACCCTGACCTACGAGATGAAACAACGTTACAAAAAGCACACCGGAGAGCCAACAGCTGGATCCCAGAGATCATGAAAAGTATGTCCAGATAGGAAGCTCCCTACCCCAATCCTTCAGAGACCGGCTTATCAGTTTCCTTCGAAAGAATTCGGACGTTTTTGCCTAGGTACCGAGTGACATGCCAGGGATCCCAACTGAAGTGATGGTCCATAAATTGTGCCTAAATCCCCGTCATAGACTCGTCTGGCAAAAGCGTAGAAATTATTCGATTGAGAAACTGGTGGCTATCTAAGAAGAGGTAAAGGAGCTCATAGATGGTGGATTTATTCGGGAAGTACAGTAGCTAGATTGGCTATCAAACATGGTTAAAGTCAAATAGAGCTACGAAAAATGGAGGACGTACGTGGACTTCACATATCTTAATAAAGCGTGTCCTAAAGATAGCTTCCCACTGCCCAGAATTGACCAACTTGTAGACTTGACGTCCAGCTATGAACTCTTAAACTTCATGGTTGTATATCCGAGCTATAATCAAATAAGTATGAGCCCTGAAAACGAGGAGCACATATAATTCATGACGGATCAATGGACGTATTATTATAAAGTCAAGCCTTTCGGCTTCAAGAATGTCGGTACTACTTATTAGCGGCTCATGAATAAAATATTCTAGGACCAAATCGGATGGAATGTGGAAGTCTATGTGGACGACATGCTCGTCAAAAGTAAAATAACCGACCACCACATCTAAGATTTGGATGAGACCTTCAATGTCCTAAAAGCGCATTAGATGAAGCTCAACCCAACTAAGTGTACATCTGGAGTGGCATCTAGAAAGTTCTTAGGTTACATAATTTCGCACCAAGGGATTGAAATAAACCCTGAGAAAATCAAGGCCATCATTGACATAAAGTCTCTTCGGATTGTGAAAGAGGTCTAGAAGCTCACTGGAAGAATAGTAGCTCTCTCTCGTTTTTTGGTCAAATCAGTCGAGAAGTATTTATCGTTTTTCAAAGCCCTCAGAGGGATGAAGACTAACGACTTCCAATGGACCAGTGACTGCAAGGAGGCATTCCGAGGATTCAAAGAATATCTTTCGAACCCTCATCTCTTAGCTTCTCCATAGCCAGATGAGGAGCTATACTTGTACATCGTTGTGTCCGATATGACTTTAAGCTCGATGTTGATACTACAACAGTACGACAGGCAGTAGCCTGTGTACTACGTGAGCAAAACCCTGGCTAACGCAGAGACCAGATACTCCCATGTAGAGAAGATAGCTTTGACGCTTGTATATGCCCTCGGAAGCTGAGACCATACTTTCAAGCGCATAAAGTGGTGGTCCTGACCAATTTGCCTTTTAGAGTGATCTTGTAGAAATCCAAGATGTCGGGACAACTGGTCAAGTGTGCCATTGAGTTGGGTGAATTTGGTATAGAATTTCGCCCAATGCCAGCCTTGAAAGGTCAGGCCTTGGTAGATTTCGTCGTTGAAACAACGACCCCGGATCTAGGTGCTCCAGACCTTTATGATGCAGATGAGCCTAACAACGCACCAACATAGACACTGCACGTGGATGACTCTTCAATGAAGGACGGCTGTGGCGCTGGCGTTGGGTTGTAAACACCCGAGGGGTCGGAGATAAAATATTTAATGATCCTTGGATTTTCGGCAACCAACAACGCCGTGGAGTATGAAACATTGTTAGCAGGACTCCAGTTAGTCAAGAAATGCTTTGCCAAAAACTTGGTTGTATATAGCGACTCCGAGTTGGTTGTCAACCAAGTTCACGGGTATTTTGAGATTAACAGCTCACAACTCTTCAAGTACCTCTCAAAGGTCCAAAATTTGTCTCCGGACTTTGAGAAGGTGAAAGTGGTCCACTTCCCTAGAGAAAAGAACGGGAATGCCGACTTGCTGCAAGGGCAAGTATATATACATGAACCAGATAAAGAAAGAGAGGCGAGACCTCATACTGTAAACAGTTCACGAAAGAGAGTTCATAAGAGAGAGAGGGAGCAACAGAAGAGAAAGGCAAGATGCCCTATGATTTTCTACCCCCACTTTCTTCTGTAAAGGCAAACTCCTTGTATTAAAGAAAAGATAGTAAAATCTTTCTTGGACTTAGAGTCCCATAATTTTTTTCCCTCGTTCAAAAGAGGATTTTTTGTGTAAAATCGAACGTTATTTCTCTCTTTCTCTCTCTCTACATCCCAAATCGCATCCACTAATCGAAAAGGATAACCATATACTTTGTGTTGCACGGATTCCATCCAAGTACACCTAAAAAATCTACTGGCCCATCTGGATCTTCGTCCGTATGGAGGCTGAAATTCGAGGACGCAACAAAAGTTATTGTTAGAATTAACTTGAAATTGTAAACCCTAAAATTAAAAATGAAGCACGTGATAAAAACACTGAAGATGATACACAACCCTCTGTATCACTGTTAATGTTATTATTCAGTTACTTGCTAACATGCTATTTGTTTTTAAGGTATTAATTTTACTAAATAAAATTAACTAAAAGTATTTAAATAGTAAAATAAGATTGAATAGGTCCAACATTAGTACTTAAATTATGATTTGGTCACTGGAGAAAAAAATTTTAGATATGAACTGTATCGACATCAATACCAATGGTTATATCCATGATTCATATTTATCAGCATATCCAAAAAAAATACGGAATTTAAGTAATGAATTTCTTAATTTCTACCTTTCATAGTGTCCCCAGATACAATGTTATGACCCATCCACCTCACCCCATGACTAATCTATTCCGTGTATTGCGCTTGGTATTTGAATTATCATCTGTAAGTAGAATTCGTCCAATGAACTCTTACATTTGATGGTTTAAGTTGTGTGAGCATATCTCTGGAAAAGCTTGTGTCTGCCGCATGCATTTCAAGCTGATATTTTGTTCATGTATTGCTTGCTTTATATAAAATGAAATAAGATAGGAATTAAAGAGGTATTATTAGCAATAAAGTGAGAAAAAATATTACATTTTGAGTTACCAATTAAAGACAGGTGCCGGTAGGGGTCACAGTCGATGGGCCAACGCTAGCTATGGGTCAAGAGAGGTGGGTCCCCAGAGTTTGGTTAATGCCTGAAGGTGTGGGTACGAGTCGCTTGAGGTGGCCCAGCGCTTATTGGCAGCCGGGGGATGGGGGGTGGCGGCAGCGTGGTAGGAGCGAGGGGACTGGTACTAATTGTTTTTTTATTTTTTGTGCAGTTTTTATTCTAAACCGTCTTTTTATAAACACATGAGGTGGTGAGAATTAGATGAGATTATATGTTACTGTAAGTATTCATTCCCACTTAAATTCCTCCCAGCCTAATATGATGATGTGAGCTCATTGCATCTAATGCTACCTTGCTCTTGATTTACTGGTCCCTGCGTTTTGTTTTAGTCCGACATGACAGCAGTCTTCTGCATCGGCGTTTTGGCTTCAATTGCTATAGAGTTGCGAGGATCAAAAGACTTCTCCAAGTTAAATGATGGCATTGCAATTCTTAGGTTATATTGCATCAAAATCTAAGGCAGTTGCCACTCGAGCATTCTCCCATTTGCTTGCTTTCCTCAGGCATCGGTATCCAAAGGTTGGCGACGCCAACCCACTAACTGTTTCCAATGTGGATGCTAGATTAGTAGTTTATTTGGCATAGTTTTCAACTGCATGATATAGTCGTCGTATGAGTTAACGTTCATGAGTTCTAATCATAAAAACTATATTTTATAGTAATGTAACGTAATACCGCATACAATAAATCTAAAATGGCCCGCCCGACTCTTTCCTAATTACTACACTCGGTGAAAACCTCATACGCAAATGCAACGTTTAAGATCAGCAACAAACTGAAGGATGAATTACTACCTTCTCCCCTTGAGAAAATTATTATTACGTTTTCTAGTTTGCTTGCTCGCTCGGTCTCTTATATGTTCTATGCAATTTTCAATCTTTCAGATAAGGAAAGCTGCTGTCGAACAAGTGTACCTCGTGCTCCTGCAAAATGCACACCTAATGGCCGAGGACCGGACGGGGAAAGCCATCGAGATTGTCTCTGAGATGTGCTGGGAAGGTGAAGTAGAAGAGGCGAACCAACGAAGGTTGCAGTTGTACGAACTTGGTGGTGCCAGTATCGGTGCTGGTGCACTTCTCGAAAAGAGCTCCGGCGTGTTGACGAAGGATGTTGAAACGAGGCGGACAGACGCCGATGAAAATGCGTTCTACTCTTCACTGGTTGAATCAAGTGAATTTTGAATTGCCCTGCCTGCGTTGATATTGTATCACTGCTTGAAAGTTCCCTCCTTTTAGCCTATGGGGGTTAATTATTTTTAAAATTTTGTTAATAATTAATTCGTAGAGATAAAATTATAAAATTAAAATTGTATAAATTATATTGATATAGACTTTTAGTCTTATTTTAGTTAAATAGAATTTTATATAGTTCCTTAAATATTTAAAAAAATAAAATTTGTACATTTGATTTATATTAAAATTATTAAAATTGTAACAGGGAAAAAAAAGAGGGAAAAAAATTAAAATAAAGTAGAATATATATTTATTTTTAATAATTTTGATCTATTAATATTTTAAGAACATTTTGTTACTAAAATATTAGCATATAAGTTCGTAGATATAAATATGCACATTTAGTAGTGTTGCGTACCTGGTCCGGAGTTGGATGTAGATGATTTTTTCTTTCCGTCTTCTTAACTCAAGACCAGACAACACAGCGAAGACAAGATGGTTAGAAGGCGCCAATTTAGATCCCCAAATGCGCTCCGGCCTCATCCAATCAGCGACCTTTTTGAGAATAAAAAGGGAAAGATGTATTTTATTTTTATTTCACATAATAATTTAGAGAGAGAGAGAGTATTTTTTTTTTGGGCTTTTTTCTCCACCTCCTCTCTTGGAGGATTACCTCTTCTTTATATAGGGCCTCCTTTAAGTTTTATAACTTCTCCATATAAGGCATAACTTTTTCGGTCTCAACCTCCAGTCGGTTATGGTTCGTTTCTTTCGTACCGCAGAAGTTATCAAGAATTTTATTTATGGGTGGTTACGGGTAATGATACCCATCAAGTAGGCAATAAAATTTTAATTTGATTTCATATGTTTCAAATTCTTCTTGTCCTTGAAAGAAGTATAACACTCTCCATCAACCCTACCATAGGTAACTTTGCAGTTCTAAATCTGAGCCTGTGTACCTGACACCATGTCGTAGTTGGCCCTCCCACAAACATCCTTTTGATTTCCATCTGCCAAATAAAGAGTCATGAATTTATAAATCCTACTACTAGAAATAATCATGTGCTATTATGAGCAAGAGAGTATAAAATTATTCAGACAATCTAGGTTTCAATTTAGGTTATTTTAAAGTTAGTGAAATTTTAGAGATCTGTATCTGAGTCTTCCTGTAAGAACAAATAGTGTTGTAGACAAATAAATATGCTCGACAAATAACATGTGAACAAACAAGGCAAATACAGAATATAGCTGAGAAAGCAGAAAGTTTATGGGCACAATGGGTCCATCTATATCGTTTTGAGGGCAGGAAATTCATGGGTGTGTACCAAATAGAGCATGGGTTGTCGTTGTTCAATCCAATCGTATCCGTGAGGGGCTCTCTAAGAGTTTATTGTGAGAACAGGTTGTTCAAATGGATAGCAAGCAAAATAGGGAAGCCTGATTTTCCTCTATTAGGAGGCCCCCACATAAAAGCTAGGAAGTGTAATGCATAAAAACAATATGGGATAGCAACTGCTTGACCAGAAAAATGTTTACGTAACAATTAATGATAACGGACAAGTTGCTTATAAAGGAAAATTTGCATGATAGAGTATCATTCAAGATGAAACTCCTATATCGTTTTGCAGGCAGGAAATTCAGGGGTGTGTACCAAATAGAGAATGGGTCGTTGTTATTTAACCCAACCGTATCCGTGAGGGACTCTCTAAGAGTATATTGTGAGAACAGGTTGTTGAAATGGATAGCAAGCAAAATAGGGAAGCCTGATTCTCCTCTGCTAGGACGCTCCCACATGAAAGCTAGGGAAGTGTAATGCATAAAAACAATATGGGACAGCAACTGTTTGGCCAGAAACAGATTTATGTAATGGTTAATGACAACGGACAAGTTGTTTACAAAGGAAAATTTGCATGATGGATTATCATTTAAGATGAAACTTGCTCTGAGTGGTGGACATTGGGAATCTCGAGATCACCTGCTCTTCAAAGAAGCCAAGCCAGCTATGTTTGTGCCAGCATTGCATACCACAAACCATGAACAGTGACCTAGTTGATTGAGGCAAGCATTACTGGAGAGTGGAGACTGCTACATTTTAAATTATTCATCAAATTCAATGTCTCTAGAATGTTCACCGATTTGGTGAAATTGAATTTTTGCATTGTTTTTTTTAACAAAAAGATTTAAATGTACTTCTTTGCATGCAAAACATAAAAAGGTAGGTTTACTTGTTGAAGTTTTGTCTAGGGGAATGAGCAGATCTTCTAGAGCGGTGCGATATGCTAGGAGTGAAATGATCATGGTAACTTTGAGTAAGAAGAACATTTATAATGAATAAGTTACAAGGTCAGACTAGGAAAGAGGAAGATTCACAAAAAAGCTCACATTCTTCAGTGAAAACAAACAATTTGCAAAATGTGAATGTCCAATCCTAAAGTAAATCAACAATGGAAAAAGAAAAATGATATATAAAGCCATATTCTTAGCAATTGGCTTCTGTGGTTTTATGACAAGCTAGATATTAGCCCTTTCCAAAAGCACTTTCAAAATTAAAAACAACTCCCCATAGTCATCCAAAATTAAGAAAGGGATGAAAAGGTACAGCAATATTTTGAACATGTAATCAGTAATCCTCATCAACCAACTTCGATGACAGTATTCACTTTTTTTTGCCATTGGAGAAAGGCATTTAGAAAGCAACAAGGTTAGTTTGCCTATGGTGAAAATAAGTTAGAGAACTAACAATTCTCCAACCAACATAATGCATCAAGAGGATGACTCCTAGCCATAGATGTTGCCGACGCAATGACTAAAATATAGCAATACGTTACCATATCGATAACACATTGGTTGATATTCAAAATATCAATCGATATACCAATATTTGGCTGATATATTAGCTAATATGGCCCTACCAGTTTAAGATCTTACGAATTTTTTCTCAATATATCAAATACCGATACGACATGTTTGATACTGATACGGCAGCAACTGATATCCATACCAATATTTTCATCCATACTCCTAGCTAAATTACAATTGTTCCATTGTGATCCAAAAGTCACAGTTCAAACTATGAAAACATTTGAGCAATTGAAATATATTTTTATTGACCAATTAGAATTTTTCCTAATAAGAGATTAGTGACTTACCCATTTAGTGGCTTTAGCATTCAATGTCATGGAGATATGAAGTGTTTTTATTACCCAAATAATTAAAAGTAATAAAGAATTAACCAAAAAAGTTGTGTCAGGCTTCAGAAAACCCATTAATTAAAAATGAAAATAACATGTCATATAACAAATTACAAGAGTTTTGGTTTCTTTTTGCAAGACCACAGGCATCAGCTGGAATGTGATGCTAAGTAGGGTTAAAATAAAGTTCACGTACTCACTAAAATACTGAAAGGACCAAATTTGAGAGAGCCATAAATTGTTACAAAATCCAAAAGTTTTGTTTGAAGGAAAAGGCATCCAGGACAAATAAGCACAGGGGAACTTGAAAAAATAAATTGAGGGGAAGCATCAGAGGACATCGTTAAATCATCAACAAATACATACAGCTTCCTGAGATAAATTAACCTTTTTCAACAAATTATAAAACACTGCTTTGACTCTCAGCAAACTTATAATAGTTTGCCATGCACAAGAAATGCCAGATTCCAAAAGAAAAACAATAGATAGAATACAAAAAACAATAAACACCAAATTTAGATAATTTATTGCTCAAGCTCAAACAACTTTCATTTGGAAGTTTAATGCCCTGTTAGGGTAGGATTGAATGATGAGGAAGGGAATGGAAAAAAAAGGACATTGTTAGGGAGTTCAAGCAAGATAATTCGCCACCATTGACTTTCGTGCTCACTCATATTTTTATTACCCCCCTCCTTCATGAGGGAGAGCTGAGAGGGGGCCAATGTAAAATATTTAAGTTGTCCTCTCTTGCCATCACTTAGACTCCCAAACAAGATAGACGTATCCACTTATCCTCTCCCTTTCCAAACCCCCCAATCCCTCCATTCTCTTCCCCTTCCTTTCCTACAAAAGCTCTCAAACAGGTAGTAAGATCATAATATTTGTTTTCCCAAAAAGTCATCAAAAGAAGCATCAGCCTCTTAGAAGCTTCCCACTTCTGTCTCTGATCTGCAATCTCAGCTTCTGCAGCAGCTAGCCTTTGTTGGGATATTGCCTCTGCTTCAATAGCTGTGTTCACACGTAATTCCAAATTGTGCTCATCAAGAGAGGACTTGAGGCTTTGCAAATTCGCCCACGCCCTGTACTCTGACTCCCTAGCTTCTAACACAGTCCTGAAGTTACAATGTCAAATATTGTGGTCATTAATCTTTTAAGTGGCACAAAATTGACATACAGTGTCATTAATCTTTCAAGTGGCACAAAATTGGCATACAATATTAATCACAGGAGAGAAACTCAAATAGCATCTATGAGAACTACAACAATAATAAACAGTCTCCACTTAGACATGATCAAAACCAAGCTGCCCGAGTAGCTGGTTTATCCGGCCAGAAACTTCATAAGGTATGACCATGATATATAGGTATTATAGATGATCATAGCCAATAACTAGGCCCAAACAAATTTTCGAGCCTGGCATAATCATGTGAGAAAACGATTGTCCCAACTTGAATTCTAAATCTCCTCTGTAACTACAAATTTTTATGTTTTAGATAAATACCAATTTTATTTTATTTTTAAAATGTATATATTTAGGACATAATTTTATGTCAGTGGAAGTGGTATATTTAGAAATTCTCAATCGCTTATATACATACATATATATATATATATATATATAGGAATTCAAATGTATATTTAGGACATATATATTTGAATTCTAAATCTCCGTCATGTATGATAATATTTAGAAATTAGTGTAAATATTTAAAATGTTGATCAATATTTTTGGAATAAACTAGAACATCATCTATAGAAACAATTATAAAAGTGGTATATGGATTGAATATGTTATTCATTATATTTTGGAATTTTGATGGTACATTTTTTAGTCCGAAAGGCATAATATTCCATTCATAATGTCCAAAAAAAACAGTAAATGCAGTTTTATATCAATCCATTATAGGACTTTGTTTAAAGGTTTATAATTTGTAACTAGTCTAGGTACTCCACATTCAAGTTCAACTTGTATCATAACATAAAAGGCTGAACAACTTCAAAGAAATTTTTTCGATACAGGAGGTTTATATCGGCCGGTTGAGGGATGGCTTCATCCTGGTCATCATCAGGCACCATGACCTCCTCTCCAGTATCCTCAACTACCTCAGGACCACAGTTATCGCCTTCCAATGATACAGGACAGACATTTTCGATACTTACTTTGCCCGTCTGCTCATCATTACAATTTGCCTTCCTACCAATGCCTTTAATCGTCTCATTCTTAGCAAAAGTTACATCTATTGACTAGATAAGTTTCCTGGCAGCTGGATCATTAAATCTGTAGCCCAACTCATCTTCTCCATAGCACAGAAAGGCGCACTGCATCGTCTTTGGTTCCAGTTTCGTACTTTCGTCTATTGGAATGTGTATGAATGCTTTACATCCGAACACCCGCAAATGATCATAGGACGGCTCCACGCCCGTCCATATCTTCTCCGCCACTTTACCTATCAGAGGCTTATTGGGCGACCTGTTAATAATGTAGGCCGCCGTCCGGAATGCTTCTGCCCAGAACGAAGCATGAAGCTTTGCTTCGAAGAGCATGCAACGTACTCTCTCCAAAAGCGTACGATTTATTCATTCTGTTACTCCATTCAACTGTGGTGTCTTTGGTGGTGTCCTTTGGTGCCTAATACCACGTGATCGGCAGTAGGCGTCGAAAGGTCCCAAGTATTCACTGCCGTTGTCACTTCGGACGGCCTTCAGTTTTTCCCCCGTCTGAGGCTCCACAAGAGCATGGAATTGCTCAAAAGTACCAAGAACCTGATCCTTGGTCTTCAGTGGATAAACCCACAGCCTTCTAGAACAGTCGTCAATGAAAGAAACAAAATACTGAGCTCCACCGATCAACTTCTCTTTGAATGGTCCACACACATCTGTGTGAATAAGATCAAGTAGTCCAGTTTTTGGGGTTGACGAAACTCCATTGAAGGAAACTCTCTTCTGTTTCCTGGTTATGCAGTGAGGACACATCTTTATCCTGTCCTCCTTTGTTTCGGTGATTAGGCCCTTCCTGGCCAAGCGAGACAGTCCCCTTTCACTCATGTGGCCCAGCCTCCTGTGCCACAAATCTTCTGTCTCCTTACAAATTGCAGCGTTCACATCTCCGACTATCATGCGTTGCACCTTCATCACATACAAAGTGGAGCATTTTTTCCTCTTGCTGCAAACAAGAGACCCTCCTCGTCTTCCACTCACCTTCTCATAGAAGGTGTTGCAAGAACCTTCATCATCCAAATCACCGGCCGAGATGACATTCAATCAAATATCGTGAACATGGTGCACATCCTTCAACAGTAGTTTCGTGCCATTATTTGTGACCAGAATGATATCTCCTCTAACTACAACTGGAGATGTTCCTTTATTGTCCATCCTAATTACTCCAAAATCTCCTGGAGTATAGGATGTAAACAATCTCTTTCTGGACATGACATATAGAGTAACACTAGAATCAATTACCGAGCTAGATTCCATATCTGTCAAGTTTGCCACTTCTTCTTAACATGTTAACAGGAGATCCCCACTTGTGACTACTGAGACGGAGGACGTTTCCTCCCCGTGTCCTTTGTCACCTTTCTCCTTCTTTGCATTTTTCCGCTTCCATTTGAAGAATGCTTCTTAATGTGGCCTTTCTTACCATAGTAATGACACTCCAGGTTTTGGTATCTGGACCGTGATTTGCTATGACCTTTTTCTCCAGGTTTCTAGTGGCGCCCTCTATTTCTTCCCCTAGATTCGGTCACCAGCACCTTAGAATGAGAGGACGATGAGGTCCCTTATGACCGTCTTGACTCATTCATGAGCAGAGAAGCAATTACTTCATACAACTTTAAGGTATCCTTACCGAACAGTAAGGTTGTGACGATATGATCATAGATGGCCGGCAGAGAGGCTAGTAGAACCAACGCCTTGTCCTCCTCTTTGATTTCCTCATCAAGAGCGGAATCTCGTCAAATATCCTAAGTTAAATTCGCCCAAATGTTTCTCAAAACTCCTCCTTCTCGATAACCGTAAGTCATAGAACCGCTTTACGTGTAGTCTTTGTCGAGAGATTTGGACTTAGAATGTCCAACTTCTCCTAGACCTCCGCCAGATCAGTTAGGCCAAGAACTTCTTAGAGAATGTTGTCTGCCAGGCACGGCTTAATAGTACAGTTTGTAAAATCTCTTTTATCTTGCCATTCATCGTCTGTCAGTTTTTCAGGCTTTTTGTCCTTCTTCAACGCCTTCACTGTCCCTTCTCTAGTCAGAGTTCTTCACCCTTTCTTACCAGAGAATGAAGTTGCCCTACCCATTGAACTGCTCAATGCTGAACGGCAGATTCTTTGACGACGAGGATGCCATTAAAAATAGAGTAAGGAACTTGTCTCTGATACCACTTGTTGGGAAATATGGCGACTAACTTTCCCATTCAAATAACACAGTAAGGAATATGAATGAAGAAGAACAATGAATACGAGAATTTTACGTGAAAAATCCTTCTCAATCAGGGGAAAAACCACGGGACAATCCGTTCACTGAACATATTTCACTATGTGAGAGATTTGGGGACAAGTTTTTCCGTTACACAGTAGAGAATAAAAGAAAAATTGAAGAACAGAGCAACAACAACACACATACAAACGGTTTCTTACAGTTTCTCTTCCTTTCACCGTTTTTTTCTTGCTCTCTCTAGCACTGAGTCTCTACAGAAAGAATATCACATACACCTCTCACATACACACATGCATGGCAAATCACAATACTTACTTTTAATATCAAAAACCGCACGCAGAGAGATCTAGGGAAATCTTCAATCCAAAAAAAGACAGGATCAGTCCTTTCCAACAATATGAATATTCCCTGTCAAAAACGGCTCTAGTATAACCGTCTGAGATCACGTATCTCCAGAAAATCTGTTGAGTTGGCGTTGTACTAGATTTCCTAACGGACGGCCAACCATTGGACGTCTGCATTTTCCACGAGACCAGTCAACAC
Organism: Nepenthes gracilis; assembly: GCA_033239525.1. Taxonomy (NCBI): domain Eukaryota; kingdom Viridiplantae; phylum Streptophyta; class Magnoliopsida; order Caryophyllales; family Nepenthaceae; genus Nepenthes; species Nepenthes gracilis. Next base: position 13,907,811 of record BSYO01000027.1, on the reverse strand, counting down.
CCTTGTTGGCCGTTTGAAATTTGCCCTTCTGGAATCTCTCAGTGAATCCGGTTTACTTAACCGCCATACTGGTCAACATTGTTTGCCGGTAATATTGACCGTCAATCTAGTCAACTCTATTGACCGTCCATCCGGTTAACTATGTTGACCGAAATTTCTTTCCTGAATGAAACAGTACATTCGTGCTCCGCCCAAGTTCTTCGATCATAAGAACTTTTTCACGGGAGTGATCGCTAACAAAAATTTAGGACATTTTTCAGAGAGAGGAGATGGGGAGGAGAGCGGGTTATGCCTTTTCTTGTTGTTGGCGGTGTTTAGGGGCTTTCGAGCGGCTTTTGGAAACGACGGTGGAGTCATCGGTGACAAACGGCTTTGGATTCCCTCTTCTTCCCATTTTCTCTCAAGCTGTTACGCAGTGATGAGCGCAGACGCGGAGCAGGAAATGCAGGGTCTTCGGCTGCGTGAGACTTTCTAGCCAAGATTTTGGATCCAAATAATCGAGACTACCACGCTTGAGTTGAGTTTGTCGGGTGTCAACGTTCACCTGTTTTTGACTACTTGATTAATCAAACGGTTTGGGTTTAGTTTTAAAAAATTAAGACATCCAAAGGAAAGCAGCCTTCAAGCCAGACTATTTGCCATTAAAATAAAAAAAATTGAGATAAAATAAATTAATAAAATATTAAATATTTTTATGAAATAATCCAAATTAAAAAGGTTAATTATGGAAAAAAATGATGAAAATGGTGCAGCAATCGTTCTTTTTTTTTTTTTTTTATTAGGAAGGAAGTGTTACAGTAACATTATTAGCAATTATTTATAAAGCTCCTTCAAAAATATGAAAAATAAAAATCAATTATTAGCTATTTGTATAGATTAAGTTCGCCTAAAAAATATTTAGAAGTAATGTCCAAATTGTGGTTATATTGGCATATGATTTTGTTGTTTAACAATCAATGAAAGATACTCGGAGGAAAAATCTGACTGGCTTTGAGTAAGAATAATACACACACACACACACACATATATATATATATATATATATATGATTTCAATCATATTTATAATATTAATCAGGTTTGAAATAAAATTTTTCAATCAGGAACCAAATTGAACCTTAAAAATAGAATATTCCTGACCTAAAACCAAATCATGTAGTTCGGTTAGCCTATTTTTTGATTAGGTTTTAGAAGGTTTGCTGATCATCAATTGACTTTTTAACATTCATATTTAGTTTAACATGATAATACAAAATTATAAAAAAAATCTAAAAATAATAAAAAATATAGAACAATCCAAAATGTAGGCAATACTTATATACATGTGACAATTTAAATGAGAACCTAACATGTAATAGACCTCTTAAAATGACCATTTCTAGTTCTAGAAACCTTATTTGATGATATTTATCTACAACCAGCTTACATGAGAATATTATTATGTAACTTTTTGGGTAATTTTGGGACAAGTTAGATACTCTTTTTCTAACATACTTACTAATCCACACCTTTGTATGCATTGCACCTCCCTCTTCGCCTTAAAATTGTATTACTAACCAAACAATTGAATCCATCCACAAATAGTAGCAAGATTTCTCAATATTGCCATGAAACAATCAGAAGTATTTAGACAATTTTCTTCTAGCATATGGTAATTCCTTGTTCCCTCTGATTGGGAGATCATAAATGACATTTTAATTGCATTTTTCTCCCACTAGTGAGAAATGAAAAGAGGCTGGTGGTAACAAAGGTGCTCATGTGGAGGTCAAGCATGGCAAGTGGATGGAGTTCTGAGAGATGGAGCTGCATGGTGGATGGTGACACAGTTCTCACAAAATGGAGTAGACAATACTGGAAGAGTGACAGAGAAAGTGTGGAGTCAGGGGAAGGGAGACTTCTGCAAATGGCATTAAAAGAAATTTTCCAAGACCAACTATAAGAAATTCCTTAGAAATCAAATCTGCCAGCACTGGTAGCACAAATACAGATTACATTAAAAGAAATTTTCCAATACCACCCATAAATAAATTTTCAGCATAAGTATCCAAATCAAATGAATCCCAATTTTTCATTCATTGTTAAAATCTTTCTTTAATTGCTGGCTGAGTTTATCAACTTTTCCTATAATACTCTGACTGATCTTTTGTGAGAGGACTGAGAAATTTCAATCCTTTTTTATATTCATGGTATTGCATTAGTTGTGCATGGGTGACATCACTTTGGAGTTCTGTTTGGAATATAGATGAAGAGGAGCTATAAGGTCAATTTTTATATGAACTTTTTAATAAATAGTTCAAAACATTAGTAGTAGCATAAGTCGAAAAATTCAACAAGGCCATCAGGTTGAATGAGTTTGAACATATTCACAAGCTTCAACCAATGGTGAACAATGGTTCAACAATAGGAACATTCGATTATAACCACGAGGTTATAGGTTTAAATCACTGAAAAGAGCTATAAAAAATGCAATGTAAGGCTTAAAAACGTCAAACCATCTCTAAAGTTTACAATGCAGAAAGTCTCGTGCATTAAGCTATTCATTCATAAGACCTTTATTAATAAAGAAATTTTAAAAGTCTACAACAAAAAGTATTGATAGAAAACAAAGGTGAAAAGATCTTGAGATCTTACTAGAGAATTTTTAAAGAGGTCTTGAGAACATCTAGACCGCAACTGAGACTGAACAATATCAACTGCCAATGAAAACCCATGCAATTTAAAAATAAAAGTTGGACCTTGTGGGATACTGGCAACCCTCAAATATAGCACAGCATGAGTTTTTAATAATACAAGGAAATGCATGCCAACCATAGGTCCTGCAACACTCAAAAGTCTTTGAGCTTGTTCTGCTTTTTTTCCCTTGCAGTTTCAGAGGATCCAATGGCATCAACAATCATTCATCAATAACCACCACAAGCAAGACCAGAAGAAAATTATTGAGAAGATTTGAGAAGCTTTTCCATTTAATATATAGGTAATAAACATTCTTAACAAATATCGCCGCAAAATGCCATGGGTGACGGATCCATCACTAACAAGTATTTTTTTACTTATCCTCCAAAAATTCCAAACCCTTTAGTGCAGACCATCGTAGAGAAATAGACAATAATAGAGAAAGAAAAAGATGACAAATTTGCCTATTGTTTGAAGTTCGAATTATGTTCTATTCTTTATTAACAATGAGCATGTTATTTTATTGTGTAGAATTGTTTACGGGTTTTGTTAGTTTTTATTTAATTGGAGTGATGACCAATTTGATTCGTTCATTTCTCAGATCACTCATTTTAAGGTGTCGTGACTGATATATTTGTGAGTTTGATATAACCGAATTTCATATATAATAGCGATATTTTCAAACGTAAAATGCCATATTTCTATAGTTGAGAAATACTTTCATATAGAAGTTCCCTGTCTAATCCATGTGTTTGTAATTATATGCTTTTATTGGTTTTTTATGAATTCAAATAAAGAGTACGATAAATTTAATTATTGTTAGATATTTATTATTAGATATTTAAATATTGAGATTATCGGTAGGCCTATAGCTGGCAAGCCCAATAAGAAAGCAGCCCAAAATCCGGAAAGGCCCAACGCGCGTTAGACGGCGCGTTAGCCGCTCGACGCACAACAAACGGCCAAGAGCGCTCCTTCAGGACGGTCAATATTTCTATTGACCGGAAGTACTGTAACAGCAGGTCGTGAAAGACAGTAAACCTAATACGGGCCAGGCCCAATTTGACAGGCGATCTCGTACACGAAAAGTAACGATCCTTTCCATGATTACACGCTTTCCTAAAAGCTGATCCCCTCCAAAAAGGTAGCAACGGATTCAGCGTCAACAACGGAGTCCAACGATCACAAGAACATGAAAGAACAGCAGATAATACGGAGATCCGTTACACTGTTCAGAAAGTAAACGATCCATCAAATCATGCCCACCAACCCAGATTAGGCCGCTCAGCGCCAGGCCAAGGAAGGTGGCTCTCCCCACCATTTATATAAACCCAGAGTCTCCACTCTGAAAAGGGGACGCTTTAAAGAGAACGCACGCTTTCTAAGATAATAGAGACTTTCTGATACAACCTAAGCCACGAACGCATACAGTGCTTAAGTAAAACTCTCTCTCTCTCTCTAAAAGCGTTCACCTTTCAATCCCACTCTAAGCCTCCAGATTGCAGAGTCTTCTCCCGCTCTTTGAGAACCGTCCTCCAAAACTTCCACGCTTTCGAGACACAGCTTCCACTCGTTCTTCGTGAACAGCGAGTTGGAACTCACATTCTCAATGAGCCACAGGATCGTATCTGCTTCTACAGGCCAACACTCCCGACAAACTCATTTTCCCTTTCTCTCTTTTGTTTACCAGTTCACCTACCTAAGTTTGTAGGCTTGTTACTGACTTGAGCGTTCGAGTGTTTTCGGTGGGACAACCTCCCGTCGGCACCCGACCTCTCGTTTTCTGTAGTGATGTGCAGGATTCAAACTCAGCGAAAGGAACCGGATCAAATCAACCACCCGAATTAGAAATTGTTCAAAGTCGGATCCAGGTATGCATCATTGGCGCCATCTGTGGGAAGTACTTAGAAAAAGTCAACCGCGTTTTTCGGAAACTCTCTCCAATCAACGTACTTGAACAGGATGGTGAACACAAGGGTGCAAGTAAGCGAGCTAGCCCGAGATGTAATCTCACCAAACCAGGACCACGCTATTGGTGCCATGGTCAACGGGGTAGCAGGTGGAATCCCGGCATCCTTTTTCTAAAACCTGGAGGAGCACATGCATAATACAAATAGGATGCTCCAAATACTCTGTGCCCGTCAGGAGCAAGCACAGCTGGGGGCTGCACCAGCAGTGGCCCCATCACCGGCGTCCAGACGAGGAGGCCAAAGAAAGAAAGTTCCGGCACAACGGATGGGAAGACTGACCAGCGCTCCCGCGCCGATATCCTCACACGCCCAAAGTTGTTTAAGGCGCGAGGAGCGAGAAACCAGCACAACTCCGGATGAAAGTCCAAAACGAAGGAACCCTAGATACTCCCGAGCGGAGTCTAGGCCCCAAGCTCAGGAGGGAGCCTCCCAGGCCGCGAGATCAGTAAGAGGCAGCAGCCGTCCTATTGTTGGACCAGCCCGGGAAAGGACAGAATTGGGAGCATATTTCAACTCCAAAAGATCTGCTAATGCCATTCTAGCAGATCCAAGGTTGGAGAAGATATGGAACTGCGTCTTCAAAGACGACGAACGCACCGCCAACATCGACAGATCTCCATTCACGGCGGAGATCTTGAACCATTCTATGCCGGCAAAGTTCAAGATGACAGCCCTTGACTCTTACGATGGGACTGCGGATCCCGTCGACCATCTCGCCCACTTCTACACTCATCTGGGTCTATAGGGGCTGGACGACGGAGCCATGTGTCGCTGCTTCCCCCTCACACTAAAAGAGGATGCACGCATCTGGTTCGATCATCTCCCCCCAGACTCGATTCGAAGTTTCCAGGAGCTTGTGGATCTTTTCTTATCTCAGTACGTCTCCGGCCGCAGGGAGGAAAAACAGCCATAGCATTGTCGCATATCAAGCAGAATCATGGAAAAAACCCACGGAGGTTTCTAGATCGCATCATGGCAGAAGCCAGGCGGATCCCCCAACTCACGGAGGCAGTTTCATTTCGGCACTGGCGCACGGAGAATTCTTTAGGCACCTGGCACATAAGAATCAGCAGATCTTTCGAGAAGCGGAGGCTATCACAAGGGCCTATGCGGCAGCAGAGAAGGCCAATGAGGCGAAACGTCCTAACCAGCCTGAACAGCCTCGCTCTTTCTAGCCTGAAGGAAAGAGAAGTACAACGGTGGGAATTACTCCCACCTAAAGCGCCACAGGACTGGGCCACTAGAGCGCAAGGACCATGGACCTATTAGCTTGACGCCCTTAACTGATACACATTCAAACATCCTCATTCAGATCCGTAGGGAGAAGTTTCTTAAATGGTCAAAACCACCTAACAAGTCGGAGGGAGGAAATCTGGCCAAGTACTGTGATTTCTATTGATCTCCCAGGCACTCCACGGAGGACTGCAAGACTCTTCAGAAGGAGATTGAGGAGCTAATCAGAAAGTGCCACCTCACCAAGTTTGTCAAAGGCCCTTGTCAAAGCTCTGGTAACACAGGCGGAGAAAAATCAGGGGCCTCTCCAATACATAATCGAATCGCGGCAACAGTGGTCAATATGATCACCACCCAGCCAATCAAGACTCCGGCGGACAACAGGGACCAGCATGCAGGGAGGAAGAAACAGCACACTGCTGACAACGTCATTAGTTTTAGTGACGATGACTTGGCACATGTAGTTTCCCCTCATGCAGACCCCCTCGTTGTATCGGCACTCGTTTTCAATTGTAGCGTTGACTACCAGATGAAACGTGTATTTATTGAAAATGAAAGTTCACGCGATTTGCTTTACCTCGATACGTTTTTAAACTTGGATTGAAAAAGAGTCAACTAAAATCTACAGAAGGCCCATTATATGGCCTCGACAATAAACCAGTGCCCATTCAAGGGACGATCAGACTTGAAGTCACCTTGGGAACATACCTGAGAACGGCAAGTCGTACACTCACCTTCTTGGTAGTTGACTTGCCATCTGTGTACAATGCAATACTAGGCCGACCATGCCTAACAATATTCGGAGTCGTCACTTCAATACCACACCTTAAAATAAAATTTCCAATGCCATACAGTGTGGGTGAAGTACTGGGTGACCAAGTCATTGGGCAAACATGTTATATGTCCCAAATCGCTCCTAACGACAACACCAAAATAATTGGAGAACTTGACCATCGAGATAAAGCAACCTTGCAGCAAGCGCAATCTGGTGAGGCAACCGACTCAGTCCCATTGAATATGGACGATCCAGAAAGGTGCGTACAAATAGGTGGCTCACTCACTAGTGCGCTACGCGAAGAACTGATTACATTCCTGCGACAGAATGCTGACATCTTCGCATGGACTCCCACTGACATGCCTGAGATTTCAAACCGGGTAATGGTCCATAAGTTGGGCCTCGACCCAGATTGAAAACCTGTCAGGCAGAAACAGAGAAACCACTCAGTGGAAAAGCTAATCGCTATCCGAGAGGAAGTAAAGAAACTATTGGAGGCCGGATTCATCAGGGAGGTTTAATACCCTAATTGGCTTTCCAACGTTGTCTTGGTAAAGAAGAGCAACGGAAAGTGGAGAATGTGCGTCGATTTCACCGACATTAACAAAACTTGCCCAAAAGACAGCTTTCCTTTGCCCAGAATTGACCTGTTGGTGGACTCAACATCCGGACATGAGCTCTTGAGATTCATGGATGCCTACTCAGGCTACAACTAGATTCAGATGAGTCCGGAGGACGAAGAACATATCTCGTTCATGATAGACCAGGGGAGCTCTTGTTATAAAGTGATGCCCTTTGGACTAAAGAACGCGGGAGCCACCTACCAGCGACTAGTGAACAAAATGTTCGAAAAACAGATCGGCCGTAATATGGAAGTCTATGTTGACGACATGCTCGTCAAGAGCAGAGTTATGGGAGACCATATCAACGATCTGGCGGAGTCCTTTGAGGTGCTCCGCGAGTATCAAATGAAGTTGAATCCAATTAAGTGTGTTTTCGGGGTGGCCTCCGAAAAATTCCTCGGTTTCATTGTCTTTAAACGAGGGATCGAAGCAAACCCATAGAAGATCAAGGCCCTCGCGGACATGGCTCCCCCACGAAGCGTCAAAGATGTCCAGCGACTGACTGGACGATTGGTAGCCTTGTCCCGCTTCCTAGCGAAGTCTGGCGACAAGTATCAACCGTTCTTTAAGACGCTGAGGGAAAGAAATCGAACGGTTTCCAATAAACGACGGATTGTCAGACGGCCTTCGATGAGCTGAAGCAGTACCTGGCTAGCCCGCAATGACTAACATCGCTCAAGGTCGGCGAATAGCTGTACCTCTACTTGCCAGTATCAAAGGTGTCCCTCAACTCCGTCCTCGTAAGCCGGGATTTTGATACCCAGTGGCCGGTCTACTATGTGAGCAAAATATTGATAGGCCCAGAAACGCGCTACCCGCGCTCGGAAAAGCTGGCCTTAGCTTTGATATTCTCCGGGCGAAAACTAAGGCCCTACTTTCAGGCACACCGCATGGTTCTCACCGACCAGCCTCTGAAGAGTATACTCCAGAAACTCGATGTTTCTAGAAGGTTGGTAAAGTGGGCTATCGAGTTGGGCGAGTTTGACATTGAGTTTTGGCCCAAGCCAGCCATAAAAGGCGCAGGCTCTGGCTGACTTTTTGTTGAGATCACGACCCCGATTCTCGAAGAACAGCCATCAAAGAACGCAGAACAGCGCAATGGAAGCTCCGAATGGATGCTCCACGTAGACGGGTCATCCACTGACATGGGCAGTAGAGTAGGAGTGGTCCTCAAGACCCTCAACGAGTTTGAGGTGAAATACTCCCTTAAACTCAGCTTCCCGGCTACCAACAACGTCGCCAAATATGAAACCCTGCTAGCTTGGTTAAGATTAGCAAATGAGTGCTTACCAAAAGGCTGGCTATTTTCAACGACTCCGAGCTGACTGTCAACCAAGTTAATGGGAACTTCGACACGAATAACCCACATATGGCCAAATATTTGGCCAGAGTAAAGGAGGTCGTCCGTAACTTTGACAATCTAACCCTGGTCTATGTTCCCAGAATTGAAAACTGGAAGGCCGATCAGCTGGCGAGAGTAGTAGCGGCAGAGAATCAAGAATAGTACTCAAGGAACATGAGGGAGATCTTGAACGCACCCAGTATAGAGGGACAGGAGGCAATACAGGTTTCCAAAATTGAGAACTGGACGACACCTTACTTAAGATATCTAGTGGACAAAATATTATCAGAAGACGCAGAAGAAGCCAGGCAGATAAAGAGAACGGCTAGTTGGTACACTATAGTCGATGGGCGGTCGTATCGCCGCGGCTACTTGACTCCGTACTTCCGTTGCCTAACCCCAGAAGAGGCGGACTACGTCTTGAGTGAAGAGCACCTTGGGATTTACGGATCGCACGTGGACGGCAATAACTTAGCATTCAAAATCATAAGGCAGGGCTATTACTGACTCTCAGTGAAAAATGATGTACTCGAGTTCGTAAAAAGATGCGAAAGCTGCCAGCTTCATGATAACCTTCGCCACCAGCCATCCGTCAAGCTGAAATCCCTTTAGGCGCCGTGGCCCGTTGCACAATGGGGGCTTGACATTCTTGGCTCATTTTCCATTGCAACCGGGAAAAGAAAGTTCATTATAGCGGGTATCGACTACTTCACAAAGTGGGTCGAAGCCGTCCCGCTGGCCAAAATCATTGAACACAATACACTTGAGTTTGTCCGCTAGAACATCATCAGCAGATTTGGTATTTCAGAGATCATTGTAACTGACAACAAAACTCAATTCTCGAGAAAACACTTCACCAATTACTGCACCAGGCTTGGGATTAGGCCGGTCCACACTTCGGTGGCATACCCCCAAGCGAATGTACATGTGGAGGTCACAAACCGAACGCTACTCCACGGGCTCAAGGCCAAGCTGGAGGACGCATGGGCTCTTGGGTAGACGAGCTCTCCTCAATCCTTTGGTCTTACCGAACAACTCCGAAGGAATCAACGCGTAAGATGCCCTTCAGCCTCTGCTACGGGACTAAAGTGGTGCTCCCGGTCAAAATTGGACTTTCGAGTCTTAGGGTGGAATCCTTCGACCCACAGGTTAACTCCCAAAAAATCCGGGAACACCTAAACTTGCTAGAAGAAGCCCGCGACCCCACTAGAATATGGACTGCAGCCTACCAGCATCGAGTCGCCCGCTACTACAATAAGAAGGTGAAAGCGAGGCAGTTTGACGTTGGAGACTTGGTCTTATAGAGCATCGAGGCCATAGGGAAGGTGGTCGGCCGAAACAAGATCTCCCCCAATTGGGAATGACCTTTTCTAGTCTCCACCGTCCTGTAAAACGGGGTATACAAGCTCCGAAACTAGGATAAAAAGTTGGTCCCACGGACGTGGAACGCGATCCACCTCAAACGTTACTACCAGTAGAGACCCAGGTATGTGTCTTGCAAAATTGTATGCGACTTGCATTTGTGTGCATGATTCGACTAAGTAAAATAAGTATTTCATTAGCATGCTGCATGTGCATATATATATGTGGTTCTCATTGCCAGTTCAAATCAATCTAAGTTGCCCCTAAGTCGGGAGGGTCTTCACCCTCTCGTTACTAAACCCTAGTCATCCAGACTACCCACGAGTGGTCGTATTTAAACCCTAATCATCTAGGCGGTCATGAGCGGTCGTATTTAAATCCTGGTCATCCATGTGGCCAATAAGTGGTCGTATCTAAACCTTGGTTATCCAAGTGGCCTATTAGTGGTCGAAAAATTTTAGGGGGCTAACACAGTACACGCGACGACCTCCTTCGTAAGGAGACAGCGTGACCAGCCAACGATGATCGATTGGAGCAGAACGCTCCACCAAAGCAGGTGGCCAACTCGCAAGTCACTTTGCTCAGTTGACCACCAATAATGTCAAGAAAGCAAAATACAAAGGTAAAAGCGTGTGGCAAACATAGGGTTACTTGTATTATTGCTGAATCAAGAGATACATCATCAAATTCAAATAAATAAATAAATAAATACAAATACAATCACAAGAGCTATGAGGGCGGCGGGGGCCTTTGGTTGTCACGGGGATCCCCCACATGGCTATCTCTACGCTGTGCTGACCGGTTCGATAAATTAATAAGGTTAACGGGGAAGTCGGGATCAACCAGCTGCACAATACTTCGACTGATGTTGACCCCTTCCCACAACCGTGCACGCATCATGCCCTCAACCTCGTGGGGGCGGATACAGAGACTCAAATCATTCTCCAAGGTCACCATCTGCCCAGCAAGTTGATCGATACGCCCTTTGGCTCGTTCATTCTCCCCCTTCAAACAGGCGATCTCAGCTTTCAAACTCAGGTTCTCCGTGTGACGACCCGAGTTCCTGAATATGATAATTGGGAGATAATTAAGTTAAAATAGGTAAATTGTATTCAAAAGGTATGGGAGGAATGGATTGGAAAGCTCAAAGAACCGGAACTAGTAAATCGGGAACCGAAATCGTAAGTGGTGAAATGGTGATTCGTTGACAAGATTCGGGTTTTAAATTATGATAATCAAGACTTATTGAGGTTATATAATCAAAAATAAGGTCCAAGGATGTGAAAGATTGGGTTAGAATGGTCAAAACGGGTCCCAAACGGCGAAAAACGCAACGTAGGCTTGCCGCAGCTTGACGCTGGACCGCACGCCCTCCGCGAGCTCGAGCCCTCCTATCGAGCACAAAAACCAGTAGCAAGCCCGCTCGATGCATGCTCGAGCTCCGCTCGAGCGGCAGGCTGCCCGAAGCCTTAATGCCTGCTGGCCGCTCAAGCTCCGCTCGAGCGGCTGCGCGATATATAAAAACGCGCACGGCTCTCTCCTCATTTCCACGCGATTTTAGGGTTTGAGGAGAGAGAGAGGGTGCCGACTTAGAGAGAGAAGAAGGGAGAACGAGACCCGGGAGCCCGAATCCAACCTCGAGCCAGTTAAAAAGGTGAAAGCACGCGTCGAGGCAAGTGTTCTCATATCCACTTCTCGTTCTCTTTCAATATTTTGTGTATTTTCGTTGGGTATTTTGTGTCGATACCCACGGGGAACGTTAGAATCTCGAAACCCATGTCTTGAGGTCCAAGAAAATGTGGTTGTTTGTCCGAATCGTGTCCGATTCGTCCGGGTGGGTTTTACCGAAACCCTAACCTACAGGATTTTGGGGATTTTTCGTTTCCCGGCCGTGTATCATGAAATTGACCTCAAAATTGGAATCCCCACGTCCCAATGATGTATATATGTCGGCCGCGGGTCCGATCTTGCACGTTTGGACCCGTTCGAAGCGTCGGAGCCTGTTAAAGGGGCGCTGTTACTGTTCACCCGAGACCGAAGGTGGATTTTGTGTATTGTCACCTTCGTGAAATGATGAAATGATCCTAGAATATGAATCCCCGTATCCCAATTGTACGTATATATCGACCGGATGCCAAATCTCGCATGATTTGACCCGTTTGTGGCATCCGGGAGCCTTGAAAGAATTCCGTAATTGTTTATCCGAAATTGTGGAATTTAATGGAAATTCGTTCGCGAAGCCCTTGACCCGTGCCTGGACACCGTTTGAGCTTCTATTTGGAGTTAAATGTATAAATTGATTTGATGTTATAGTTACCTATGCCTCGGGTTCTATAGATTACCTGTTGGATGTCCAAAATTCCGAGAATCAACCAATTCGTGCACGTGTGCACTGTTCACGTGCACTGTACATGGGTACTACTCTTCCGAAAATATCGGACAATATTGTGTAATACTTCCTTATTTAAATGCCGATTAAAGGATATGTGTTTGTAGAGAGAGAAAGTTGAGGCACAACAGCAAGCATGAAGAGGAAGAAAGGGGAGAGACCACTGCTTTGATCCGATCCGGGTAAAATTATTGTAGAGCGAGCTCGAAAAAAGTGCACTTGACGACTGTTTTTTCACATGCGATTTCTCGTGCTTTAAAACCGTTGAAAATGCTCTAAATGTTGATGATGCATGTTTAAAGTACATGAAGCATGTTTACTTCGATTACTCGGTTAGATTTGTGTTTATCCATGTTTATTGCAAAATTTGGCTTCGATTTCATGATGGAGCATGAAAATGGTGTTCAATTTCTCTTGAAAAGTATATGATGAAACCCTAGCTCGAAAATATTGTATAGTTTGAGTAAATTGCATGATTTAATGTATATGCATGGCATATATGACATTAATTTCGTGAAATATGTGCAAGTAAGAGACCGATTTGAGTTCAAAGGTTTTGGCGAAGCCCCATGTACGAAAATGAAGAGGTTCTGATGAGTTTTAACCGTAGCTTCTATTATATGAAAGTTAATTGATATCGAAATGAAGCTTCCCGTATGTTTGTTTTCGAAAATATGTACGAACGTATACCGATAAAATTTCCATGTAAATTTAAAGAAGTGCTGAAATTGTGTTGTGAAAGTTTGATTTTGAAAATGGGATTTCTGATAAAGAAATGACTCCCGTTATAGTTATTTTGGGACCCGAGACTGACTATACCCAAGTAAGTTCTTGGGTGAGGCCTTAGAACTTACGGTGGTAATCGAGATAGCTCTGTCCATGGAGCGATTCATGGTCCGCCCCTGTCCTCAAGGGCGTTAAGTCGAGAGGAACATAGGCCGACCTTCGGGTGGCACACGTATGAATATCCCTCGGGATGGGATATATATATATGATATGATATGACATGATAGGCCTTGGATTGTGTGGATCAAACATAATCTATCCTCGATGATTCGCCCCTTCCGCTGGTAGGGTACACTGGCAGGGTCTGAAATTGTTAAGATATGTCACAGAAAAAGATGAAATGTATCGTACAGTGAAAAGACGACAGAGTATTATCGGATGAAAAGATGATAATGAAACGTATACAGTGAAAAGACGACAGAGTATCATCGGATGAAAAGATGATAATGAAACGTATATAGTGAAAAGATGACAGAGTATCATCGGATAAAAAGATGATAATGAAACGAATACAGTAAAAAGATGACAGTGAATAGTATAGAGTACCGTTTTCAGTTTTACCATGCATCCGTATAGTTTATAGTTATAGTTTTACAGCCTATAGTGATATGATTTATGAAGCATGCGATTTAATATCGTTATAGCATGTCTTTACAGTTTCTCTTTTGAGATGATATTTGATTAAACATTATGGTTTTGCACTTATTATTATATGATCGTTTTAGTATAATCGTTTCTGATTCATATGCATGTACCTTCTTTGGGCCTCGGCTCACTTGTTTTAGTGTTTTCCCCCTCTAGATGAGACAAGAAAGCTTTTATCCGACGAAGAAGAGTAAGCGAGAGAGAAGCTTCTTGAAGACTTTTGAGGACCATAGCATAGTGGAGCTATTTTGGAGAGGCCTGTCGGCGTAAAGGCCTAGTTGCATATGATTTTGTATACGAGATCTTATGATTTTTTGATGTCCTAAAACATGTTGATTTTTGTAAAGAAAGCATATGATGTGTATGATAGTAGAAGAGAAAATGCTATGCTTCACAGGTTCTTAGTTTACTTCCGCTATATACTGGATTTATTGTGCGTGTCCTAGATGGCATCTCGTTAATAAACCGTTAGAGTAGTAAATGTTTTATGGGTTTGTGCCATGGATGGCACATGTGATCCTGTGAATGTTTGTTGTAGAAATTGTGAATGATGGATAGTTGTGTGCTTGTTATGGATGGTTATACAGATTGTATTTTTGGGTTTTCAACCAGATTCTGAGGAGACTCTGCAAAATTTACTGCAAGTTTTGCCTTATATTTAGACCGTTAATCATGTTATCTGTTTGAGGAAGCTTTTCCAGGAAAAAAAAATCCGTTCCGTCACACTCCGCCTCCTCGCTCACCAAAACAGCCTCTAAGGCAGCTGTATCCTCACTATGCTCAGCCCCCGAAGCCGCCAGCTTAGTTTTGAGCCAAGCAATCTCCTTATCCCTATCAGAGATCGCCAAGTCTCTCTGCCTGAGCACCTTAGCCATTGCACCCGCAACTCTATCTGCCTGCATAAAAAAGGAAAAGGGGATTAGAAAGGGCAAATCGAAAGGCAAGGTGGGCAACAGAGCTTATACCTCCCAGATTCTGTGCGCCGGTCTTTCTGGCCTCGCACCTAGTTCTGACGCAAATGGCGATGAACTAGGAAGGGGGCCCACGTCGACGGGGCTGGCAGCAACCTCAGCCATGAACTTTGCCGTGAGATCCTCTGGAGTGCCCTCCCTCCTGGCTGGCTCTCCGAAAATGGCGGGAGACTCCAAAACCTGCTCCTGCTCCTCCTCCAGAATCACCACAAAGGGAGATCCAACTGACGACTCCTACGGTTCAGGCGCTTTAATGGGTGGCTCCTGAGTCAGCTCAGACGGCGCAGGCTGCGCTAGGACCATGCCGCTGCTCAGCTTGGCCTTATAAGCCTCAATGGCCGCCTCTACTTCAACCCTAAATGCAGCGCCAACGCCCTCAAAACGTCCCGTAAAAATGTAGTTAGGCCCAGAGGACGACGAAGAATGCGCCACTGAGGCCGCCCTCTTTCACCTTGGGCTGGAAGGACTCGCATCAGTAAAGCGGGGACCAATAATGTTGCCTTTCTTCCTCTTCTTTCTCTCCAAAACCTCCGGCAGCGAAATCCTCAATTTTTGGATCGGAGATGGAGGCCCCCAATTAGCCTTCTTCGCCTCCGCACGAGAGACCAAATGCTCTCTCCGGAAGTCCTTCAGGTTCTTCACTATCAGCTCGACCAACCAATCCATGGAGGCCGTCTCCAGAGGCGCCCTCGTATACACCTCCGGCACTTCGCCCCACTCTTTAGGCAAGGGCCAAGACTCCCCCTCGTTAACGAAAAAGAACCGATTCTTCCAATTCTTGAAGGAGTCGTAAATGACGGTGCTAATCTTAATACCGCTACGGGGAGCCGGAGAGATCCACTCCGCTCCCTGGTTGATATTAAAGACCGCTCTTACCATCAACATCGTCAACAACCTTGAACGTTGACAAAGAAAAATACAGAGTGAGCACAAGTACCTGATGGCGTTGGCGTGAAATTGGGCGATGGGAACCCGGAGCGCTTGGAAGACCAACATCAATTCATCAGGAACTAGAAGGCGGAGCCCACTCCTCAGATGGGCCTCATAAATGGTCACGAAGCCCTTAGGCGGCAGAAAGGCTCGATCGTCCTTCTCTGGAATACAGAAGGCGATCTCCCGTGGAATGTTAAACTCCACATAAAGGACTTTCACATCAGTTTCTCTCAGAACGGAGGCGATGTCTGCAACGAAAGACATGATCAGGTCTAGGGTTTGTATTTTATTCTTCACAGAACGAAACAAGGAAGACGAAGAAGCAAAGATGGCACATGGAATTCAAAACGGAGCAATCTGGCGGTTTAAAAACCCAAGTGAGCCCCACACCATCTTGAAAATCTGCGCCATCATTACCGTCGTGTGTCATTTCCCTAAAAGGTTGCTATCGAATCGAGTACTCCAGCTCATTAAATGCCGGGATCTTGAACGTACCGCATGAAGACATGTGGCCTACTTTTCTGACAGGCCGGGTAATGACCGACGCTTCCTTCTCCAAATTGTTTGAAAGCTTGCCAAGAACGGTCAACGAATCCGGTCAACATTTTGAAAGCTCTTAAGGCACCTCTTTAGACGGGCAATAACTCTGCCAGCCGAAACAAACATGTCCCATCATAAACATATTGGAGGGCGGAATCCTGACCACCAGCATAGGGGGCTAGTGATGGGTAGGCCCATAGCTGGCAGGCCCAATAAGAAAGCGGCCCAAAATCCGGAAAGGCCCAACGCGCGTTAGACGGTCAACGCGTTAGCATTGACCACCTGGCCCATAACAAACGATTAAGAGCGCTCCTTCAGGACGGTCAACATTTCTGTTGATCGAAAGTACTGTAGTAGCAGACCGTGAAAGACAATAAACCTAATACTGGCCAGGCCCAATTTGACAGGAGATCTCGTACATGAAAAGTAACGATCCTTTCCATAATTACACTCTTTCCTAAAAGCTGATCTCCTCCAAAAAGGCAGCAACGGATTCAGCGCCAACAATGGAGTCCAACGGTCACAAGAACATGAAAGGAAAGCAGATAATACGGAGATCCGTTACACTATTCAGAAGGAAAACGATCCATCAAATCACGCCCACCAACCGAGAGAAGGTCGTCCAATGGCAGGCCAAGAAAGGTGGCTCTCCCCACCATCTATATAAACCCAGTTCCACTCTAAAAAGGGGACACTTTAAGAACACACTTTTAAGAGAACACACGCTTTCTAAGACAACGAGACTTTCTTGATACAATCTAAGCCACGAACGCATACAGTATTTGAGCAAAACTCTCTCTCTCTCTAAAAGCATTCACCTTCCGATCCCACTCTAAGCCTCCAGATTGCAGAGTCTTCTCCCGCTCTCTAAGAACCGTCCTTCAAAATTTCTACGCTTTTGAGACACAGCTTCCACTCATTCTCCGTGAACAGCGAGTTGGAACTCACACTCTCAACGAGTCACGGGATCGTCTCTGCTTCTACAAGCCAACACTCCTGACAAACTCATTTTCTCTTTCTCTCTTTTGCTTACCAGTTCACCTACCCAAGTTCGTAGGCTTGTTACTGACTTGAACGTCGGAGTGTTTTCGGTGGGACAACATCCCCCCGGCACTTGACCTCTCGTTTTCTGTAGTGGTATGTAGGATTCAGACTCAGTGAACGGAGTCGAATAAAATCAACCACTCGAATCTGAAACTGTTTGAAGTCGGATCCAAGTATGCATCAGATATTATCTTAAGATTTAAATTATTTTGTGCTTTTTTTGGGGGCTAATGGCTAATGGAAAAATGATATATTAAATTTTAATATAAGGGGTGTATAGAAGAAGTATAAATATTATTTTACGTATTAAAATAGTTGTAGGTGGTATAATAAAATTCATAAAATATTTTAAAAAGTGTTGTATTATTTATAGTATAGTTAAATTTTGAAAATGTATTCAAGATATGTTAACAATTAATTAAATTAATTATTGACAAATAATAATTATATTTTTGCAAATAATTTTTGCTCAATAAATCTATATGAGACCATGGCATTGTATATCGGGATAGTTAAATTAAATATTTAATAGCTCATATTTTATAATTAAAAAAATAATAATAAATACAATAATAATTGTAGTTTAATTAATTTTTATAATATAAATATTTTGATATTATAAATTAAGTTATAAAATAATTTTATATCATTATTCAAAAATATATAATAAAAGGTTATTAAATTATTAAAATCCATCAAGGTGTTTAATTTCTCCTAATAAACGAAAGGGCTTAAGCTTCTCTTACCTTCTCTTCATCCTCGGCGGCAGCGCGCTCTTCCCGCAGCCCCCAGAACTCCATGGGCGCGCTCTTCACTGCTTTCAAACTCTCGACTAACAAGATATGACAATGAACTGCCTTCTTTAAAACCCCTCGAAATACCCTCGCAGCCGGCCTGAAAGACAACGGAAAAACGGCACGTTGTATTCGTACAAAGACCCATAAAGTGGGCAAAGCTTCTGAGGCTTTAGCAATGGGGGTTTCTTCCCAAACTACTCCTTTCAATCCTTCACCCCATTCCTTTTACTGGGTTTCTAAGGATGCCACTCGCTCATTTTCTTCTATTATTCCCTTACCGTCTCGTTCCTGCTCTCATTCAAGTAGAGCTACTATCTACAGGTTAGGCTTTACATTTGTTCTCTAATTTGCCATTTCTCTGTCATTTTCTTAGAATGTCAGCATGATATTGTGCGCTTGGTGATTTTATGTTAATTTTTTTATTGGAAATTTGTAATTTTGAAGAAAAATTGCCCACCTCTCCGTTGGTGTATTTTGGTGTGAGAGACAAAGCCAAGCCTAAGGTTTTTTTTTTTTAATGAAGAAAATGATGTTGGATTCCTGACTTTTTCTTTCCAAATGGGTCTGTGATTGTGTTTGTTATCATGCGCTTGACCACATCTCTGCTGAATCAATTTGGAATTTTGTTCATAAATTATGAAAAATTTGGAGGCCATGCTGTTAAACATTTGTGTCGTTTGGCCTGTCCAAGCAGTTATGTGTTGAAGTTTTCCAAAAATGGTGCTTTTGAGTTTATTGCGTGGAAAATGCCTGTCAAATAGTCTCAATTTATTTTGTTCTTTACTCGTTTGAGTTAAAAAGTATTTTTAGTAAAGGGAAACGTTCTCTCGTGGAGAAATTTTGTTTGGCGGGATGCCTGTTTTTCTATCAAGATGTTTAAACTTTGACGAAAAAACCGTGTACCAAATTATGAGTTTGGATTTATGTTGTGGGTTGTAGGTACATTATGACACTGGGAAATTAATTGAAAATTACAGTAGAAAAATGGTGTGCACCATGAAACGAAATATTGGCCACTATATATCGGTTATTTTGGATAGTTTTTCAATAGCCAAGAGTATATTAAGGTCAATTTTTATGAAATTAACCAAAAATTTTCAAATATATGACTATGATAAAGTATAGTCAAATATATTGGTCAGCTTTGATGTAGTGCTGAAAAATTTTATTTGCATAAATATATATTGCTCAGTATTGCTGATACTGACATAGATATTAGTCTATGGTTTGCTCATGTTTCTTGTTGTTTCACTGAAGTCTTACAAGCTACGCTAAGGTATCAGGGAAGTTTTATGATGTGTTTTAAAAGATACACACCCATCCATCCACCCACCTACACACATAAATGTGAAGGATATTTATGCCATTTGGTTAAAAACTAACATTGTGATAATCGGATGAGAATTAGGGATGTGTTTGTTATAGTGTGCTTACACCAGGTTCTAGTATGTGTTTTTTTGTGGTTATAAATGAAGGATCACTGTCTATTGCAAACACTGGTTATAAAACTGCATATGTGGCGATAAGACCACCACCACTTACTTTCAAAAAGAACAGCTTTTGTCCCTAATTGGTTCCATGGTGTATGCTGTTTATAAGTGATTTCTTGATGGATGAAACTAGAAGAGGAATAGAATTGAAACTATGCTACCAAATACAAGTTTTTGGAACATAAAGTATTTAAGTTAAGCATGACTAAATCTGAAAACATAAATTTTGACTGTAATAATTTTCCATGGGATAATGGACAAGTTAAAACTTTTGTGAAGAATTTCTTAATAGTGATACATTTCATTGGCTCAACCCCCCAAGCAGCACAGGAAACTAAATGTGTATTATTAAAGATGAGAAAGAGATGTTGCCTCTATACAGTATGCTCATCCTCTGGATACTAGTGAGTAAGTGTTGCTAAAGGGCTGTTGGCCTTGTAGCATCTTCCACTTAGCATTGTGCATGAATAGGATCATTTCAGGGTTCAAGTCATCACAGCTCTGAGTTTACCTAGCATAGTTAAAAAAAAGGACCTAGAACAGCATCCATGTTGAAACCTGAAGAACAAAAACATTGAAACAAAGCCAAAATTGGAAAAAAGGACAACAAAAACCCAAAAAAGAAAGAAACAAATGGCCATGTGAATCAAAATATCCAACGATCTGATATGAAAACCTAAAGAAAATATTCAGATTCCTTTTACATTTTATATTCCATCGCAGCATTTTATATCAACACTTCAGGCCTTTGAACTTATGCTAAATGCCTTGAAGTCTTTCCTTCTATTCTCAATATGTTCAAGAGCTTCATAGTTTTTTTTTTTTTTTTGGTCCTTTAATGAATTTCCCAAAAAACTTGCTAGAGTCCTTCATTTCAAGAAGCACCTTATTTGAAACTTATTTCTTCTTCTCATTTCTTATCCTCTTTTGTTACTGATTGGATATGTGAAATTGAAGTGCTGTACCTGGTTCCATCCCATTATTAATGTCTTGAAAATACATGTATTCAAATGGGAGACTGCATAAAGGAAGAAGATCCATGATGAATTTTAATGTAACCTGAACACTTAACAGGCAAGGAAAATAACATGGAATGAAGAAGTCATGCAAAAATTGCAATGTGAATTGGATGTTTTTAGGCTAAATATGGGCTTGATTAGTAATAAATCCTGCTGGCTTCCGTTAGTTAAGAAAAATGGTGTGTAAAAGAATCATGTGCTATAGCTATAATCTGAGTGGTTGGGATCAAGTTTTAATCATCATCAATTTCAAGGTAGATCATAAATGAAGGGATCCTATTACTAAAAACCACTCATTTTTTTCTTTAAATAGTTAAAATGTTTCAATGAACTCGGAATTGTGCGATTTGTTTTGGTGATTCTGGTCCAAGAGCTGATTGAGTAATCCTGGAAAGGAATGATAATGAGGCATAGATTGCTTGTTTTATGTCATGACTTATTGGTGATCTATTTGACCTGTCCATGCATTTTTATGTTGCTGTTTTTGTTTCTTTAGTCTTCATTTCATAGTGTCAAAAAGAAATGTTTTCAAAAGTCGGCACCCTCAATTTTTTGTGTTGTGCGCTTTTGCCATCTTCGTATTTCTGTATTATGTGGATCTATTTTTCTTGCAGGCAAGAAGTCAATATTCTCCAGGGTCCTTATGAACCTTCTCCGTACAACAACCTGTCCCTTCAGTTAAGAATGTATAGATCGACTTTTCATACTAAACAACGTGCTGATGCAAACAGATTCAGCTACATGAGTTGGTCACCTCCATGTAAGCATCCAATTCAATCTAAGTCTGGGAATCCTGCTTCTTCATTTGGTTGGAACTACTCTAAGGTAGGACAATCATTGGTGGCAGAAGAAGATGTGCCAGAATCCAAAGATGATCATTTATCACTTGATGATCCAACCATTTCCAATTCTTGCAGCCGTCCAGTGGTCTCTGACAGTGAGAGACGTGACTGGTCTTTAGCAAGAAATATAATAAAAAAAAGTAAAATTGCAGTTTCTAAGGCATTTAATGGTGTTTCTCCTAGTTCAAAGATAAAGTCCCTTCGTATTGGTGGGGCTCCACCAAGTCAACATATGAATGTAAATTATCCTGTTCATGGGCAAACTCTTGGATGGCCAGATGAAGCTTGCAATAAGGATCAAGCATGCTCTGAGAAGGCCCAAGGTAAGAAACATTTGCAATTTGTGTGATTACTTAAAATCAAGCTTCATGTGATTCTCAAAAAATAAAAAAAGAAAAGAAAATCATGCTTCAAATGCACTATCTATTGTTGGAATTATTGATGAAAATATTGGCATTAGTGTCAGTATTGGTTATGGCTATATTGGTATTGAAAATATTGGATAATATATATTTGTATCAGATATATTAAAAAGAAAAAAATTCTAAAAACTTATAACACTAACAATGCCACGTTAGCCAATATATTGGATGCATTTGCCAATATATTATAATATATTATCGATATGAAAACATATCACGATATTGTTACAGTGTCGGAAAATCTTGATCAAATATCAACTGACATTTCACGATATATTGCTAATATGGAAACATATCGTAATATCAGAAAATACTTACATCGAGGGCCATGATACTTATATATTGGCTAATATTTGCATCAATGGCTGAAATAGACCTTTTGCTGGTGTTACCAACCTTTCATTGCTAATAAAAAAGGTATTACGTCGTGTTTGGTTGCAGGAATTAAGGGGGAATGGAATTCCTATTCCCCCGGGAATAGGAATTCCCCCGTTTGGTTAGTGGTAGGATGAGAATTGTTATTCCCACATATTATTATTATTATTATTATTTTATTATTTTATTATTATTATTATTATTATGTTTATTATTTATTAGGTATTATTACTATTATTATTATTAGATATTATTATTATTATTATTATTATGTTTATTATTGTTATTATTAATTATTAGGTATTATTATTATTATTATTATTATTATTAGATATTATTATTACATATTATTACATATTATTATTATTAGATATTATTATTACATATTATTACATATTATTATTATTATTATTATTATGTATTATTACTACATATTATTATTATTATTATGTTTATTATTATTATTACTATTATCATTATTATTATTATTATTATTCCCGCCTTATTCCTCATACTATTTTATAAACTAAACAATGGAATACTAATTCATATATTATTCTATTTTAACAACCAAATATAAGAATAACAATTCCGACTCTATTCCCATCATTTTCTATTCCCTGGAATAATTATTCTATTCCCACTTTATTCTATTCCAGCAACCAAACGTACCGTTACTGTATTAGAATTGCTATAATATTTTTTTCCGACAAACAAAATTCTGATATGGTCATAGTATGGTGCTACTTTATTCCTATCTTTGTTTGTCATAGCCTTTTTATCTTTTTGCTTCGTTGTTATAGAGATCTACTTACGAGTAGGTATCAGTGACCTATCTAGCTTGGTCAGAACTTGTAATTAAAAATGATGGAAGTAAACAATGCAACTCATACACATTGACAGCATTCATGTTTTGTACTGGACAGATGCTACTTCAAAGGTCTTGCACGTTAATGGATCATTGTTATCATCATCAGGGAATAAGTCTGAAATGGAGAAACAGGAAAAGCAGTTATCTAAAGTTATACCAAGTTACAATGTGAATGAAATCGATGAGGAAATTGTTATGGATGCTGATCAGTCTTGCCTTGAGCCAATGAAGGATGGGGAAGAGCAGATTATTTGTCAGCAGAAACTTCGCACTAGGCTTTGTAGTATATATGACAGAGTACTTGTAGTGGATAAAATCTCAAGTGCTAGGAATGCTGTCAGCAAGCTTATGAATCAGTATAGACATCTTGTTCATGCATGCGATACAGAGGTATGATGCATTATAATTTCAATCCTTTTATCTGACAATTTGATCCCTTAACTCTTTGCTTAATTATTTGATTCATTAGCTACTTTATTGATCATAAAATCATCTGGCTGATATGCACTTGGTATTTAGTAGTCTAGCCTTCCATTTAGGGCTGAGTACCACAATACCATGTTGATGTTGTATCCCTCAAAATCGTGAGTTAAAGGAACCTAATTCCTAAGCAAGTAAATTGAATTTCCTTTTCTCCCCTTCTATAAGCTGTGTCTAATCAAATCTTGACGATCCAAGCCATGTGAAACCTGCATGCATACATATTATTCTTGCATTTCTGCAGGGATAAAGCTTCTATGAGTCAAGTTGTTCAGTTTGCCATTGTGTATGTACTCCATGGATGAAAATATTTGTATAAATACCAGCTGTGAGTTTATCAAGTGATATGTATCGGTATTATATGCAACCTTTTTTTGCAAATTAGAACTTGGGGATAAATATCGGTCAGATATATTTGCAAATAATAGTATATCGGCTGATATAGTGTGACGAGCGTCGGTATTGGACATAAGTTTTTTTCCCAATCAGAACTTGGGGGAAAATATCGGTCTATATATCGATCAATATCGGCCGACACAATTTAATATATCTTGGTATGACAACATGTCACGATTTTGTTATGATATTGGGGTAACAATATCGATATATATCAGTTGATATTTTATATATTGACTTATATTTCATTCATTATGTTCACAATACCTTTGGCTGTCTGATTTCCTTAATTGTTAACTCAGGTACTGATTGTTTCATATTTCTTCCCTTTCATTGCAGGTTTCTAGAATCGATGTAAAGCAGGAGACACCTGTTGATCATGGAGAGATAACATGCTTCAGTATCTATTCTGGAGAAGGGGTGGACTTTGGCAATGGGAAGTCATGTATATGGGTAGATGTTCTTGACGGAGGTGGAAAGGATCTTTTGCTTGAGTTTGCTCCATTCTTTGCAGATTCATCCATCAAAAAGGTCAACCTGTGATTTAAGATCTCTTGTGCTGCTCCTCACAAGTAGTGTCTAACAAATCTTCCTTCCCCCTCAGTTTTGACAAACTGTTGGCATATCCTCAAGGATTTAATTGAGGATTTTAGGATTTGATTGAAGATTTGATGAATTTGATTGACTTGGTAATCAGGGGGATGATTGGGCATCTAATGAATTTGATTGACTCTGGAATGAAGGGAATTATTCTAGGTTTAAACCAAGACTGTACAGTTATGGCATAATTGATTACTTTCCAAAACATGTTGCTGAAATCCGGCCATCACATTTGTAGGATGTCTACTGGAGAGATTTCCTCCTCTTGTGTAATTTAGGATCCTAAATGATAACCATGGTAATGTATAAATTGTGAAGTGTTTATCAAGGGAATATATGAAAATTTCCTATCCTTCAACATGGCATCAGAGCCTCAGGTCTGTTCCTAGGGCTAATATCGGCCTTTATTGCCAGCAGCCTAGGGCTAATATCAGCATGCATTGCTAGCAATCCATTATCTGCCTTCATTGCCCAAAAAAAAAAAAAAAAATTGAAATGGCCACTACCTGCGAAACCTCAAATCCACCACGAATTGAGACCAATCCCACGAGCTTTGGATCATTCAACCATCCTATTGATTGAATGGAATGAATTACCAGATTTGGTCCTAAGTCGTTAGAACAATTTTGATAGGAAAAGGGAAGGTCATCTATTTGATCGATCCTATCCTAAGCACCGAGGACCCAATGTTTGCAGCTTGGGATGTGGAGGATTTTTTGATCATACCACGGCTTTGATATTCAATGCAGCATGAGATTAGTGGATACTGTATGTCATTGATTATGGCCAAAGAAATATGGGATTCCCCAAAGTGTATGTTTCAAAAAGTCTACGATCCAACCTTAGTGTATGAAAACTAAAACTAAGATTGATCCAACCAAATAAGGTACAATACTGGATACAAAATGCTATAATATCTTAAATTGTTTATGGCTTGAACTTGATTACTAACAAAGCGTTAGTATGAAATGCAATGAGGATGTCTCAATGATGCTGAGTTTTGAGGGGAAAAAAAGAATATATGAATAACATAGAATTTGACCAAGTGCGAGCACAAGTATTCAAGAAAGATGAACGCCTTCCTTGAATTTAGTTTTCTCTCTTATTAGAGCCGAGTAGTGAAGGAGAACTTTTATGCTTGACTCTCCTACAACCCAAAGAAAAATTAGGAGAACAGAGAATCTTATGAGTCACTTGTTTATAAGGATGATCTTTGGCGCAACTACTGCAGGAAGTCTAGGCACACCATGGAAACATGTTGAAAACTTAAGGGGAAACCACCACTTGACAAAAACAACAATGAACAATAGCATTCCCCACAACATAGCCCAGGAAATGCTACTATGACCAGAGACAAGAGTAGCCCTGATTCCACCAGCAATGAGCCAGAGATTAGTGCTCTAAACAGGATGGAGATCGGAAAAAAATTCGAAGCCTTTTACTTAAATGAAAGAACCTGTTAGTTCATGCTCTTTAAGTCACTGAGGTAGTCATTCCTTGTCTCTTGCTTTTAGTGCCTCAAAGGACTGCACCACATATGAAATCCGTGTTGTAGATTTAGGTGCCATTGACCACAACGCCACTTCACTACATATTTCCTATGTCTTGGAAACCGAAAAATTAGAGTGGCGGATGGTACAATATTATCCATTGTAGGAATAGGGATCATTCCTCTCACATCCTTTCTCTCTTTCTAAAATCTGTGTTTCATGTTCTTAAAGATAATCTGCTGTCCATTCACAAATTAACAAAAGATCTAACTTGCAAAGTGATTTTCTCATCTGACCATGTTGTCTTTTAGGAACCAATTATGGAAAAGATGATTGGATTTGCTGAGGAAAAGGAAGGTCTCTATTTCCAGGATAAGAGTAGTGACTGAGATAGAAATGTACTACACCTATGTCATTTCCCTAAAAAATTCTTGCTTATCATATCTCATATTTGGCTTCATCACTTTTGATCAGGGCATCCATCTTTTTCAGTTTTAAAAGCTATGTTCCTCTGTTTGTTCAAAGGTGTGAGTAATACATCTTTTCATTGTGATGTATGCCAGCTTCCTAAACATCATCGAGTTTCATTTCCTTCTAAGTGAAAATAAATCTTTGGATCCATTTACACTAATCTAGGATTCAAAGTAATATATCTCATTTACTAATGATTGTACTCGTGTTACGTGGTTATTGCTCATGAAAAATAAATCCGATGTTAGTTCAATCTTTCCTAAATTTTTAAGCATGATTCAAAACCAATTTGGTGCTCATGTTTAAGGTGTTAGATCCGACAACGGGAAAAAAAACTTTGACCATTTTCTATCACCATTCTTTGAAAAGGTAGGGATTATGCATCACTTATCAAGCCCAGCTACACCACAACAAAATGGGATTGCTAGGTGGAAAAACTGTGACCTTGAAACAGCCCGAGCCTTCTATTTGGAAGACAAGTGCCTAAACACAATTCAGGGAGGCCTCGCTAACCACAACCCACCTTATTAACAGAATACCTTCTAGAGGGTTAGAAAATAAAGCTCTAGTAAATGTTCTTTCTCAATTGTCCTGAAACTTCTATAAATTTAGTTATCTACCACAAAATATTCGGTTGTGTCTCTTATGTTGCGAAAGATATTGATACCCAAAATCATGGTAAAGTAGATCAATGGGCTCTTAAATGTGTCTTCGTTGGATATTCATCCACACAAAAAGGGTATACGTGCTACCTTCCAAATTGGAAGATAAGATTAGTCTAAGTCTTAGGCCTGGTGATCTAGACTTTACAGCCTCCTCAGAAAGTGAAATTCCATATTTTCAGGAAAAATCAGTTCTTCTGGAAATTTCAGCTCCTCCACAGCAATTACTCTATTACACTCGGATGCCTCCTTTTTCTTCTCCTTTACTTCCAAAATTGTCTACTATGAGAAAAAATAAGTTGGTTCTACTTCTACTTCTAGTTTGCCACTGCTAATCTTTTCAAGGAGTGTTGAGTCCAAACCAGTGCAAGCCTATGAGTATGATCTGATAACAAGGGATGAGAGCCTATTAAATCTCTCTTCACCACCAAATCCTGCCTCACCAAGTTTATTGATCTTGATATTTGCATTGCTATTGGAATGGGCACAAGAAAGTGCATGCAACACTGCACAACCAACTTCATTTCTTTCAATAGATTTTTTTTCTTTACATAGAGCGTTGTTAATAATGCTATATACCATCATAACCCCACAAGCAGTTCAAGAGGCTCTTAATAGTAAACATTGGAAAAAGGCTATGAATGAAGTCTCGAGAAAAAGATGACAGGAGATATAGTTGAGTTGCCAAAAGAAAAGAAACTAGTAGGATTTTGATGGCTATATTCTATAATTATAATGCTAATGGGACTCCAGTAAGAGATGAAGTGAGACTTGTAGCAAAAGGGTAAACCAAAACATATGGAGTGGCCTATTGGAAGATTGTTGCCCCATTTGCAAAAAATGAATACCATTAAAGTTTTGTTGTCCTTGACAGCTAACCTTCATCGGCACTTGCAAGAATTTGATGTAAGAAATGCCTTCTTGCATGATAACTTAGAAGAGGAAGTCAATATGAAGGCACCTCAGGGCTTTACCATAGATTTTAGGACTGTCAGTGTTTGCAGTTTGAAGAAATCCCTATACAGTTTGAAGTAATCCCCTAAAGTATGGTTTGGAAGATTTATCTACACAATGAAAAAGATGAAATTCAAACAATCATAAGGTGATCAAATACTCATCATCAAGAAATGAGAAATGGTATGGTCATTGCCCTGATTATATATGTTGATGATATTATCGTGACCGGGGATGACCTTAATGAGATTTAGAATCTTAAAATACCGTTGGTAGAGGAATTTGAGATAAAAGCTCTAGGGAGGCTTAAATACCTTTTGGGAATTGAAGTTGCATACTCTACAAATGACATATTTATTTCCCAACAGAAGTACATTCTCGGCCTATTTAAGGAAGCATGGATGCTAGGGTTGGAAGGCCTTTGAAACTTCCATGGAACAGAAAGACAAACTACTGCAGATGCATTGATCGATAGGGGAAGGTATCAAATGTTAGGAGGAAAACTCATCTATTTGCCCATACATAGTCAGACATCGCTTATGTTGTAAGTTTAGTAAGCTAGTTCATGTACACTCCAAGAAAGTATCATTTGAAAGTTCTTCACTAAATCCTACAACACTTTTAGGTCTACTCTAGGAAAAGGTGTTCTCCTCCAAAATAACAAAGGCTCAGCTTGGAAGCCTACACAAATGTGGATTGGGCAGGTCCAGTAGTGGATCAATGGCATCTTGGTACTGTACTTTGGAGGGAACCTCGTAACCTAGAAGAGTAAGAAACAAGCAGTGATAGCTTGATCAAGCATTGGGGAGGAAATCAGGGTTATGGCACTTGGTATTTTAAAATTCTATGGCTTAAGATTATCATGGAAGACTTGATTATTATATGAGAAGGAAGCATGAAATTGTATTGTGACAACCTAGGAAGTATGGACACTCTTTCAATTTTAAAGTGTTAGTATCTGACGTGTGTCGGACACCGACACTTCCCGGACATATTGGGACACATGCCGGACACGCTCCAATACATGTTAATTTATTTATTTTTTGTCTAACATGTTCCGAATATGCTGCAGATACGTCCTGATATATTTTGGACACGTCCTAACATGTTTTGAATACGTTTTGGATGCTTTGAATAATTTTATATTTTTTAAAAAATTGGAGGTCATTTTGTAAATTTTAAAAAATATGAGCTGTTTTGTAATTTTAAAAACTTAAAGTGGTACCTCTCTCTTTTATAATCCACACTCCCCAAAAATATTAGTCAAGAGAGTTTTCTTCTTTCGTGGTAGGCGATACTTTTTTTTCACCAAATTTTCATAGAATATAAAGTCAAGACTCGATAAAAATGAGACGAATATAAAAGTGAAACAAATGAATGCTATAACACAACTGATCTTTAGTAGAGCAAGGATTTGATTTTTCATCACAAATGAAGATGATAACCCTCAAATAAGTATAAAATAGTAATTTTTATCAATTAAAAAATTATAAACCATAATTTTAGTTTATATGTCTCCAATGTATCGTGTCCTACATGCCGTGTCCGTGCTCCGTGTCGGTGTCCGTGTTTCATTGGTGACAACAAGTCTGCAATTAACATAGCGCATTGCCGCGTAAGGGAATTAAGCATATAGAAGTGGATCGATTTTTAATCAAAAAGAATCTAGACAGTGGTCTAATCTGCATCCCTACATATCAACAAATGAGCAACTTGTGGACATCCTCGCCAAGTGGCTTCCTAGCCCAGTATTCGGCGAATCATGAGCAAGCTGGGAATGGATGAGATTAGCACACCAGGTTGTAGTGTAGTGTTGACATATCCTCAACAATTTGGTTGAAGATTTGTAGGATTTGATTGGAGATTTGATGGATTTGATTGACTCAATAATCAAGGGAACTATTGGGCATCTAATGGATTTTATTGATTGGGGAATTAAGGGAACTATTCTTGCTTTAAACCATGATTGTATAGTTGTAGCATGATTGATTACTTTACAAAACATGTTTCTGAGATATGGCCTTCAGATTTGTAGGATATTTACCAGAGAGATTTCCTCCTTTTATGGAAATATGGATCCTAAATTGATGGCCATTGTAATGTATAATTGTGTAGTGTTTATGAAGGGAATATTTGAAAATTTCTTACCCTTCAATACAAACAAATAAGGGGGAGGTGAAACCCTATCCTGTTTCCTTTTCTTGATCCCTTGTTGCCACTCAGGGGGACATGGGACTTCAATCCTTTGAACGAAATGCAGCAAGGCAAAAGAAACCTTTCTTGTGATCTTATCATGGTAATTCTATTCATCATCCTTGAATCAGTTCCTCCCATGGTTTATTTTATCCATAACTAAGTCATTGTAGGAGTGTGACTTGCTTGACATCGCAAATCCCAAGTTTGACTATAAGGAACTGATTTAAAACTAATTGTATTAGTGTCTATGATTGATTTGGCTCTGAATTTGGTTGTTTTAGATTCAAATGCGTGTTGCCACTAGGATTTTACGATGTTTTAAATTCGACTGACATTTCAGGATTTGAAGCTATTTCATAGCATTGCCCTTTGATGTGTCACTCTATTTTCATAAATTTATTTCCTCTTCTCTTTTGAGGGATAGAATGCTTGATTTGGCTCTGAATTTGGTTGTTTTAGATTCAAATGCGTGTTGCCACTGGGATTTTACTATATTTTCAATTTGACTGACATTTTGGGATTTGGAGCTATTTCATAGCATTGCCCTTTGATGTGTCACTCTATTTTCATAGATTTATTTCCTCTTCTCTTTTGAGGGAGAGAATGAATTAGAAAGAATTCTCTGAGCATAACCTTTCATCCCCTTGTCAAAGAACATTTGGTGCAAGTTGCAATTGAATTGTATTGTTTTCAAATTTGCTTCCTATCGTAGTCTGTTTGCTCACACATCCCCTGACATTTTGCATTTGTTTTATCAAGTTGTGTTTTGTCTTCCGTCCAATGACAATCAATCTGCATGAGATGTTGAACTTCTCAGAGTAGTTCTCTGTAGGTGTGGCACAATTACAGCTTTGATAGCCATATTATAGAGAACTATGGCATCAAACTGTCTGGTTTTCATGCTGACACAATGCATATGGCACGGTTATGGGATTCTTCAAGACGAACAGAAGGTGGGTATTCCCTTGAAGCACTCACAGGTGACCAAAAGCTCATGTCTAGGAATAAGTTGCAGCAAGATGAAGATCTGATCGGTAAAATATCTATGAAAACCATATTTGGCAGGAGAAAGGTGAAAAAAGATGGATCGCTTGGCAAAATTATCACTGTTCCTCCTATTGAAGAGCTTCAGAGGGAAGACAGAAAACCATGGATTTGTTATTCTTCTTTAGACTCCATTAGCACCTTCAAGCTCTATGAGAGCCTGAAATATGAATTGTCAACTATGCCATGGAAAATAGATGGAACAACCAATGGATACATGCTTGACTTCTATGCAAATTACTGGCGGCCATTTGGGGAGCTTCTAATGCAAATGGAGACTGAAGGGATGCTGGTTGACCGGGAGTATCTAAGGGAGATGGAGAACTTGGCTACCGCAGAGCAACAAGCTGCTGCTGGTCGTTTTTGCAATTGGGCATCTAGATATTGCCCTGATGCGAGGTATATGAATCCAAGAAGCAATGTGCAACTGAGGCATCTGTTTTTTGGTGGCATTCCAAACAGGTGGAGCCTCAGTCTTCACCTCCCTAATGACTTTGTAACCTAGTTGATATACTGGCAATATTGAAGGTTATTACATTGTTTTATTCATGTGCCACATGATTGCAAATTGTTCTAGTTTTAATTTTTAGGGTGACGGGAGTTATAGGCAACATAAAATTCTATGTAATGCTACTTTTCTAATACTATCATTGTGTGGGGCAATCAAATAACATGTACAGAAAGACAGTGTTGCAAAGATGAAATTTTCAATATGATAAATGAAATTACAATGAAAGATAATATATCGAATAGTGATATCTATAAATGTTCAAAAGTAGTAACTGTAGCAGATAAGATGAGAGAAGAACGTCTAAGGTGGTTTGGACATTTTAAACTTAACCCAAATGAAGCACATGTGAGGAACATGGGTTAGTTGTGGAGTGAGGAAAGAAAGAAAGAGATAGACAGAGAAAAATTTGGAGTGAAAACGATTTAAAATTGTCTATTTTTTTGGAAGATAATGATTAAATCGAGTAGAACAATGTAAGTAGATTCATATAGCTGACCCTATTTAATGAGATTTAAGACTTAATTGTTGCATCATTGTAAGCTATGTGAAAATCTTCTAATCATATTATCATGCAGGAACTATTACTAATACTATCGTTGATGGATGATGAATAAAGTCTGTTAGGTGTTCATTCCTCATTGGTAGCATTAATGCAAATATATGCCGAGATATATCAATGTCTCGGATTGCATTATCAATATTTTCTGATACCGTAACAATATCGTGATATGTCTCCATCCTAAGTTTTATCTAGTTGCATCTGGAGGATCCCATGCATCTAATGTTTCTGCAAATTTAACGCATTAATTCTCTTGAAATTTTAGAAAAATTTTAATTGTTTTTATCAAGTTGAAAATAGAAGTTATTTTTCGTTTCTTAGTGATCAAACTGCTGGCAAATAACACTGTTCACCATATAGATTAGAAGGGTCTTAGTGTCTTCATTCATAAACCGTTTGATCAATATGAATATTAAATCTATTGTAAGTCACCTGTTTAAAGTGCTACGCATGATCTATCTAAACAAGTTGTTACCGTTACTCTCGAGTAGACAGCTCTAGTTTCTTGAGAGGCATAGCTTATTCACTTACCTTACTGTTATTATAACAGCAAGAACCTGGATGAATGTCTTCCAAATGAGAAAACTTTCAGGGTTCCAAACGTTGATAAAGTGATTGAAGAAGGAAAGAAGAGCCCAACAAAGTTCCGCAACATTTCGTTGCACAAAATCGGTGGTACTATAAAAACTGATTTGTATACAGCAACTGGCTGGCCTTCCGTAAGTGGAGATGCTTTGAGAATTCTTGCTGGGAAGGTTTCTGCCGAATATGATTTCGGAACTGACGCTTATGATTTCGAGTCAGTTGATAGTTCAGAAACAGTAGATGAAGCGTTCAATACATCTGCTTATGGAACAGCTTTTGCTGCATTTGGGGAGGGCAGGGAAGGGATTGAGGCTTGCCATGCGGTGGCTGCTTTATGTGAAGTTTGCTCAATTGATTCACTGATTTCAAATTTCATCCTCCCTTTGCAGGTAACCATGACTCAATCAGTTCATTTCAACATTCTTCTGTCAGAAAATAAATTAAAATTAAAATCTTTCAGCCATTCTTCTTTGAGCTTTTCAGTGTCCCGTTTATATGTAGTCTGAAGGTATCTCTTCTTATATGGATCAGGGCAGTCATGTGGCTGGAAAGAATGGGCGCGTTCACTGCTCCCTGAATATAAATACCGAAACTGGCCGTTTGTCTGCTAGGAGACCGAACTTACAGGTAGCCTTCTGCTTCTGGTATTAAAAATTTCTATCGATTGATAACTTGAAGGATCATTCACGATAAAGTCTGTGAGCGGATATGTTATCTGTCAAACATTGTTGGTGTTTGGTGAATTGAGTCCTGGATTTGTAGTATAGCATATGAGCTAAGCTATACTCATACTATAAGCCACTACAAGTTTATCGAAAAGTGTGTTCTGGCATCTTTTATGGGGCCTGCTCAATAGAAAAATAGATAAAGAAGAAGAGACTATTCAGCAAGTATGATAACGCATTTTTTGAAGAATTGTAGTGAATTTGTAGTAAGAATTGTATTTTTCATTGTCTGAGTTGAGCTTTCCTTCTTAGTTTTCTCTAAAGAAGTATTAACATTTCTCATGCAATCTGGATCTGATGCCAAAATCTGTGGTTACTGGACAAAATTTTAAGAGCATTCTGAAGCAGCCAGTGATGCCACGCCCTGAGATGCTGAATTCTGTGGGAACTAATTGTAGCATAACCATATCTTAAAATCCTGTGGAAATATTGTCTTCTTTTTTTTTTTTAATTGGACGTCTCATTTCAGAGCATGCTAATTCAGTGGATTTCACTGTTAGATGTGGTTGTGCTATAGGTTGTTTTTTAAAGAATAACTGATACCTATGGAACACAATTTACGCAGATCATCCATCAAATTAAAGCAGTGGAGACAAGGATGAGTATTGTATTTATGTTGGTCGTAGCTTTATTGGTATTGGCCTTATTAGGTGATATGTATCGATATCTGATGTATTGATTCAAGGTTTTTTCTAAATCAAAACCTTGGAGGAAATATCAGCCTATATAACAAAAAATATATATTGCTTTCATGGAATGAAATATCGGTATCTAGTCTCTTAATACCTTGACAAAATCAAAATGTTACCACATTGATCAATATGCCCAATATATCCCTGCTAGACTCCAATTTACAAAAAAAATATTGTAGTGATATGTAACCCTTGATATGGCTACAAGTGATGCTAATATTTTCTTCCATATTCGCAATATATTGACTAATACGATGATATATTGCTATTTTGTCTCAATATCGAGAAATATTGATTTCGGGGGAACCCGATACAGATATATTGGCCCATATTTTGTATGTTAGCTAATATTTAATTCCATGTGTGGAGTATCCTTTAATCCATTATTTATATCAGTCATGATATGCATAGATTGGATCCTGATGTTGTTTCAATTACATCAGAATCAACCTGCTCTGGAGAAGGACCGATATAAGATCCGCCAGGCATTCATAGCTGCCCCTGGAAAGTCTCTTATTGTTGCTGATTACGGACAGGTTTATATTTTATTCTTCTGGGTTTGTTTTCATCCATCTTTGATGCGATTCCAAGGCAGTTTTTCTATTTAGGCTGATGAAGATAAGCATTATTATATTTATCACAGCTTGAACTCAGGATTCTTGCACATCTGGCTGACTGTAAGAGCATGAAGGAAGCGTTCAAAGCTGGTGGAGATTTCCATTCAAGAACTGCAATGAATATGTATCCGTATATCAGTGAAGCAGTCAAACGAAAGCAAGTTCTTCTGGAGTGGCATCCTCTACCTGGTCAAGATAAACCTCCAGTGCCTCTACTCAAGGTTTGTGAAATCTTTTTTTAAATTGTGTGAGAAAAATGCTACTGTTTATATGGATGAAAATATTGGTATTGGTTACGACAATATCGGTATTAGACAAATTGGGCCATACATATATGTATCGGACATTTCATGAGAGAAAAATTATAAGAATTGTAAGTTGATAGGAAAATATCGATTGATATATCGGCCAAATATCAGTCATATTGTCTGATACTGTGAATATTGATGATATATTTCGATATTGTCACGGCATTGGAACCAATGGCCCCAATTTACCTATACTTGTTGGCTAATATTTTTATCTATACTATTGTTACTATAAGTTTATTTCACTTCTATGAAAAGTATGATGTGGCACTTGTTGAATGGTTTCTTTTTCTTTATATTTTTTAAGTAGGCCCATATCATAGGTGCCTTATAGTCTTTTTCAGTAAAATTGTAGTGAACTTGTTATGTGAGCACTGTTACTCGTCTTGCACTGTCGATGCAAATGGCCCAACATGCCAAATGCCTTTTCACTTTTTCACTCAAAAACTACTATTTGAGTAGGCTATGAGAACTTTTCAGAGGTTTCTTATGAAACATGTTTCTATCTTGTGAGTATTGATAGGCTTTTTGACATCAATGCTTAGGCAAAAATAAATGTTTTTCATTATTAGTGGTGTCTTTCCAATTTTCCCTAGAATGTAGAGATTTCATTGGAATGGTGATACAGGGGTGATAATTTATGTAACTCAATGTTATAGATCTTATTGGAATTGGCACGTGAATTGAGCAAAATTTTGCAAAGGAATAGCCCCCTTGTTTATTGCGAAAAGATAGGAAAACATTTATTTGAACACATATTGGTATTACACATGTCAGACATATGTATAGGTGTCGGATAGATCTATTGGAAGAAAATAAATTTATGAAATCGTAAGTTGATAAATATTGTTATAATATTAGGAAATGTCGGTATACATATTGAGTGAGATTTACATATATGGTTTGGATTAATTATAACATAGCCTTGAGTGGTTTAACGTACCTTTTGAGTATAACAAGGCTTGGATTGACCTAAAATATTTATTTTATACAACCTATCATATTTTTATCTCAATTATCAGGTCTTTATGGAATGGTAGCAAAGCTACTTTGTCACCCGCTATGGATAAAAAGTATCAATTGATATATACTGGTATGGGGTGCCTCTAATACCGATATTTCTTGATATCATGGTAAAATTACAATATATTGTTATATTAGCAATATATTGTTATATATTAACCGATATTTGTATATTAGCTTTTGATTCTTAGAATTTTTTTTCTTTTGATATATTCGATACTGATATATTGTTCGATATTTCTCATATCAATGTAGCTGCTATTGATGCCAATGTCGATATTTTCATCCATGTCACCGATTGCTATTAAATTACCACCCCAAGTCAAACCAGTGCTTGTTTATCTTATATAAGGTTAGAAAGCCTCTTTTCCAACATTATTTCCCTTCAAGTGGTGATAGAATTGGGTTTATATGGATTCAAATATGAGACAAAGAGGCAGAAATCTCTATATTTAGGTATATCAGAAGACACAATTCTTGAAATTATTTCCATAGTGTTGAATTGCAACACATTGATAATAGCATATCATGCATAGAATGAAATATCACCCGATGTAAATCGGCATTAGCCCATTAGCCCACCGATCTGATATATCCAGTCTCGTGACAAAATCGCCTAATATTGGTTGGTATTTTTTTGATAGGTTCTGATTCACAAAAAAATTGTGGCTAATATTTTGGGTGTAGGTATATCTTCCAATATTGCCAATGCTATTATGGTTACAGCCAACAATGATTTCGACATCGATATGGTCACATTTTGAAACCGATATTTTTGTCCATGGTATCATGTTGAATGTTCACACCAACCCAGAACTGCTGACGACTCTAAAGTCATCCCTGGCTATGTTGTGGAGAGAAACTCGGTGAAATAATCCTTTTTTAACAATGATTTGACAAAATAAAATATGTGAACTTTAGTTTGAACTGTGAGCTTATGCATCTGATTTGAATTCGATATTAGTTTCCGCTTTCACATTCCTCATTATAAATCATTTGCAAATATTTTTTTAGGATACTTTTGCTTCTGAAAGAAGGAAAGCTAAAATGCTCAATTTTTCAATTGCGTATGGGAAGACACCGGTGGGTCTTGCACGGGACTGGAAGGTATTTGCTTCATTCTTTTCTCTGTGTGTATACAATAACAAAGCCTTAAGTCCCATTGAGTGAGGTTGGCTATATTAATCAGTTGGTACCGTTCTACTTGATTTAATGTAATATTTTTTGAGAGTAAAAGCTAATTTAAATATATTTTTGTCACCTCACTTCATGTTTTCCTTAGTGTACTTCGTTTCTTTCCTCAAACCACAGCAAACTCACATTTTATCGCAACTACTTTATTTGGCCTACATTTTAAGTATCTAAAATACCTTAGATGTTATTTTTTTTTATCATCTTCCTAGACCAACTTTTTTAAGTGTGCATTTGCCTATAAATATTTATTTTGGGGATTTTAATTCCAAATTCAACCAATTAAAACTCTCTCTCTCTCCCTCCGGCTAGGTTTCTGTGAAGGAAGCAAGGGAAACAGTTGATCTCTGGTACAAAGACAGGAAGGAGGTTCGGAAATGGCAAGAACAGCGGAAGAAGGAAGCCGTTGAAAGTAGTTGTGTCTACACATTGCTAGGAAGGGCCCGCCGCTTCCCTTCTATAACTTGTGCTACTTCCCAACAGCAGCGTGGTCACATTGAGCGTGCTGCTATCAATACTCCGGTCCAGGTAATAGCCCCTTCACCAATAAGTATATTTATATGGTTAGTACAATACGAAAAGAAGTTAGAAGGAAGTCTAATAATAATAACAGTGAAAACTTCTCTTTTGGGATTGCAATTTTGCCTTGCCCTACTCCGAAACTTCAAGTTTAATCCGCCCTGGGCATGGACGGTGTTGGGTCACCCTGCCTTGATATGTGGAACTTTTTTTGAAAATTATATTTAGACTTATATATATTTTTTATTTTATTAAATATGTAAAATTTATTTATATCAATGTGAAATTTTGCCCTGCCTTGCTCCAAACCTTTGAAATTTATCCACCCGCCTCCGTAAATATAGTAGGGCCGGGGCAAATTTTGGGTTGCCCCGCCTCAATAAGGGGATTTCTTTTTTTAAATGTAGCTTTGTATAATATTTTTATTTTATATAAATATGTGAAACTTGTCAATGTTATGCTCATGTTTAAATATTTATTATTTACTAATTATATTCAATAAATACTGTGGTATATGATATATAATAATAATAATAATAATTAATTTTTACTAACCTTGAAAAACATAAAAATTTAAATATTTTTAATGGGGCGACCAGACTCCCTGTTCCTGCCTGTAAAGATAATGGAAGGTTTCAGGTCTCCCACACTCGCCCTGATTTTACATATACTTTTAAAACTTTTATGCATGGAAACTTGTTTATATTAATGTTAAGATTTTCTTTTCAGATATCTTCTAATAATATTCAAAAATATAAATATATATTGACATATGACATATAACTATAATATTAAATTCTTTAATAATTTTGAAATATAAAAGATGAAATACTTTTAAATGCAAATTACCATCCCTGCTGCACCGGCCCCAAACTTCAATTCCTCGGCTTGATTTTCATTGGGGCAGGGATGATAACTGGAAAAACCACCCATCCCTGCCCTGCTTGCCTGCCTGCTCCACCTCTCCCAGTTGCATCCCTATAGCCCTAAAATGTCTCCTAAGTAGGAATTTTCTTTCATATATCATGCCTCGTGTGCATGCATTGTTTTCTTACTGCTTGTTCGAATGAGTTTGACAGGGTAGTGCTGCCGATGTTGCCATGTGTGCGATGCTGAAATTATCTGAAAATAAGCGTCTCAATGAGCTTGGATGGAAGCTACTTTTGCAGGTAAATTTGGCATGTGGCCTCTCTTTATGTAATTTTGATTAGTATTTTGACTGCCCCTATGAAAATTAAATTCTGCCTGTATACCCGAAAACAATTGCCATCATACCTGTAAACTGACACTTTTGCCCCCTCGGAAATCAGGTCCATGATGAAGTAATACTCGAAGGACCAACAGAATCAGCAGAAGAGGCTAAGAGTCTCGTGGTCAAATGCATGTCCAAACCCTTCAAGGGCGCCCATATTCTCGACGTTGACTTAGTAGTCGATGCCAAGTGTGCTCAAAATTGGTACTCTGCCAAGTAATCACTCATCTATACACGGATTTGGTTTGATTGTGTTCAATTTGGGGCGGCACGGGTTAAGAAAATCCCACCATGTGGCTGCTGCTGTTATGTGGGTTTGATCTAAACGGTGGCGGATCTACTGTGGCTGCATCCTTTGATGCAGTCGGAGCAGCAGTTGCTGATGATAGTGGGCGGCCGAGACAGTGGCTTCTGAGAGCATGCTAGAGAGCTGGCATTGTAAATAATGTCATTTAAGTATCTTGATAGAACTTTTCTCGTTTTACTAGTATTGGTTGTGGCCACACTGGCGGTGACATGGTGGAGATCTTGCTGTTTTAGTCTTCTGTGGTGTAATTTTTAGGCACTAAGAAAATTGGGTCTCTCACCATTTCAGCCGTTGGATTGTAAATCAGTGGATCATCGGCAGCAGGAAGTCTTGAACTGAAACCAGCAAATTTAGTGCTGAGCTTGGCCATATGCATATTGTGTTAGTTGTGCTTAATGGCTCGAGTTTACACGGTCTGCGTGGTTGAAATCTGCCAATTTTTAACAAAAAAAAAAAGGGGGGCTAAATTTTTAGCAAATTCAAAGGATAATAAAATAATTTTTTAAAATGATTTATTTGTGATCATAAAGAGTAATTTTCACAGTTATTTTAAATATGGTTTGTAGGTAATTTTTGAGATTTCAGGGAGATAAGAATGGCTCAATAGACTTCTGAGTACACTTTTGAAACAAATTTAAATAATTTTTTTGATTTGATTTTAAGATTAGTTTTATTTGTGTTCTCTGCCTTTTTTCTGCAGATTTACCTTAAAACTTGAAGTGGGTTTAACCTTCATAAATTATTATGTTTGACAATGAGAATCAATGTCACTTGATGTAAG
The DNA here is from genome assembly GCA_033239525.1 of Nepenthes gracilis. Classification (NCBI taxonomy): domain Eukaryota; kingdom Viridiplantae; phylum Streptophyta; class Magnoliopsida; order Caryophyllales; family Nepenthaceae; genus Nepenthes; species Nepenthes gracilis. The sequence goes on along the minus strand of BSYO01000027.1, from coordinate 13,867,347 downwards.
GATGTTATTAAGATCTTTTCAATTAGAAATTTTAATATTCACAGTGACAAGGTTTAAAAAGCTATTTTATTCTGAAAAAAAAACTATACTTTATAGATTATACTTTGTTTTCAGTATATTAGAAAGATACTAATTGAAAATTATTTGAAGAGTACTATCAGAATTCTCATTAACCCAGAATTTGAATATTCACAGTGATAAAGTTTAGAAGGGTATGTACTATACATTTTAGAAAGTATTTTTTTTTTAAAAAAACTATAATTTATATCTTACTTACATAAAATCTCAATTAACCTCCTTTCCCAAAAATAAATAAATAAATAAATAAATTGTCAAGGCTTCTAACAGTCTGAAAACTCAGGATCCAAGCATTTATGAGCTAGAAACATTGGAGAATCTACCAAATCAATAAATTGGCAGAAAACAATACTAAATTAATGTTATGATACTATAAGAAACAATCAGACCACATCCATTAGCCATCTTTGGAACATCTACTGATAACATCATTGGTTCATCCATTATTTTTTCACAACCCACTAATATTGATGGATGAATGAGATGCTACGTCACCAATAATGTTACAAGGGTGACTAAAGGGTATCTTTGTAACGCCACCATAATTTGGCAGAAAGGTTTTTCATATGCCACAGTAAAATTCATAGTAAAGAAAGCCTCTCTGCTGCAGGATATCTTCAAAAGCATTTTAACAAATGAACAATCTTTACATCACACTAAAACTCATGATTTTAGACTGAAATTTCTGGCAATTTTGATTTCCCACAAAAATTAGGGTCCAATGGGGCTAATTAGCTGCCATGGTGTTGAAGATCAATAGCCCATGCTGAAGCCAACTGCAGCATGAGTTGCACCGGTGATGCACCTTCCCAGTCCTCTGGAAGCTCAAGGGTTGAAGAAGCTTCATGCAAATTGAACAAAAGCTCCCTCTTGATTTCCATGGGAACAGCAAATACATCGGGCCCATTTTCCATCACAATTTCGACCAACTGTGGAAGCATAAGAGTAGAACCGAATATGGAAAGTATAATTTTAATGATTCTAGACAGCATAATGATTAGTTCAAAATTAATGATCAAGATATTGCTAAAAATAATAGATTTCATTACCGTTGATATATAATTCAAGAAAGTGAAGAGATCAATGATGAAGAAATATATAGGATTAACATAGATTGATCAAAATGGAGAATTACACTGAGTCTACTTTGTGACATATAATTCTAAAATTGAAAGAAAATCTTAGAAGATAGTTATCAAACTCACTATATTTTATGGATCATAATACTGGGCAATCAAAAATATATATAAAGAAAAATTAAACGTTATGGAGATGGGACGGTGCATAGCGTGGTGTTCATCCATCCATCTATTTTCACATAGACACATAAGCAAATATCTATTTTTTCTGGTTTATCTACATGCTCTACCAATGTTTGAGATATCGTGTTGTGCTAAGCTCATTTTTCTTATTAGGTCTTACCTTTTGTACTCTATGAGCATTCTGATTGCATACCATACAAGTTATCCATTATCTATATGTCATACATCTTTCATATAGGACAATCTTAGAATGCACATTAGTGTTAGACATTTGTATGATACAGATAAAACATAACCTGAAAAGAACCAGACAAAATCACTCTAGCCTAAAATAGAACCCACATAGGAAAATGACTTTCAAAAACTATTACGATAGATCGATATCAGGGCCCAAACCTTTATAAATCACTACATTACGGCTTGAAAGTCAAAAGGTTACTTGGTGATGCCAAAAGAGGCTAAGATCTAGGACCAAAAGTCTTGGGTTTAACTCCTCCCTTCCCCAAATTTAACTAGTGAAAAAACTGGGTCTCCTACTGACAGGAAACCTAATTCCCTAAGCTAATGACCTAGGATCAAAAACCCACCAATTCCACCTTCCCATTGAACCTATCAAAAAGTAGAAGTTATACATCTGCATCTTATTTTATTTTCCCCTTGCTTTTTTTTTTTTTCTATGTGAGATCATCCCAGTTATTCTTCAAGGCATATAGGGCAACTTATGTCCAGATGTTCTCACCACGCAGTATTTCATCCCGGAAAGGTGCCTACAAAGTGTTGATAATACAATAATAACAATAAAGTTTAATGTCTTGCAAGGTAAGATCCGACTATATGAATTTGCTTTTATCATTCTAATTGATTTGGTACAATATCCTCTTATGTAGAAACAATTTCAAATCATTTTTGTCAACCTCATTGCAATTTTGCAAGAACGAACCAATTTCAAGACTTTTAGTGGTCATAGCACATAAATTTAGGGCTTTTTCAAATTGCACAAGGAGTAACATTGCTCACTTACCCAGAACGAAAATCACTAAGTAACATTGGCAAAATGGATATCAAAAATCACGACTGTGTCATTCTCAATGGAAAAAGCCATACCTGTTGAACCCAAGACAAACAGATGTCGAACAAGTCTGGTTCCAATAAAAGCTGCAAGACTGCATTCAGAATCTCATTTGCCGTCTCATTCGAGAGTTGATCAAGTACAGGGCCCGATCTCTCCATTAGCTTGATGAGCAAGAAATCATCCCCTGTGGAGACAACTTCAGCATACGCCGAATCCACATCGCCTACATGAATAGCATCCATTGCGTTCCTCCAAGAAGTCCAGAGTGGGTCCCGCTCTTGGTCAGTATTGTCATTGCCCATTGCTTCTGCAGTTGCTTCTGCGACAGCTATCTGGGCAGTTCGAGCTGTTCCATTATCTTCCCCAGCCACCCGAATTGCTTCTAGTGTAGCTTCATCCTTTGAAGCCTGCCAAACACTTCTTGCAGATGGACCCTCGCCCAGTCTAATAGGTCCCACGCCTTTATCCCATGCTCTTCGGCGACCGATTTGATCACTTTCATTATCAGATCTTGGCGATCGATTGTCCATATGATTACTGCCCAATTCTCTTCTATTTATAGAAGCACCATTGGAGTGATAATCCCGAGATTCAGGTAGCTCAAATCTCCAAGATGTTCCTCTTGCCCTTGCGATTGAAGAAATACGATCAGTTGGGGGAAGTCTATCCCCAAAAGGAATCCTCCCATCACCAGCCCTTCCTGACTTAGCGTAGTCAAACAAGCCATTATATCGGCTTATCGGCCTAATGCTAGATCCTTCAAATCCTGACATCAGAACACTGCCTCTTCTGCCTGATGATACTGACAAATCTTGTGCCATGTCTTCAACCACCCTCTCAAGTCCTCTTACCCTGTTCTCTAAAGTTACCATGCTGTCATGAGACCCACCCATGAAGTCCTGACACAGAAGGAATTTCGGTTAGGATAAATAGCTAGAACATTCATCTTCATGGAAAAAAATATTAGCTGATATACAAAATATCGACTAATATATATCGTTACCCGCTCTCCCCCCCCCAAATATCGTGATAAAATCACAATATGTCATTATACCAACAATATATCAGCTGATTCACATGACACCAGCCGCATGAACGTTTTGATTTGCAAAAACATTTGCATCCGATGTGCTTGATACTAATGAATATGACCCGATACAGCTGCAACCAATGCCAATATTGTCATCCATGTTATGTAAAAACTTTATGAGATTTAAACTGTTTACAAATCATTAAAATTATCATATTATTTTACTATTTCATACTGTGGATTTAAGCATTTATAACTTACATGAATCTATACTCAAAGTTCTTTTCGTGAAAAACTCAGAATCGGTTTCTCCCCTTTTACTTGTATCTCCTTTCTTCATTAGAGTAATAGAATTTGTGTTTAGAGTTCAATTATGTATAATTTTTCAGGAGGACTCTTTAAACTCAAAATAATAAAAAGTTAAGAAACTTCCTCTATTTTTCATATGAAAACTGTGCCACATTATGCAGAAAAACTGCTACTCATTATCCTAAACAAGCGACGGGCACTTCTATCATTTATATTATAGGAAGAGGACTTATTCCTTAATTGCAAAAATATCCTTTTCATCAAAGATTGGATATGAAGAAATAACTTCTCTAATAAAAATATAACAAAACCGTATGGATAGTGACCTTCAACCATTTCAATAGATTACCAAATATATATTATGTCATGTGGAACAATTCAAATATATTAATCTTTGTAAGGAGATTGTTTGAGGAGGCACCTGCAACATATTCATCAGATGAGCTTGTTGTCTCTCCAAGTGCAGCAACTGTCTCTGAATAGCTATCCAATTTCCTTTATTAGTCATGAAAGATCCTTCAGACTGACCATCAGCTTTAGAAAAACCCAAATTCCTATCATCAATATCAAATGCTCTTGTTCTTAGATCTTTTCCATTCACCCTAGCATTGACCCATCGATCCCGAGCAAAATTATCGAGATCACGTTGTTTGGAATGTAAACTGGTGAATCCTTTGCCAGTATTGCCCCTAGTATGTGCATGATCTTGCTCTGTCGCATCCTCCTGAGAGTTTGAAGAAGTAAGACATTTACGTGGGACAATGACTTCCACAGGCAACTCACCCGAGCCCCTTGTTTCGAGTTTTTGAAAGAACTCAGGGTTCAATTCTTTGTCAGTTAAAGCAGGTGCCTTTTTCTTCAATATCCCTACTGTTTTGTCTGAAATAGTTCCATTCTTCATTTTTCCGTCAGAATCAGCAATGGAGGAATCCGTATTTGATAAATCCTTACCCACAGATGAAACTTTGCTCTCAAAGGAGTCTGCAGCTTTTTTGTTAGTCTTATCAGATGATTCACCAGATCCACGATTTTCAGCATCTAATTCACAAATACGATGAATAATTGTCACAAATTATTTAACGGAAACAAAACAATCATTAGTTTAATGACATCTTTACCAAGAGATGAAGCATTTTGTTCATCAGAGGCTCCATCTACTGCTTTTCCTGCAATCCGCTTCCACAGCTGCAATGCCTCTGTTATACTGTCTCTAACAGGCTTTATCTGATACAGTACACAAAGAAATGATCAAGTTTCTCATTGTAAATTGTCAGGACTTGGATAATTTTGTTCAAGAATATTCATCATTAGGATGTACACAATGAGTGTTGTTAAGGTGAATCCAAATTTTTAAACTCCATATGAACCCAATGATCAAAATTAAAAGTTCAATTGATGAGTAGTTGAGATTAAATAGACATTGAAATCACTTTATACAATCTCCATGGTGTATATATATATATATATATATATATATATATTTCAATTTTATTTTAGCTGTTGGGTTCACAGGGAGCCTAAATAATTGAAATCACAATAATAGATGTCATACACAAACTAAAGATAAAATGTTCTCTCTCTCTCTCTCTCTCTCTCTCTCTCTCTATATATATATATATATATCTCACACACATCTTCAGTATGGTAGAAGATGCTAAAAATTATATACAAAGGAAGAATAACTACCCCCGCTCCTTAAAGGGAGGGGACAAGCACTTCTTTACAGCGTAACCCAGGCACACCAAAGTGAACTCAACATCCAAGAGGGAGAAAAATAAAATTTATAGGAAATTACACTAAAAGTTCACCTCTGCAATCCAAGGAAGCTGGGATATCAAAGCATATAAGCCAAATGATAGCTTCTCACATTTTCCCTTAGAATGAATATGGGGGGTTACCTTAGTGAATCATTGAAGGAAAGATGATTTCCACTTATCATATGGTGGAGTATATACTAGAACAATGTCAATTTTGTTTTCTTTTTTTTTTTTTTCAATTTGAACCCACTATTTTAACGAGAGAAAGAAACAGAAAGTAAGTGTCAAATGGTAAGTTATACATGAGAATTTAGTTTTTTTTTGTCCAAGATTTCAAAGTAAATCATCATGAGAAAGCAACATAGAAAGCTGGGAACGAACAAACGACTTCAAGTTCGCATCAGCCAGATGCAGAACTACACTATTTTCAAATAGGTTCTTCCCAAAGTGGTGACTAGTAAACCAAGGAACTTTGGTTGTGAAGCATTTTTTTTCTTTTCTCTGTAAGTGATTGTGAAGCAATTTTATCTAATCTCTATAGGCTGTAATATTTGCCTATTGAGAACAAATCTTTGATCCACACTGCATAGAGCATAATGCAGTTTGAATTCTTCCATTGACTGGTGAACAATGCCCTAACAAAAATACCTTTTACTCTCCATCATACCTAAACCCACACTATAAGCAAAAAAGGAGGTACAATGCAACCCATGAGTCATAAGTGGTGAACAATGGGGCAAGAATAAGAATGAAAACCATAGAAACTATGATTGTTGACTTTAATACGGGGTCTCTGAAGAGTTATGGAACTTTTTTTCATGGCTACACAGAAGGATGGAATTGCTTTTTCACCTTAAGTTGGTTCCCAATGTTTATCATACAACATCACTTCACCTCCAAATGTAGGTCTACCTCCTCAATTCTTATGTCACCATCAAATATATACGTAAGACTTATAGTACATTATCAACTTCTTATATATGTAAGACTTATAGTACATTATCAACTTCCTATAGGATGAAATAAATTTTAGACATGACCATATGCCATTTAAGGGTAAGGAAAATTTATCAAATATATATCCAGAATGCAAAATACTAGCAATGCACCTCATAATACCGCAGTGATCTACCAGAAGTGCGACCATGATGACATGGTAGGACAAACTAGCTGCATGTACCAATTCCATCAAAATGCATGTATGCCAAAGCAGTCATGATCTATTCTAATTTCTATGTCATATTTCAAGAAGCTGCCATGCATAAAAGCCCATTTGCATGGTAAGACAACAAGCATTGTTTAAGTTCTCGGCACCTGACCAAGAAAAATTTTGATGTCTGCAAGGTGGGACAAAGAGCCCATAAATGACAAAAAGACAAATCTCACAAAGCATGCCACAAAGGAGTTGCTTGAAGAGAGCAGAAGGCTCAAGATATAAATGGATATGGAATAAGGTTCCAGTAAGGTACCTTGTCAAAACGACAAGCCTCAAGAGCAGTCAAGGTAGAAGTTGCTCCATCTTTAATTAATTCGCTTGAATGCAAAGCTAAGGCAGTCAATGTATCAGCAGCAGCCTTACGAGTAGCCCAGTCTGTACTAGCAAGACATTCATGGATGCTTTGCAACAAAGGCTCCAAGCTTTGAGGTGCAATGGCCCCTATCTAAAATTAGGTACATTAAACAGAACAGCATTTACTATGAAATGAATAACTGAACACCAAGGCAGTGTAGCTATAAATGTAGGACAGTTTAGCAATTTTTGGATTATTAACTACACGAACTAATCTAGAAATTAGGAAATCCAAATCAACTCTAAACGATGAAAAATAACATCTTGGTTATCAATGTTCACAATCATTCTAAACAATTTCCTTGCAAGGAGCATACATATACATACTAAAACAAAATGATCTATTACGACATCACGTCATAAAGTAATCATTATTGATTTGGGGGACATTTTTCTACGAGCAGCATTAGAGGAACTAACATGATTAACATATCAAAGTTTAATCTAACCTGGGATAGACCTGCTACAACAGATAACAATGCCGATCTCGCCATGAAGTTTGGGCTGTTCAAGTACTTGCAGAGCTTAGGACACAGCTTCTGGAAAGCGGAAACAGGTGGATTCTTGGCGCATTCCACCACTCTCCCCAAGCAAATTGCTGCACCCACCTGAACCCCCTTGCTATTCTCTCCCATTGCGTCAAACAATGGCCTCACAAACAGTGAAACCACGCCATTTTCGGAGTCACCCTTCACATAAACCGCCGACAACGACCCCATGGCTTCACAACACGCGTCCCTAACCCCCGAATCTGGGTCCCTGAGCCTCTTAGCAATGTGGGCAACGATCTTGACGAGGTGGGTGGACGTGGAGTCAGGGTGGGAGTCGCAGAGGACGGCGAGGAGGCGAAGGGATTCCTTCTTGACGGCGGGTTTGGGGTCGGAGGATGAGGCGTCGAAGAGACAGTTTATGAGCATCGGGACGGCATCGTGTTGGAGGTGTTGGATGATGGCCTCGAGCTCTTCGATGGCGATCTGGTGGGTGTCTCGGTCCGAAAGCTTGGACAGAGAATTGAGGATTCTTTGCTTGAGCTCGACCATGGCGAGATGTGAGGAAAGAGAAGAAGACGAAGATCTTGCTAATGGAGTTGATTGGTTTTGAGCTTTTGTGGGTTTTGATGATTTGGGTCCTTGTGAACCCATTGCTCTAAATTTGCTGCAAATGTGGAAAATACAGAGAGAAAGAGTAGAAGCACAGAAATTAGGTTCTGGGACGAGATCAACCGGATAGTAGTTGAAAGACGCAGTGTAGCTTCAGGGGTATGAGATAGACGGAGGACGCAGATGAATGTAGCTAGAAACAGCGAGATGGAGGTAACGGTGAAAGGAGGGAGACGAGTTGCAGAAGGTAAAGAGAGAAGAAGAGTGAAACACAAGATTAGTGGGGTTGGGCGGTCGCCAACCATGAAAGGAGAAAAGGAGCTACTCAATCATGATGATTCATGAGAAGCTGATCGAGACTCATGAGATCTGTGAACCAGTGAAATTACTTGCGGGCGAGTAGATCTCATGAATTTTACATTTCAAATTTTGAATGAATGTTGTGGGAGAGGCTCCCACTGAAGAACTGCGATTGAAATTAAAAATAAATTAAATAAAATAAAATAAATAAAATAAATAAAATAAAAATTATTATATTTGTTTAATTGATTAATAAATATATTCAAATATTTATTTGAATTTAATATATAAGTTTATTTATAATTAAATATCGATAATTTTATAAAATATTATCATATTTCATTGGACACTTACTCAAAAATATTTTCTAAAAATTGTCCGTACAAAAATAATTTTGAAAAAAATTATAAATATTATTTTTTTGTAATTTATTATTATTTATTATTTTTAACTTTTATATTACTATTGACTTTATACAATGCTTTTTATACTGCAAATTCTAAAATTATTAAATAATATTTATTTATTTATTTTTAATATAAAAAGATTATTTTTATAAATTAAATAATTTTAATACTGTAACTTTTATGTACCCAATAACCCACCTCTTAGAAAGATGAAAATATTTATTTTTTTAATCTCAACCATATATTTTAATATAAATAATTATATTTTAACTATATTTTAAAAAATTAAAATTAATTATTTTAAATTAATTAAATTATAATTATCAATTTAAAAATAAATAATCAATATAAAAAAATCTTTCTAATAAAAATTAATAAGTTTTATAATAAATAAATAAAATATTATATTACTTAGAAAAATTTTAAAAATGTCCATTAGATATTCTGAATTTATTTATGACATTGTTAATTTTAGAAAAATTTAAATAAAAGAAATTAATAGGGGAAAAAATAAAATGGAGAAAATAAAAATATTAACATTTTTTTATTTGTTTGGATGATGATAAATCACATGTAAAATTGAAGTTAATTTCTAATAAAAATATTTTCTTTATTTAATTGTTAAAAAATAAAAAAATTACATAAACTTAATATTCTTAATAATAGGTTTCTTTTACATTTTTCATTATTCATATATTTTTTATAATTTTTCTTGTAACCTAAAATCAAATTAAAAAAAAACCCTTTTTTTTTATACAAAAGATCAAATACTTTGACAACATTAGAGCCATAAAATATTTATAATTTAAATTGAATAGATTTAAATAGATCAATATATATTTTTATTAATAATTTTATATTTATATAAAAATATCTACAAATATAAAATATTTTAAAAATTATAATATTTTAATTAAAATATTATCTAAACATATATTAAAATAAAAAATTTTATATTAAAAAATTATTAATTATACAAAAATATAATTTATTAAAAATTAACCTTTTAAACTTAGTATTTATTTGAAATAAAAAACTCATTATCCGAGCCAACTGAGCTGATCACTTTTGCTAGTAATCATACCAAACCTAAAATAATAATCAGACCTAACTTTTTAACCATATCAATTCATAACATTAATACACCCGAGCATTGAAGGTCCAAAAAATATCAGCCATACAGCCGTAACTATATTTCTCCATCGACGGTCTTGTATCACCATTTATATAGACCCATCAGTATAAATATCATCTGCATCTAGAATATCGTATATTTTTAAAGAAACTCATACAATTCTAAAAAGGGTTGAAAGTCCGGGTCCTTGTCACATTGTCATCATATTTTATTTATCTTAAAATAACTATCTTATTCTTACTTTACTCCATTCCAAAACCTAAACAGCAGATTTCAAAAAATGGGTATTGAAAACAGCAGAAGGGAAACATGATACAGCATCAGAAGAAGAGGCGACAGAACAACATTAATAATGCAGAAAATTTCAAATTAGACAGCCACAGGTACAACAGTTTTTGAGGGCAAAACGTGCAGTGCCAAGCAATGTGCCCCCCTCACAGAAAAGCCTTCTGATCTTCAAGATTTAGCAAAATCATATCGTCAATGGGGACAAACTATGTGAATCGAGCTGTGGCACTCGAAATAAAATAAAATGAAATAAAAAAGCTAACTATCGAGACCAATAGGTCCCACGAGAAACCGAGGGCTGCATCTTTAGCGAAGGAGCCAGCTGCTGAGGCCTATCACCCGGCCGAGTTCTCGTGCAGCAGCACGTATTCTCGGCTGCAAAAAAGGAACAAAATCAAGTGATGCAAGACAAGGTAGTAAATGATCAAATGACAATGCAGCAAGAACACCACCACCATCAGAGATTTGAAAGTGTCTTTTTGTGCTGCAACTTGCTAGGCAACATGGCATTTATCTATTCATTTAATTTTATGTCGGCATGATAGCGTGAATAAATAGATGAGATGTCACGTCATTCAAGAATATCCCAAAGGTGTCTAAAAGATATTTATCGCTACTTCTTGATGGAAACGGTCTAGAGATACCCTTTAGCTTCTTTTCGAACACTATTGAGTAATGTGGCATTCAACCCGTCATCTATTCTTATATATGTTCGATAGTGTGAATGAATAAATGAGATGTCACGCCATTAAGGGCGTCCCAAAGGTGAAAAGGTATCCTTAATATCACTCATTTCCTTATGCGGCCTGTTTTCCCATGTCATTCCCTAAGGTCCAGAAAGGGCCTCAGTTTTGCAATATACCTACCAATCAGAATGTGGGGTCAGATCAGAAGAAGATGCTCCCAACCTCAAATATTGAAAGACAACAGAGAAGACAACTATGATTTTTATTTTTTAAAAAAGAAAAGGACAAAAAAACGAGAAGAAATTGTGAAATGTTGAAGAAAATCCAATCAAATGGTTTTGACAGTAAGATGTCAGCACGAGGGAGCAAGAGAAAAACCAAGGCACCAAACTAGGTTTTCTGAAATCATAAAATTAGATTAGAGTTAAGAGTTGCAAAGATAAAAATGTCAAGTTGATGCGTAGACTATACTTAAAGGCAACATACTAAATAATGATATTATAAATGTTTAGAAGTTACACCAATATAAAATAAGATGAAGAACAAGGTCTAAAGTTATTCGGACACTTAAAAGTGAGCCAAATGAAGCAAATGTAAGGAAATATAAGTTAGGTGTGGTTGGCGGAAAAAAAAAAAAGGTAGGCCCATGAGAAATTCAAGTAATGTAATAAAAATAATTTAAAATTACTTCTACTCTTAAAAGATATTACACTAAATCGAGTAAAATTACAAAAGCAAATTCATAAAGCTGACTCTACTTAGTAAGACTTGAGACTTTATTGTTATTATTGTATCAAACAAGAGCAAGGACAGGCAAATAAGGAACCAACTCATCCATCTACCACAACTCAACAATCAGTGATCCCAACTTATTAATGAGCAATGCAACTAGAATATAATCAAACTGGTACAAAAAATAAGTATTATAGATTTGATAACGTTAAGATTAATGTGTAAATTTACATTAAAAGATAAAATAGTAAATGATGTTATCCATAATATCATTGAACAAAATAAGCCTACCTACTATTACCAAACTTAATGGTGTCTTTTTCGAAAAGTTCATAATAACGTTGAGGCTCAATTGGATTATCCTGCAAACATAAAAGTCAGGTGTTAAATTGCCTCACGACCACAATCAGATTCATCCATTAACAATGTTGTGAAGAGAACACCTACATTGATGAACGTCTTATTAGTGCTTCCAAGGTCCATTAAGTAAGGCCTAACAAGTACAACACAGTAAATATCGTTAGCTATAATAATAATTTATGTAACATTGATGAAAATATTGGCTAACATGTAACGGAATTGGAGCCCCCACAATACCAATATATCTCAATACTGCAAATATTGCGATATAATTCTATATCGGCAGTATATCACAATATATTGGTGCATACAATTGATATATTTGTCAATACGGATACGTATTTTTCAATATACTTGATATCAATATGGCACAACCGAAACCAATATTTTCATCCATGTTATGTAGGTATCAGTATCGACATCAGTCGAGATTGTATCAAGATGTATTAGATATATCAGATACAAAACAATTTTCATGGAACAGGATAAAATAAAAAGGGGAAAATGTATCAATATATTGCCAATACAGAGACAAATAGTGATTTCATCGCAATATGGAGGTCTAATACTGATATATATTAGAATATATTTTGTATATTTGCCAATATTTCATTCAATGATCATGAATTGTCTTAGTTTTACCTCGCTTGCTTTGATATTGTACCATCCGGTTGCTCCTTTTCTACTTGCCTGGAAGAAAAAAGAAGAAATTATAGAGAACTCCGGGGCAATAATTATTCGAGAAGACATATTTCGTAATAAACATACCGAAATTGGAGGACCGCATGTTGCTTGCTACACGATGGGTGGTCTGTCGGGATATCTGCAATCCTCCTCTCTCTCCCGAAAAGGTAACAGCTCTGACGATGCACGTAAAGTGGCTCTGTTTGGGACACTCTTTTAGAACACAATCCAAAGCTAAATAAAGTAAAAGCTCCATTAACCATGAGTCCCTTTAACCATTAACATGGATAAAAATAAAGGAACAATTGTTCAAATAAACGTCATAAAGTTATTGGATATTTTCAAAAGGGGATAAATAATTGAACCAATATGCTTCTTCAAATACATATAATTGTTTGGATAAACGTGACTATTCAAAAAGAACAATTGTTCAAATAAATGTCATAAATGTTGTTGGATATTTTCAAAAAAGGAATAAATAATTGAACCGATTTGCTTGTTCAAATACATACAATTGTTCAGATAAATGTGACTGCTCAAAAAGAAATTGTTCAAACAAACATGTCCCTTTTGAAGCATTTGGAATATACATGACCATCTAACAGTAATGCAAAAAGACAGGCATATCCTTTGACTCTATCTTCTATAAAGGACACATTTGATAGAGAATAAAAAAACAAGAAAGATGTGAGATAAATAGACTCACAAATATCAGATCATTATTAGAAATTATTTACTACAGGATATAATTAATAAAGGCAAAACAATCATATTTTTGTTGGAGTACCGAGTTTGATTTCGTTACTAAAAAACACAGTCACAAATGATTTCCTTATATCCTCAAGGCAATTTGCACAAACCAGTTTACACTAGTAAGTAATATTTTAAGGAAAATGACATTTTAACACATCTTGAAACCTTATCTTTAAAATAGTATTTGATTCATCGGATGATTCTCAAAAGTCCTGACTTTTCCCAACAAATCAGGCCATAGACCACATATTTTACTGACATTTTGAAACCAAATATAAGCAACTTATCATTTGTCAACGTGAACCCTTAACTCAAAAACTACCTTGTCTTTTCTCATACAAATTCAAATTCTAATTTCCAATAAATATGCCCCTTCTTTGTGTTTCCTCGTTCCTAGTAACTTCATGTATATGCTATTTTTTGACCATCCAATACTATATAGTAAAGTTTGTTTTATAACAACTTAAAGAAATTACTAAAATAATTGCTCTAATTAAATTGATCTATAATAGAATAAAATGTGAAAAACATGTCAAGAAAAGGTTAAGATGAGTTGACTAAAATGAATAAATGCATCAGAAGATCAAGGTATCGTCAAATACATCCAAATCAAAAGGGAAATTTTATATGACAAATTGAAGAAAGTACATAACCAATAACAGGTGCATACATACTATTAACAATCACTATGTTGAGACAACATAGTGGAACCCGTGCACCGATCATGTTGAGGCTGATGTCCATGTCTATTAGCTGGTGCTGGCTAGCATATTTGGTAAAATTACTTAGCTAAATTCTAAGAGACCTAGGATCAAATCTGACAGGTAGTTGCTTCGGTGATTTTTTCTAATCAGAATACTAATACAAATTGGGAACTGATGGCTGAAAATATCAGTAAGGCAAATCTCACACATAGATGCTTCAGCGATTGTTTCCAATCAGAATACTAATACGAATTGGGAACTAATGGATGAAAATGTCAATAAGGTAGCAGTATTGTTTCTAATAAGATATATCGGATAATACATACTAATACCAAATATATCGGATAATACATATCGATACCAAATATATCAAGAAAAAAACTTATAATCACAAGTTGATAGGGCAATGCCAGCCGATAGATCGGTCAAATATCGGATACATTAACCGATATTTTAAATATCGGCGTATATATTACGATATATTTCTAATACGATGACATATCGTGATATTGTCACAACATGAGAAGATTGATACTAATACAAATTGGCTAACATTTACATCTATTTGGCATCTATTGATTCTGTTGTTCACCAGGACAGTTAGCAGCTATAAATTCAATAGTTATAGTAAGTGTTCTCGGTTGCAGAATAGGATCTTAGTACCATTTGGTTAAAAATTTTGGGGCAAGGTACATGTTTACAAAACTGAAGCCTTAAAAGTAAATTTGTAATATAACCATTGTCCCCAGCTTTCATGAGGGTTATTGTTTTCCTTTCCATAGCCAAGACCACGCCAACACGCTAAACTAACTGGGATGCCATTATGGTCCTCCCACATTTAAGGCTTTTTAGGCGAAACCAACTATCAAACTTAGATATTTGATGAATAAATGATGAATATTATATCAAATAATTTAAATGGCTATTCAATCCCCAAATCTAACCTCTAATCCTAATCGTTGGATTAACGGAGAGTCTAAAATGTGGGAGAACCTTAACATCTCTCCCATCACCATAACTGTCGATAATGCTGCTATGAACACCAGCACCACCTACTTCAACCAGCTATTGTTGAAGAGCAGCGCCAAATACAGCCTCACCGGCTACCATGGAGGCAAAATCTGGCCTCCATGACTCACTGCAATGCAATTTCCTGTAAATTGTAGAAGCCAAACATGGCCCACGATGCCAATGACCTCACAAGAGAGAGAGAGATCACAATAAATAGAGGTGAGGAGGAGAGAGAGATCAAGGCAGATATTAAGGAAATAGCTGCTTATAACATATAATTCACCCCAGACCAATGAAAGGAAAGCTTGCCACACTACTATAAGGAAGGCAGCACTATTTCTGAGAAGGGTGAGGGTATGGAAAATTGTGGAGGCAATTGCATGGTGGGGGACTAGCTTTTTTTTTTTCAATTAATTCTTTTGTTCATAAATCACACATAATTATCCTACGTTACATCTCATCCCCTTTACCTTTACCTCATTTTGATTTCTGATTTCCAAAATTTGAATCAAAAGAACCATTAAGATTAAATGGGAAAAGAAAAGACCCAATGTAGGAATTCTTTTTCCCAGCTATTAAGGAAGGATACCCCAAAACAGAGGTGGAAGGATGTCTATATTTCCCAGATATTGCATGAAAGCAAAAGATCTGAGCACATCCTTTCCTGCTGCGACAGCTGGCATTGCCTCAGCTATGGAAAATATCAGATGTATACAACTTTCACTGTACAATTCAAATGGGTTATTCCGTGGTTTAAACTTGTAACCGTTTAACTTCTAAGTAACAAGTAACTATTGTGAAAAGGTTTCCATCACACTTCACCTTACCACCATCAACATGGTTGTCCACAATATCCGATACCAAGTCTTACTGCAACTGTTGGCACAAAGTTAGCCGATACTTATTCCCCAACAAAGATGTTTCTTTTATCATTTCTTTTATAATAAGAATGTATCCAAGTCAGTTAAGAATCCAGAGCAATTCTGTCTCTGTTTGAACCGGACTCCCTACTCTAAAAAGGTAAATGCCCAAGTGATTGATAGTGATGAGAATAAAGCTTAGAGCTCTATCTTAAGTCCCAGAAAGAAACTCCCTCTGCTTTGATTCAAATTCTCATCCTTGAGTCAAGAGTTGAACATTAGCTAAAAGCCCCACAATTTCCCAAATCGAAGCCCTAAACCCCAATCAATGCCCCAAATATTATATTCATAATTGATCACATGCAAATCTAGACTAAACCATTATTCAAATCCTAGCCACAAAACTACAAGCTCCAGTCTTCCTTATCCAATCATTGATGAAAGTCTAATCATTAGAGCATCCAACACTGTTTAAAAACATAGAGAAACGTGATGAGAAGTACAAGAGTAATACCAAGTTAGCATGCTTGATATCCATTGCGTACATTTTGAAAAGATAGAAAAGAAATTCCTATGAAAATCCGGTCAAATCTCACCCGAGTTCTCCAAATTATAAGGTTAGCTTAACAATGCCACTTCCAGCTCGCCACTTAATCAATGATCCAAAGAATGGAAGATCGGGTCAAGGAATCATCCGGAAGGATGGATCAAATGCAAGTAGTAAATGAACAGAAAGACCAAAAGGTTCATGGAAATGATGAACAAGGTAAAAGCAGTAGTAGAAGACCAACCGACCATGGTGGTGACTTAATGGCATCCAGAGACAACTTTAGCATTGAAGCGAAGGACATCAATGGGGAATTCCTCAAGCTTGTAATTGCATCATCAATAATCTTAAGGAAGAAATATCCTGATTGGAAGGAACATCAAAAAGTTTGGATAACACTATGATTTTGTAAGTTCCGATTTTCTTATTAATAACAGACTTTAATAATATCTGAATTGCTGCTTCAAAGTTTATTAATCCTATGAATATAGTAAGCTTCTAATTTTCTTCTAATTTTGAAACTCTTGCTCTCAATGCAAATACATCAGTGAAATAACGCAGCCCATTCATTGAAAGATATAAATCATTGATACAAATACCAACCGATATTTATCCGTATCAGGGCCTCCCGATACCGCGACAATACCGCGAAATACCGGCCGATATTCACAATATCGGTCAATACAAGCATGTCAATTTATAATTTTTATAATTTTTTTCCTTCCAATATATTTAATATCGATACGTATTATCCAATATATACAATACCGATATAATCATAACTGATACCGATATAAATGCCAATATTTTTATCCATGCTTCAAATGAATTATTTCATCTTGGATCTCATTCCAAAATTTTCATTAGAGCCAGGAGAGTGATATAATTCAAATACCAGAAAAACAAGCCTTAATTAATAGTGCTGCAAGGAACCCCTCCAAGAGCAAGGGGGACACAAATGTGCGTGCATGTATGGTTTTCATTCAAAAGCATGCATGTATAAGTGAATGTCAAACTCCATAGTTCTCGTTTATGCGAACTAAGTTCACCTAGGAAGGTCGAGAAGTATAAATTACAGGGTTTCAAAATCTTCGTTCTGCTAGTAGTCTTCAGCTAACAGGGAAAGCTCACTGGTAAAAATAACCAAAATTCAACTTGTTGGAGGGCCAAAGTTCATGCTTTTAACCACAGTAACAACCAACGTAATGAGATGACTTTTCATTGCAGGCATCGGGAGCAAAAGATGTGTATTGCCAGCATAAGCAAGAAAAGACAAGGCAAACTGAGATTGAAACCACAAAATCATCTACCAAGAGAATATATATATATATAGCCTAATCAAGATATCCATAGCTTACCATTTAAGACTTCACCAGCCTTAAAAACATAGAGTCTCCATCTTATATCTGGTTTTCGAGCATCTGGAGGTTCAGTGAAAAGTAAAGTGATACCTGTACAACAAAGAATATCATCCATGGATGATCATAATTGGTATTAGTATTCAACATATCAAATAATACATATCTATATCAGATGTATCGGAAGGGAAAAAGTTTATGAAAATTATAACTAACATGATTATATCAATTGATATATCAGTTGTATATCACCGATATTTTAAATATTGGCCGATACATTATTATATATCACTGATACAGAACATTTATCCATGGGGGCTAACACCATCAACTGATATTGTAAATATTGACTAATATTTGCATCAATGATATCATCAAATTATAGGAACAGTGAGATTTGACAAAAGAGTGACAGAATTATTCACACTCCTTCCATATACGATAAATGCTAAATGTGTACAGGAAGGTAATCTATAAAAATAGAGTAAAAAAGCGAGGCAGAAGAAAATATCCCCCATGTCACCACCTCTATATTACTTAATCGAACTTAAACTTTAGTGGGAAAGCCTAAAACACATATTAAAACCTGCACCATGTATCCAATCGATGAGAAATTAAAAGAAACCAGTATTGAACTTTTAAAGAAATGAGTGCTCAGGCACCAATGTCGATAACCTCTCCTATCCGTGTGAATAAGAAAGGTCAATCGTATATATTTGAAAAATAAGCAAAATAGGCAAGCAAGATTGTGATTGGTGTAAATCAAGGAGAAGATTATTCCGTCTTATTTTGTTTCTTCATTTCTGTATCCATTTTCTTTATTGTAATATTTTGTTATTCTATATACTGCAGAAAAAGGGAAAGGAAAGAATTATCCCCTCCACTTCCCACATTCATACAAACCCTAGTTACTATATGGTATCAGATAGTTAAGGGTTTCTCCTTTTCCATCCTCCTAATTTTTCCCCACAACATTCACATACAAAAGAAGAAAGAGAGAGAGAGAGAAGAAAATGAGGGTTTAGCATAAATCTACCACTCGATTTTTCATCAACAGTCCGAAAAATGTTGGCCTTGCTACTTGATGGTTCTCTCCATCAAAAGTTTGGTTTGTTCATGTTGTAATCTCTGTTTTTCTATTGATTGTTTTTGCCCTAGCCATGTCAGGTTCTTCAGATTTTGTTGATGTCTTCATTGCCTCAGTCATTAAAGTCATGTGTGATGTTCAGTTCTTCGTCTGTTTCTTCAAGTGTCCGTGTGATTTGTTGAGTCGGGCTTATTTGTGACGTGTCTGTAAGGTTTTTCGTGAGTATTTCTTCACTGGTCAGTGGTCACTGTTTGTGATGAAGGTACTTCTTCGCTGTCTGAAGGAATTTTTTTTGTGGTTCTCCATCCTCCTTGAACTCATCCATATTCTGCACCCTACTTTGTATTTCGTGGGTCAGTGCTGTGTTGCTAAGACCCTGCACACTCAGCCAAACATTTGTGTTGGGCCATTTGTAATGAGATATTGCACACTGAGCTAGATCCTTGGACAGTCAATTTAAAAAACAAAAACGTTTGGCTAAGTGTGGCCTTGGCTAAGCTTTGTGTGGGGTATTATCCATTTTTTTGAGTTGATCAAATCTAAATTTGAAATGTTTAGTGTTGTTGATCCCATGACCTTGGAAAAATGAAACGATAAATTATACCTATTAGGCGAGATCTGTTGAAATGCTTCTCTGCGGTAAAAGCCTATTCTATCATCTGATATAGGAAAACCCACACTAATAACCAAGTTCCACGATGAAAGTGAGTCCACTAATCGTCGCAATGATCAATGGGATTAAGAAGATAATACAATTCTTAGATTGATGCTACCTAGCATGGAGCCTCAGATTGGGTCATCCTGACTCTGTCTTGATACTGCCCAAGTCATTTAGGAGCATCTCAGACATACATAGGCTTGGACCAGTAATCTAACCCGTATTTATGAAATGTGCAAACAATATTTTGACCTTAAACAGGATCTCCAAGAGTGATTGAATACTACAACCAATTCTAAGCCAATTGCCAAGAAAGAAACTTGCATTAGCCACTTTCGTTAAATCTCAATGCTATGGCAACACAGTGAAAGGTTATTGACGTTTAAAATTTTGTATTGGTCTTCTGTCCCATTTTCAAGGTGGTCCGTGCACATATAATAGAAGGGCTAGAACTTCTCTCCTCAATCGAGGCATTCACCTGCGTTCAACACTCCAACCAGACATACACAAAGAAAATAACATGAGAATGGCAGATGAAGCGGATCAACACAAAAATTCACCACAACCACTGCCACAAATCATCACAAGAGTGTTGACTGTGTCCAGAAATTTCAGCAGCCAGCAAAGAGGTATTGATATGTAATTTTAGGGCTTTATCACTAATATCATGACAAGGATGTGCCAAAAAGGCTAAATGCCTCTCTCTTGAGAGCTTCCTTTCATTATGCAGAATTATACGAGAATATTACAAGCCTGAATCCAGGGAATTGAAGAGCATAAATCACTCAATTTATAATCATCTAATTGGGGCAATAATCATTCTATTTATACAAGTAACTGATTAAGGTTATAATAATTACAATAATTAGTGCATTATTATGGCAAACTGACAACCTCTGCCATGAAATATCCAGTCAAATGCTTAGAACTATTTCAACACATTAGCACCCAAAATCCCCCTCATTGCCCTAAGGAAAAAGGCGTGAACAAATTTGCCATTACATTTTCACTTCCTTAATAATGAACCAAAAAGCCATATGCCCTTGAATCCATTAACTAAAAGCTTAATCACCCCACTTATAATAAACACCAATTTACAGTCTCGTCCATAAAAATATAAGGGGAAGAGGTAAACAAATATTAGAGAGATTTTACTGTCAATAATTCAGTGCATCATCAATAGCCATAGCAGGTCACACAGAAATTCCTCACCTCATGTCTTCTAGAACTATTCTTTTTAATCTTGCATTGAATTACTCACTACAAACATGACACATGATTGAAATGCAATCATGTGAGATGATACTATCTTAAGTCATGAGCATATGCATGATGATTGGAAGAATAAAATGGTAATAATGATTTAAATTTCAGTTTTGCAACTTCCAGATCAGTCATTATCAAAATGTATTAACCTATTGCTCCAAGATAGACAGAAAAAAATATAATAATAATGCAGACAGCTCAATAACTTTTTGAACTTTCAATTTTGTCCTGAATTAACAGGAAATCATTGTGGAATGGATGATTACCTCTTACTCGATTAGTTTCAGCAGCAAGCTTTCCAGAAAGCTCAAATGAAGGCTTTTGCTGCAAGTAATAAAAGATTATATATTAGAACACAAATAACATATACAATTTACTCAAACCGACAAACCCCTGGAATAATATTCAAAATAAGATGTCAAACCAGTTTATTATGTTCTAATTGACTACATAACTTTTATTAAATACACAAGTCAAAATAAATAAATAATTAAGCACCGAAGAAAAAAGTGGAAAAATAAATGAGGAGGAGGTCATGCACAATTATACCTTTTGCTTAGCTTCCAAAGCCTCCTCGGTAGCTTTCATCTTAGCTACTGAATCATTGCCATCGTCCCTGCTGGAGAAAATAATATGCCATTCATTAAAATATCAAGATTCACATAATTGAAACAACTGATCCACAATGTCAACAAGCAACTGACCAAAACTGGCCTGATTTAATAGGTGTTCTCACAGTCACATACAAAAATTAACGAACTAATCTGAAGATGTTTAGCCTAATACTTTGGAGTAGCAGTCCTGTCTTAATCATACCTCTAAACAGTAGAAGAATGAATCTTGGAGTTTAAATGTGCATGTAGATGTCTATTATAGGGTACAATATCAAAAAAATCCTCAACATTTCACCTTTTGTCCAAATTTTATTCTCATCTTTCCTTTTTATTGACTTTATTCTCAAGTTTTATTTTACTATTAATTATATCCTATGCATTTTTTACGAAATTTACCATATTTCAGTGTCATATGGCATGCATGGAATGTGAAAGAAAAGTCCAAAATATACCTTTATCTTTATCTTTTATTTCTTCCACCTATATGCGCGTGTTGCAAAATTCTCTTTTGTCAATTATAATTAGAAATCATGAAATGATAATTTTAATCTTCCTCTTCAAGTAGATTCCTTTCTCCCCTCCACCCATGCTTGAGGCCCTCCCATAATGGATTTTTTCCTAAGTGAAAATTGGTAGGAATTCTTATTAAAGGCTACTTGATCCCAACTTAAGTTTAAAAGACACACCAAGTCTATTGTTGTCTTCTTCACCGAAGCACATGAACTATCAAGTGTGCCACTGTTTGCACCTTGTATACTAAGTTGCAGGTAACATGCTATATAAACTTCTAGGAAACAGACTTCTTTCATGTCAAACACTCCAGCTATGTAGTTAATGGCTTCATAAACCTTAACAAACCCCAGAGACAACTAGTCGACACCGAAGCTAAGAATCCTACACTTACAACTTAGCAAAGACAATGCAGCAGAAAACATCATCACCAAAAGCATAATATCCTTTGCAAAAGCATTTTAGATGTGTCATTTAAACATAAAACACAATAAGCCAAGAAGAAATATCTTTTAACAAAATGCATTATCGTTTATTCAAATATTAATTGGTAGAAGCATTGCCGCATTGCTACCCAGCTAAACAATTAACTTAGAAAGATACATCAGATGCAAAACTAGCATGTTTACAACCACATCTGCAATTTCAAGGGTACTATCAGGATTTCTGGTCAAAACTTCAGTGAAGATTTCAAAATTCAACAAGTGACTCACCGATGGTCAGATCCCCTTGAGTTCATGGCCTGGGAAGATAAAAATGTCAGACTTCTTTGCAAAGCATCAATTTTAAGTTGGGAATATATGAATTCCAATTTCTAAACAGTAAGATTAAACAAAAGTAATCATTAATTGGGACATTCAAATTTGCAACCAAATTAACAAGAAATAAACTGGAACAAGGTCCATAAAAGTCCTCAAGAAAATTGAGGCCACAGAAAAACAGAAAAGAAACCCAACCCCACCAGCATAAGGCTATAATAATTATAGATATAAAAAACATTAACAATAAGAAGACACCAGAGCACAGCTAGTGTAAGGTATGAATTTTGAGATATAATTTTAATCATGATTAATTAAGATAATAAAAATATTAAGGTTAAATGAAGATTTGGGTCAATGTTTATATTCTGACTGAATCATATTAGATTGAGTGAAGCCTGACCGGCGTTTGACGCGTACAAATGCATATTTTAGGTAAATTGCACACACCCGATATGTGTCTGAGAAATGCACGTACTTGTTTGTGGCAGAATACTCATGCATAATGCATGTCTAATGGATGCTCGTGTGCCGTACGATTGTTGTCTTAGCCCTTGATGTTCACCTGACAAGCGCATGTGTGCCAATTTTTTATATAAGGCCCATTCGGCTGATTTTCAATCATTATCACCTGATTTTGTAGAGAAAAGAAAGAGAACAAAGGAAGAGAGAGAAGGCTAAAGGAGGAGAATTCAAGTAAATCTAAAGGGATTTTTGACAATTCTAAATATAAGACAAGTGCATCTAAACTCTTCTTTCTCTTGTTGCTATCTTTTTATGATCTCTATAGACATTTATTATCTCCAATACTTATGCATGCTATGATTTCGTATCTAAGATATTTATACCTCATATGCATGTACTCTCATTCCCATTTTATGCAATTTTTATGAAATTCATGCCCTTATTTCATGTATATTATGCTTTTAAGTTAATTTTCTAGAACAATACTCATGCAAATCCTGAAATTTTGTCTAGATACTCTTATATGCTTTTGGTTTTCATATATAATGTTTCCACATGTCTTAAATCCTTAAGTGCATGCTTTGCATGCCTTAATTTTACACTAAATCGCTCCTGCATGTTTTATAATTGAAATGAAGTGATGCAATTTCATTAATTAAACTGAATTCCAATATTTTCTAAAATGAACAGCTTCTGTATGTTTAAATTTTTTATAATATAGCTTTTACATGTTTTAAAATTTCATAATTAAATTTTCATAAGAATTATAATATACTGCATGCTGAGTATTAGAAGAATTAAGAAAGAAAACTTTACATAAGTTGAAAGACAAGAATATTTTCTCCGTTATGAGAAAATACAAAAGATATGTTCACATTTGTATAAAGTTTTTCATTTGATTATATACAGGTCATTGCAGAGAATTGACGATGATATATTATAACATTTCTTAGAATATTATGCTGAAAATCGATGTTCAAACCTATCATCTGCGAATTAAAAACAGCATATGACCCTGTCTACAATGTTATATGTATGATAGCCCATTTACCGATCTTGAATAGTAGCGTGTAGCCTTTTGATTGTGTGGAAACATATATAACCTGAATTTCGATTAATCGCTTATTATAGGCGAGGCCGGTCCTAGTCTACAAAATTTTCATGATTTGAACATGCTTTAATGATGCACAAATTAAAGGCAAGAATTTTGATTATCAACCTCAAATTATGCATAAAATGTTATTGAATTCATATGTCATTACATCTAATTTAAATAATATTTCATTCCAACATGTTTTGATGTAAAGTATTTGTTCAATTATGAAAATTATATGCTATACTCGAGTAATTAACTCACTCTTACTTTGATTTCTATAACCTTTTAGATTAAAGGGCTCGAGGCATACTTGTAGGTGGTTGAAATTAATGGAAAAGTTGTTCGAGGATTAGATTTAGGATTTAGAATTTCAGATGATGTATTTTGTTTCAAAACAATAGATTTAAAATGTTTATTTTGCTGCTATTTAATGATATTGTAATGATTAGTTTATAGAGATGTTTTGTCGGTGATTTAGTTCGATTTCAATATCGTCCGGCAATATGTATAAGTCAAGATTTTGCTTACTCTGATTTTAGTGCGTATCTCCTTACATATATTTCAAAGTCATGTATAACTGGTATTCGGAGTCACTTTTGAGTGTAGCAATTTGGATCCTATGATTTAACTCAATATCTATTTGGGTCGTTTGTTGGTATTTATCGTTTTTCAGGTTCGCATCCCAACATTTTTATTTGGATTTTAGTCGGTGGATAAATATATGAATTTCTAAAATCATAGATTAAGAATTAATTTAATTGGGCCTCAGGTTTGAGATGTGACAGCTAGGGTTCAATAGAACAGAACATAGAATAGAATGAAAAAGGAAGAACTATTTCACGAAAAGAGCATGGGGCTGAAGATAGCATTAAGTTATCCAATTGTGACTAAGAATTTACAAGTTCAAATGATGAAATAATCTCCAAGTAATGCTGGTTAAGGCTTGTGCAAATTGGTTACTAGTGGTTTTGGTTAGCCAATTGCCGGAGCTATATTTTTATTAGATGAGC
Organism: Nepenthes gracilis; assembly: GCA_033239525.1. Taxonomy (NCBI): domain Eukaryota; kingdom Viridiplantae; phylum Streptophyta; class Magnoliopsida; order Caryophyllales; family Nepenthaceae; genus Nepenthes; species Nepenthes gracilis. The sequence continues at coordinate 13,841,880 of BSYO01000027.1, read as the reverse complement.
AATACTGCCTTCCCCTACAGTAACCCTCTCAACTCCTACAATATTCAAGAGCATTCATGAAACCAACCTTTGTTTGCACTAGTAAACATTTCAATAGTGACAAGAACTTAAGAGTAAATGTTTGCTTATTATAAGCACCTGTGAACAGCTAGAACTTGAAGTGATCTATATGTTGTCACAACCCCAATACATGAAGGTAATAATAATAATGTCAAAAGATAAACTTATCCACATACAAGATCCAATGACTGAAACCGGATCAAACACTGCATACCAAAACCATAAGCAAAATACTTATATATAAATATTGCGCTCCAAGAATGGTCAAACTATCCCTGTCCGGCCCAATCCAACACCATACTTGCACAATCCATAAATTGTTACAAGGAAAAGCGTCTAATCAAAATCCAAATATACAAACAGTGAAATTACATACACAAATTCATAAGAGAACAATAGCACAAATCTAATCTATGGAAACTCAATTTCAATCCCATCCATTACAACAGATTCGAAAACAACCCAAAACCATTAATAAAATTCCCAACTATATTTTTTCAACGGCGCTCCATCCAATCTTGCAAGAATTCAATGCCCACAAATTTGAAAGGGTTTTTAAAATATTTCAAATGTGAGTTTAACACTTAACAATGCACATATATAATATATTAATATACATTAGTAAAATAGGCATAATAAACATTAAATCATGGTCTCATGCGAGAATCTAAAAATGCTCAATTCTTGATAAACATGTTCAAATATGTGATAACTCATGAAGAGTCCGACATATAAAAATATACAAAAATATAAAAGTGTATGAAAAACAAAGGAAAACCAAATAAACATGTGAAAACATATCAAAAAATATGAAAACTGTAATTGTATCAAAAACATGTAAAAAGTTAAGAACCAATGATTATTGACTCACACACCAACTAAATCAAAAGGCTAACTTTAAAGATCGGATTATACACATTCTCGATAGTTTGAGACCAACACACTACTATTTAAGCCTGTAGAAAGACAGTTTATAATACCCTATAGACAGAGTCAAATACCACTTTCTTTATCCACCAGTAAATAATAAGTGCGATCTTCAAGTTATGCATAACATACTAGGACGTATCCAAATACAATTTACTCATATCTTACAATGGTTCTTATTTAGTCAAAATGGAAAACTCTATATCAAATATCTAAAACTTTTTCAAATCATGGAAAAAGTAAATTCTATACTCCCTTTCACAAAGTAGAGTTCTTATCAAATATTTGCATAAAAAATATGTAATGTCAAATACTCAAAGATTTCATCATTTTCTAATAATATCTCAAATGCAAACATAAGTCCAAGCATACTTTAAAAGTAGATATTAATGCAACAAATATTCAAAGGGGATGAAAAAATATGGCATGCATGTACATTTAAATGGTAATCAAAAAACAATAGACCAAACAAGGGCTTAGATTTATTTGTTTTAAAGCAACGATTTACCCGATCTAATGCAAATTGGTTCCGAAACCAACTTCCTTGGTGTTCTCTCTCCTCTCTCTTCTTTCTCTCTTCTCTACTCTTCTCTTCTCAAAAAATGTCTAAAAATTGGGCAAAGGTCCTTATATAATTAGACCGACACAAACACGTTTGGACGGGCTTGCATTAGGGCAACGGCTTGACACATGCATGCACGAGCACACCTATCCTGCGCACGAGCACAACCCATTATGACAAAACCAAGCACAAGTGTGATCCATTCTACCCAAGCCATGCACGAGCATCCATCATGCACACATCGGGTGCAACAATTCTGCCTCAAATACGCACATTTATGACTCTAACACCTATCAGGCATTGATCCTCATGCCTCCAATACTTGATTTTAAATTTCAAAAAATATGATTATTACTAATATTTATCCAAAACATAATAATTATGACATTATAAGTACAAATCGAGGGATCGGGGTGTTACATATTTAATAGTAATTTTAATAAAGAATTAAATTATTATAAACAGCTTTACCAATTTGTGCTTTAGGGTCAGCCTTCTCTCCACCAAAACAGCAGACAAAGAAATAAAGCAAAAAAGAATAAAAGACTCCACAAAGCAGACCAATCAGACAACAGAAAAGGTTAGCTATGAAGTGACAACAAAAAATCTACAGTTCACAAGCTCAACTTAGGAAATGGACAAAAATTAAACTTGATTTACCAAAGTTTAGCACAAGTTATTAGTACCGATTGAGCTATTCTATCCATCAGTGTCAAAAAAATTGTCAGCCTTAGCATTTAGTTGCTACAGGAAGGGGGAAATATATCTCAAATTTAGGGGGAAAAGTAATTCTGTAGAATTTATAAATCTAAGTTTCTAGCTTATAGGATGCATTTACTATAAAGAATGTCTTGGCACAACCAAAAAAACCATAAAGAATGAAATAAACTAAGCGTCACAGTGCAGTAGATATCACCAGACACCTCATCCCGAGCTCTTGAGCTGGAAGCTTTAGAAGGCGAGCGTGAATGGTGCCGGCTACGGTGGTGATGAACTAATGGTGAAGCTGAGCGCCGATGCGTTGATATATGAGGATCATCATCAGCTGCATCTTTCTCTGACCTCCTCTCTCTTCTATCTTTTGGAACTTCCTTGTCAGGATCCCTTTCCCGATGCTTCACCTTATCACTTCCCTTCCCATGATTCCTCTTATGCTCCCTCTCAATTGCTTTCTCATCCTCTCTTTCAGCTTCAGCTATCCTCAGGCGCTTAGTCCTTGGAGATGAAGACTTAGATACAGGAGAGCTTGCCTTCTCTCGCTTAGGTGACTTAGCTCGACTCGGATATTTTTCTATTGTCAAAGAACTACCCCTATGAGCACTCTTGCGATGAGCAGGGGATCTCTCTCTTCTAGACAGGCTACTTCTATGAGGAGAGCCATCAGGAAACCGGCTCCTTCTACGTGGAGAGCCACGACCCCTCACCGGAGACACTGAATGCTTGGAATTGGATGCATGGCGTCCCATTGGTGATCTTTGAGACACTGATAGACTCATCTATAAACAAAACCATAATTATAAACATCAAAAGACTGAGGACATCTGGATACAGTATAACAGAAACTTTCAAACTATGAGTGTTAAAGTTGAGAAATTTCAATGGCTGGAACTTTAGCTGCAGTTAGTTGTCAGAAGCATGCCACAGACAAAAGCTTTGCCATTTAAAAAACTAATCTCATGAAATACAGAAGTTATTTTATCTTCATCATTCATGTGAAGCACACGCTTTCAATAAGAACTGATCTGAATTGTCCGATGTTCCTTTTTTGAGCTTGAGCATTTGATTTACTTCCATTCAATCACATATAAACAATTGATAACCAAATAAATATGAGAATAACTGGAGCCAGGATGGTTCTTCTCATTAGAACTCAATCAAAAAAGAGCATAAGCAAATGCTGTGGCACTGCACAAACAATACCCCATATGCTATGCTGTCAACAAACACCAAGACTCTTGTCTTACTTCAGCAACCACCACCAACTTCAAACATCTTTTCGCACAATTCTTAACCTATCAAGTTTATTATCAATGATAATTTTTAACGTGGAATGCTAATAAATAAAAAAACAACTTTGAACAAAATCATTGGCCACTGGCCTTGAGGTTTCCAGCTAAACCAAAACAACATTACTCAAAAATGTTGCCTGAAGACGTGTGCATAAAACACCTAAATATGCAAGCTCACAAATGGAGGATCGCAATGTCACCAGAGTATTAAAAAATAAAGGCAAGAAGAAAACTAAATTTAGTCAATCAATTAGTGACAACATTAGATAATTTCTGCAATGGAGTGAATAATTAAATCAAAAATAGCCTAAAGTGGAATGAAGACCAGATAATGATTTGCCATCCCAAAGTCTAACATATGATTTATAATGCGGGGATCAATAACAAATTTCTTGTTCTATCAAGGGTTTGCCCAACGAAGGAGCTACTCAAATTCTATGAATTTTCTAAAATACTATTTTCTTGAATATCACACAAAAATATTTGTAAAATAACTCCGAAGAGAAGACGTAAATCAATATCTGTTCCTGCGGATTGACATTCAATTCAAATATTTACTTTATGGTAAAATTCCAAATTTTAACGAATGCAATGAACCTATCCACAGTCCAAACTTGGTGGTGAAACTCTACTGAGATGGGCAGCTCAGCATTTGGCACTCAATAATAATAAGACAGATGAACATTTTTCCTTCTCCGGGCCAGGGATAGTCCACGTAAACAGATTAGCGAATATGTCATGGGAATATTACACTACTGGACGGTGATGACTTTGCTAACTCCATCGAAACTATCTTACTCCATTGAGAGCATCTTATTACACCAAAGATTACCCCGACAACACTTTCAACAATAGCTATTTGCAGCAAAGAACCAGCAGATGGCGAAAAGAAGGAGGTGTTTTTCGATAAAGTGATGCGATAACAAACGAAAGAAAAAATTACCGACCTGAAAACTAGGGTTCGGCAACGAACACGAGAGAGAACAAGGAACGTTGAAGGAGATAGCAGTATGAACTCACAGATTTTACTGTTGTGGAAGATTAGTAATACCCAGAAATTTTACATACAATAATTCCAGAAATTTTCTTCGGAACCGAACAATTACTGAACCATTCGTTCTCGTTCTATCAGCTAGCCTTTCCCCTTCGCTGGCTCTCTTCTTGATCAGTCGACAGGATAGCCGATCCAACTGTGGATACAATGCGGCTCTATTGCGGGCTTAAGAAGGGCCAGTAAAGCAAATTAATTAAAGATATTTTCATATTTTAGAATAATAATTTTGTCTATTGAAAGCTTAAATAAAGATATTGATTAGACCATATTATTTGTAATACATTATAATTTAACTCATAATAAATAATATTAAATTATATATAATATAATCTAACACTTCAATCGGTATTATGTCGTGTGTATTCAGCTCCCTTCCTGTGCCTAGCACGGTGATGCAAAATCAACCGATTGATGCAGAGGAAAGGGGGAGGGGAGATTGAGCAGAGAGCAGGGGATGAATACAAACAGATTGAAGGGGAGAAGGTTCGAGAGATAGAGAGGGATAGAGAGATAGACGAGAGATGAAGAGAAGTTGGAGCCGTAGTACCTTTTTCGTTTCACATAACAGATTTGGCCTAAATACAAATGGCTATCCACGTGATGGATGCAGGCACACCACATTAGAAGAACAACACAATATTCAATATTAACATCAGAATATTTAAGTACTCAGTATACCACTAAATACCACTAAATGATGGAGTATTTAAGTATAATCGTGTAATTTAAGTGAACGTTGAATCGTCCGGGTGCTACACCTCGGAATTGTCGGATTCTGTGGGCCATCAGAGGATCCGTTGTGTAGACTCGTAACATTGCCGCGCCCATGAAAATCAACCTTATCCTCAAGGTTGAAATTGGGAAAATCCTGCTGGAACTCGGATGCCATCTCCCAGGTAGCCTCCTCGGGCGATTGGGTCTTCCAGTGTACTAAGACCTAGGACACTGGCTGGTTGTTGCGGAGAATGTGCCTGAACCCGAGAATCTGATGGGGCTGTAGCAAGGGTTCGGAGCCGAGAGCATCCGTTGACAAATCCAATGTGGGGCTGCTATGATCACCGTAACATCGTTGAGTAAGGACATATAAAAGACATTGTGTATTTTGGAGTGTGCTGGCAGGTCCAGACGGTAGGCGACAACTCTTACCTGATCCAGGATGCGGAAGGGACCGTAATATCGTTTGGCGAGTTTGTTGGTTTGCCGTTTCACCACTGAAGTTTGGCGGTAAGATTGTAAACACACGTAGACTAAGTCGCCGATCGAAAATTCTCGATCTATCCGGTGAGAATTAGCTTGTTGTTTCATCCTCAGTTGGGTGCGCTACAAGTTGGTCTTGAGAGCAGCCAAGAGAGTCGTTCTTGTGGTCAGCAGGTCATCTACGGCTACTACCAAAGAGGAGCCTTGCACGTAGGTGAGCAGGTTGGGTGGTGAGCGTCCATAAACTGCTTCAAATGGGCTCATTTTTATAGAAGAGTGCCACGCTGTGTTGTAATGCCACTCAGCCCAAGGTAAGTAATGTACCCATAAGGAGGGAACGTCAGTCACGAAGCAACATAAGTATTCCTTCAAGTAATGGTTGACGACTTGGTTTGGCCATTGGATTGTGGATGATAGGCGCTACTGGTGGACAACCGGGTTCCCTACAGTTTGAAGAGTTGCTTCCAAAACAGACTCATGAACAGGGGATCACGATTAGTGACAATATCTGTCGGGAACCCATGTAACTTGCAAACATCCCTGACAAACACCTTTGCTACTTGTACAGTAGTGAACTAGGTGTCCAGGGCTGAAAAATGGGCGTATTTGGAGAGCCTATCAACGACCACCAGTATAACCGTCTTACCACGCGAATGGGGTAGATGAGTAATAAAATCCATGGAGATGGACTCCCAAATATTACTCGGGATGGGAAGTGGCTGAAGAAGCCGTTGTGGGGCAGTATTAAGAGGTTTAACCTACTGGCAGATCGGGCAACTATTAACAAAGTCCCACATTTCCTTATGCAAATATGGCCTGGAGAAAGCTGATGCAATGCCGAAAAAGGTTCGGTGAATGCCAGCATGCCCTCCAAGTGGAGAATTGTGGTACTCCTGTAGGATCAAGTGGGACAGAGCAGACTCTCGGGGTATCCAAATTCTATTCCGAAAGAAGACCAGGCCGTCGCGCCAAGAAAATTCAACGTGGTCACCCAGCTGCTCTTGAATGCCTTAGCGAATGAAACAATTGTAGGATGCTTGTCAATAAATCTTCTTAGGGCTGCCAACAAGCCCATGACAGGTTGGGGAAACACTTGGAGTGCTAGGCATGTCCCAGGCTCGCGCCTAGATAATGCATCAGTTGGGCCATTATTAGGCCCAGGTTGGTACTCGATGTCGAAATCAAACCCAAGGAGTTTGGTGATCCATCGCTGCTGTTCAGGGGTGTGGATGGTTTGGGTGAGAAGTGATTTGAGTGGTTGATGGTCGATTTGGATAGTAAATTTGGTACCCAACAAATATTGGCGGCATTTTTTTACGGCTTCGGTGACAGCACATAACTCCTTAATATAGGTGGAGGAGGTTTGTAGTTTCGGATAAAGTTGTTTGCTAAAATAAGCAATGGGATGTCCCCCTTGAAGCAGCACAACCCCTATGCCTTGTCATGAAGCATCTGTCTGCACAATAAATTGTGAGGGCGGTAAATGCTTTCTCAGCTTTAGGGGTCCAAATGAAAGCATTCTTGCGTAACAACATCGTTAGAGGAGCGGAGATCTAGGCATACTGATTCACAAAGTGGCGATAATACCCTACGATTCCCAGAAACCTGCGTAGTTGGGTCACGCTGGTCGACTCCGGCCAGTTTTGGATGGCAGCAATCTTGGAGGGATCGATTGCCACGCTGCGCTCGGAAATAAAGTGACTAAGGTACGATAGCGAGGTGCATCCGAACTCGCACTTGGACAGCTTGGCAAAGAAAGAATGGGCTTAAAGGATGTGTAGAACCTAGGCAAGGTGGTGAAGATGACTCTTCCAAGTGGGGCTGTAGACGAGAATATCGTCGAAAAACACTAATATAGATCATTGAAGCGTTGGACAGAAGATCTCGTTCATCTCGGATTGGAAGGAAGAGGGGGTATTTGACAACTCGAAAGGCATGACCATGAATTCATAGTGACCGTCGTGAGTTCGGAAGGCTATCTTGTGGATATCTTCTTGGTGGACCCTCAACTGATAGTATCCAGCTTTGAGATCGAGTTTGGAGAAAACCCGAGCACCTGCCAGTTCATCCAGTAGCTCATCTTGACAGTGATGGCGTTTAAGGCCCGATAGTCCACACTAAATCGCCAACTGCCATTGCGCTTCTTAACCAACAAGACAGGAGACGATAAGGGACTATGACTAGGCCAAATGATGTCTTCGGCCAACATCTCTTGAATCATACGCTCCATTTCCGCCTTCTGGAAATGTGAGTACCGGTAGGGCTTGACGTTGATCTGTTCGGAGTTAGGCTTTAATGAAATGCGATGATCAGTGGCCCGACATTGAGGGAGGCCACGTGGTAGAGAGAAAACTCCTGTGACTGAGGTGAGTAGCTATTGCAAGGTTGTCCTGATAGTAGGGTCGATGTCTAGGGGTATGGAGTTTGTGAAGGAGAGTGGTTCTGTTGTCAATTCTTGGGTTGCCTACCTCACGGGAGTAATAGTCATATGGAAGTAGGAAGCAATGGATTTAGTCGTGTCACTTCTCCTTAGTTGCCCCAGGGTCATGGTAGAAATAGAAGCTGATTGCAACCCTCGTAAGGTGAGTGTTGACCAGCATATTCAAATGTAACACCCCAAATAATTTTAATTTTATTATTTAGTTGAGATAATTATTTTTAGTGATTTTAAATATAAAATTTTATAATTCGGGCAGAAAATATAAACTTGAAATATATGGACCATTGAATTGGGCCTAAATATTTGAGCCTAATGAATTTAGAATATTTTGATCGGTGGATTGAATTTAGATTAAAGTTTAGAGTTAACTAGAAAATTTAATTAACTTTTGAACCAAACTGAATAGTAAATATTTATTAGTTAAAATTTAATTTATTAGTATTCATTGTCTAAAAATATAATTAAATTTAAAAAAAGATAAAATATTATTATTAAAAGTTAATTATTAATGTAAGGACAATAGGACAATTAATATTTTAAATAGATATGTAAATATATATAATAATATATATAATGTAATAATATTAATAAATATAAATGATAATAAATATTATTAACTATATTGAGTGATAATAAGAAAATAATAGTAATAAATTATAAATAAAAATAATAAATAAAAATGATAAATATAATAATAATAATAATAATAATAATAATAATAACAACGAAGAAAGGGAAAGAAAAGGGTGAGGAGAGGAAAGAAAAGAAAAGGGGAAAGAAAAAGGAAAGAAAAGAAGAAGAAAAGAAAAGAAAAAGAGAGGAAAGGAAAGGAAAGAGAGAACAGAAAAGGAAAGGAGGGAGGAAGAAGAGGGAAAGAAGAAGAGAGAAGAGAGAAACGGTGCGTGTGTGGCAGCGGTGAAGGAGGAAGGTTTCGAAGGAAACCCTAACCGGCGTTCCCATTATTTGAGACAGCATTAGGATTGGGGAAGGGAGGAGGAACCGGAAGGAGAAGAACGAAGTGGAGCCGCCGTCGTGAAACCCTAGTCATCTAGCCATTGTCGTCGCCACTGCTGTTGCCAACCGCCGTTGTGAGTTGAGCTGAAGCTGCCGCTTCTGCCGTCAAGGTCGCCGTCGTTGGATGGTGTCGCCGCCGTCGTCGATTTGTGTCGCCGCTATCGTTGCCGAATGAAGAACTCAAAACCGAGGTAAGTAAAACTTCTCTCTCTGGCAAGTAATTCTTTTGTATTTTGCTACCAATCTGTTCTCCTCTCTCTAAATTCACTGTATACTATTAAATTAGTGATGTGTGTGGAAATTGTGTGTAAGATTGGATCGGGAAAAGAAACAGCGAAAAATGCTTTGTTTGAGGGATTTTGATTTCGGTACGGTGAACCGAAGAGTACGTGAATCAGGAGCTTGACGGATGACGAATTTGTGCTTTACAATTTATTAGTTCACTTGTTTAATAATGAAAATTGAACTTCTCTCCGTTATCTATGGAAATTGGAAGATGGATAGGGGAACAGGGCCTCCTGCTCTGTTTTTCGTGGCCGGCTAAAACGGTGAGAAAACAGAGCCTCGTGCTCCATTTACGCGGCTGGATGAAATGGTGTATAGCCCGAAATGGAAGACGGTATACGCATACATACGGGCCAGTACGTGCGTTGGGCGGCAGTTGTTGTGTGAGCAAACGGGCTGTGAGTGTGGCCGGAGGTGTGGGTGCGCTGTATGCGGGCATAAGGGTAAGTGGCGTGGCTACTGTGTGTGCACAGGCACGGTGGGTGTGTGTGTGAGCCGTGGGCAGAGCTACTGCCGTGTGTGTGTGTTTGTGTGGTGTGGGTGAGTTGGTGTGTGCTGGTGCTATGAGCGAGGCTGGCATATAGCCGATGGTTGAGCAGCAGTGTGTGTATATAGGTGTATTGATGGCGTACGCAGTGCTGCTGTGTAGCGTTGTGAAGCCATGAGATGTACGAAGGAGGAAACTGCTATGCGTGCTGTGTGCGTGTGGGTATATGGGTACGATGATGGTAGAATTATACAAATAATAAATATAAGCTGTGTAAATCTATACACTTATAACGATAGGCACATGCGTGGGTGTTCTCCGCATATATATTTGCAGATGGGCATGATGTTATATATATATATATTAGTATGTATATGTGCGTAGGAATGTTTGAACGTGTGCATATGTATATTTGTATGATGACAATTATGAACAGTAGTGAATGAGATGTGCATCGGCAATATTGATGTAAATATATGGTTGTAGTTCAGAAACCGATTATGATCGAATATAATATTTAAAATTTATCAGCCATATATGCTGAATTTCCTTGGAATTGTTTCGATTCCCGTGATGATCGATCTTTACATTGGCTTTGACCGTGTGCGTATATTTTGGTACTCTGTGGATAAGTAAAGGAGAGTGTATGAAGACTCTATGGTATCCAGGTGTATGGGAGTCTGTGTTACCGTAGAGTAATTTATACTTTTCCAATACCGTTTTCATTCCGGAGGTTGAGGTCGTTAATATTGAGGAGGGATATTTATAACCTAGTGATCATAGTAGATGATGATATCTGGGATATCATTGGCGAGGGGTATCAGAGGTGGTTTTGACATGCTACGGGTACAGCCTCTAAAAGGATTGTAGAGGTAGTTGGATACCATAGATAACCTCGTTGTATTACCCAACCGTTGGGGGCGTAAATATACGGCCTTTGGTTCACTATAGTAGAATAAGGTCCAAGGAGATTCTTGTTATCTCGTATAGTGGTGACATCAAATTAAGCTGATAATTATATTCTTGTTATATCGTACAGTGAATTGAGAGGCATGCTTATAACCTGGTGACCATCGTAGATTATGATATCTGAGATATCATTGGTGAGGGGTATCGAAGGTGGTATCGACATGCTACGGGTACAGCCTTTTGGAGGACTGTAAGGATAGTTGGATACCATTATTAATCTCGTTGCATTACCCAACCGTTGAGGGCATAAATACGCGGCCTTTGGTTCACTATGGTAAAACAAGGTCTATGGAGACTCCTGTCATTCATTCAGTAGTGACCTCGTATGGAATTGATGATCGGATTCGACGGAATCCATGTTGCTTCCTTGATACTTAGCCGTTCATGTGGCCTTCGAGTCGTGGACACGACTTTTTATTGAGTCTCGAATAGTAGTGGACGTTTTACCTGCTATGATTGATTTTATTCATTGTTTTATCATCCGAGATACTTTATTGTACTATTCTATTATTGTTCATTTTTACTTGCTTGGCATTCGGCTCACCCTTGTATTTTATTGCCTTCAAATTAGACAAGTTGATATTAGGAGAGAAAAGAGATCGGGTGACTATTGGGTAGCCACCAGACAGAGGTGATATCAAAGATTGAGGCTTCCATGATAAAGATATGAGATTTTGTTGCGGTTGAATATTTATTAGAGTTTTAATTACGAGGAACTGACATTATGGATATTATTATTATTATTTTTTTCAAGAAATTTATTACCGGTGTTATGGATGTTTATTTAATAATATATTTATGATTGATTATTAATGGTGTTAATGACATAATTGAGTTCATTTAAATTGCTTAATGACGTGTAATTGATAATTTCAGATGATTCGAGATTTTACCGTGAAGGTCCGGGTCGGGTTTGGGGATCCGAGCTCGAGTCGTTACATCAAAACTCATTCATAATGTTTTGTAATCGAATAAGACAGGGCCAATTGTAGCTAGCTATTGTACTCTAAAAACTATGCCTGCCCCATAAATAGGTAGTAAGTATAAATCCATTCAAAATTGGGACTGATCCAACGATAGTAGAGTATTGGAACAAATCCCTTCATGGTAGACAGAATCACCGTTGCCTACGGTAACATTAAAGTGTTGTGATGGCTGGATTGTCAGTCCCAAGTTACGAGCCACCCTGGTTTGCAGGAAATTGTGAGTAGAGCCACTATCCACAAGGACGACGACTGGACGGCCTGCAATCTAGCCTTCCAGCTGTAGTGTCGAGGGTACAAATCAGCCTTCAAGAGCGTGCAAGGAAATTGTGGGAGTAGAATCTGTGCTGGGCAATATGGATTCCACTTCTGGTGAGTCTATTGGTTGGAGCTCGGCTCCTACTGAAGTCTCCTCTAAGTGAGTGATTCAGTAGGCGAACTGTCATTAGCTTCAGCAATCATGCAAAGGAATTGGAGTGGACGGCAATGATGGCCTAGAGTGAATTGTTCATCACAATTGAAACACAAGCCCCGTGCACGGTGTGCTGCCATTTTCGTTGGCGTGAGCCGCTTGATAGGCAATCTCGGTGTTAAGTTCTGGTGGGACACTGGCCATGGCGATTGGTCCAGAGCTTGGGGCTGCTGTTTGGAGGTCAAGGGACGGTGAAAAGAGAAGTGACCCACCTCTAATTTTTTCTCCACTAACTTGGCCATCCTGATGGCCTCCGGTAATGTCTATGGTTTCAACAGTAAAAGCTCCCGTTGAATTTCAACCCGGAGACCAGAGATGAAACAGTTTTGAAGATTCATTGTGGCCAGGCCTGAGGTACAGGTAGACAGAGCTTCAAATTCGGTCATATAGGAGGCGACTGAAGTGGTTTGGCGTAGTTTGTAGAGTAAGGCTTCAGGATTGGAATAGGTGGAAGGCCCAAATCGTAGTTCCAGATCACGATTGAATGCTTCCCAGGTTGTGAGCTGGTGGGTCACATACAACCACTGGTACCATTGGAGTGCAGGACCAGACATATAGAAGGCGGCTAAGGTGAGTTTCTGATCGGAGGGGGTAAGGTGATAATGGAAGAACCGTTCAATTTGAAACAGCCATCCGAGGACATTGTCTCCGGAGAAGAAGGAGATTTCGAGCTTAGGTAAGTGGACTGGTAGCGTGGACTGGGAATCGGTCGGTGTATGAGGAAGGAGAGTTAGGGATGTTGTATGAGGAGAAGTAGGGTGTGCTGTCGAAGACGCCATGAACAATGGTGGTGTTGGAAGCAATGGAAGGTTTACTGTAGATCGATTGTGAGCTTCGATTAGAGCTAGGGAATGAAGAACTTTCGACATAGATTTCTATAATTGTTCACCGAGAGTAGTGTTAGAAGCAATACCTTCGAAGTGGTGCTGGAGAGTGGTGATGATACTCTCGGATTGGTGTTGAAGAGCAACAACTATCTCCTTTAATCCTGATAGATTTCTCCATCGATTTATATCGCGTCGTCGTGCCCTCTACTATGTCTCAATGAGAGCACAAATGATACAAAATCAGCTGATTGATGCAGAAGAAAGGGGGAGGGGAGATCGAGCAGAGAGCAGGGGATGAATACAGACAGATTGAGGGGGCGAAGGTTCGAGAGAGAGAGGGATATAGAGAGAGACGAGAGGTGAAGAGAAGTTAGAGCCATAGTATCTTTTTCGTTTCACATAACAGATTTGGCCTAAATACAAATGACCATCCACGTGATGGGTGCAGGCACACCACATCAGAAGAACAACACAATATTCAATATTAACATCAGAATATTTAAGTACTCAGTATACCACTAAATACCACTAAATGATTGAGTATTTAAGTATAATCATGCAATTTAAGTGGACGTTGAATCGTCTGGGTGCTATGCCTCGAAACTGTAGGATTCCATGGGTTGTTCGAGGATCCGTTGTGTAGAGTTGTAACACACGGCCCCCTTTTTTATACTGCGACAGTCACGTGACCGCTGCTTTGATTTCGTCTATGGGGCAACAGTCATGCCCTCCTCTTTTAAAATAAAAAATAACTAAATAAAAAGTATAATACCCTTCTCAACTCTATTTTACGAACATATAGCTTTCTAATCTCTTTTTCTTCTATGATAAGTAAGTAACAGTATGATACTTATTAGTATAATTATATTATTTTTATTAATTTTTATCTATAATTTATATATTAATAATATTATTTTATAATTTAGTTATTAATTATGACACATGATTTTTTTAGTTTTAATTATAAATGGATATAAAAAGCTTATTCTAATAGTCTCATATAGGCCACATCACATACATATACCTATAGAAATTTTAAAATATCAAAATCACAACCTACCTGAGAAACCGATACTACTGTTCTTTTTAGTTTGATTGTCCCTTAAAAAATATTCTAATGATATATTCTAATTTTTTAAAATTAAATTAGTTAATAATTAAAAATGGACTGTTTATAAAAAATTATACTTGTGAAAGTTTTAAATATATTATACACCTAAAGTGACATATGAAAAACACACGAGGTAATAATTATCATTAATTCAAATTAAACTAACATTTTCAGATAGTGCAGGTAATGATTTTTTAATATGATTATAGTTAGATCAAAAAGACTAATAGAATATATAGTTCACTCGAAGAACCATTTTCACATGGTAGGAGACTATAACTCTAAAAGGTATGTGCAAAATTGCTTTTGATCTAAACATCTAAAAATATCCTAATATACTGTTAAAAATACAGCAATCTATTTTTTATAATTTAAATAAGAATTAATTTTAAAATTAATATAAATAAAATATAATATTTTTTAATAGTGGTGTATAATTATTATATAATTACTTACCTTATATTTGTATTATAGCACGTTAAATTTCTAAAAGTTAAAATCACAAAAAATTATTGATTTTAAAAATTTTGAATATTTACATATTATTTTCATACTTTTTAAAATAAATAATACTATTATAAATGAATGTAAAATATTTAGTAAGATTATTTTATTACTTTTGACAGTACTTTAAATGATAGTTATATTATTTCTTTACTTAAATCATAATTTTTTTTATTTTAAATGGTTAATTATTCGATATAAAATATTCATGTCATATTATTAATTGTTGTATCAATAATATTTTTAGTTTATATATCCTTATGTAGAGAAATAATAAACATTATTTTATTTATTAGAATATCTTCTTTTAATGAGTAATAGTTTAGAATATTATACTGATAGAACAAACTCAATTATAAGAAGTAACTATATAACAAAAATATCCTAACAGTCAAAACAATTATGAATTCTAATTAGAAGATATTTGAAATGATTAAATGTTTCTTAGAAATATTTAATTTTTACTAGTAATGAACTTATAAGCACCTATTACACTATCCAAATCTACTGTTGAACCAATTATACTCATTTACTGATAATTTTATGTTTTATTAGGATGACTATAATTTTTACTGTATAATTTTGACGATTAAGGTAAATATAAAATTTTAAAAAAATAATTTTACATTAATATTAAAATTATAACATATTTACTAGTGTTATATTTAGCTATAATTTCTATCAAAAATTTTAAATATTGAAAAAATTATTCAATGCTAGCAAATCTCATTACAATCATAGACCCCAATGAATTTATATTGATTGTATATCTGTCTTGAAGACTTTTATGCCAATATAAGGATGGCCTATAATATAAAAAAAAATAAATGCTCGTGTTTATCACAACATGCATATAGTATACAATTTATATGTGCCAGAATCAATATTTGAACCGTTCACTTTCAATTAAGTAATAGAAATAATAAGTAATAAAGGTGATCCACAAGATTAGCTTTTTTTATACGTAGTCGACATGGAATATGGCCGATTAATAATTATATAACATGGGAATGGCTGATAAAACAGAATAAATGAATGCCTATATTTATCAAAATCTGCATACAATATATATTTTATATGCACTATAGTTAACATTACAACCATCCACTTTTAGTTTAACAATATAAGTAAGTAGCAATAATAGAGGTTGTCAACAAAATTTGCTGTTTTAGTATATATTCAATGTGAAATACAGTCAATTAATAAAAATATAATATCAATTGAATTCATTCACTCTTTACAACACAAATATGGTTATAATTTCACAGACAGATTAGAATTCAAGATTTGGTAAAATGATAACAAGTACATATTTTTTAAACTCATATCAATGGTACGAGATTTCTTAACTATATTGGCAAGTATAATATCGTCGGAGTTAGCTTTTAATGTCAAGATCGAAAAATTGATAGAAAAAAAGTAGAATGACATCAAATATAATAGAAATATATGTTATTTTTAAGGATTGATTAGATTCAAAAGATTACATTCAAAATTAATCATTTTAAATTTCAGTAAAAAAGATAATTTAGAAATAACGGTAGTAAAAATATAAGTAAGTTATCATTATATATATTTTTTATAAGTTAAAATATTTAATAAAATAAATAAAATATGATATATTATTTATAATATTTTATAAAATTTTATTTTTATTTATTTATTATTACAGTCATGTCTAAACTGACATCGCTCGAGGGCATACCTAGCCCAACAATGTGAAAAAAATAAGCCGTGTTGACATATTACGTCGCATTTAACACTATTATTGAAAAATGGCCAGTAAAGCAAATTAATTAAATCTATTCTTAGATTTTAAAATACTAATTTTATTTATTAGTAAATGGCCTATGGAAAGTAGGGATATCAAACATTATCAATTTGAAGACAATTTTTTTTTTTTTACAAATGACAATTCATTGGTGGGACAAATATTATTAGTGATAGGCGATATTTTTTTATATTTTAAATAAAATATTAAAATTATGCTGTCCTCACTCCTTTTAAACCATCAAAACGATGTCATTTTGATAGTTGATAATATACAAATTTCTTTTAAAAAAATTCAAACTCGATTTGTCACACCATTACATTCATTTTTAATACCTAAGTTCCCACTTTCAACTCGTTTTGATAATAAACAAATGTTTTAACTTATGTTTCATAATTTGTTTTGTGTTATTGCCAATTTTGAAATAAAAATCATTTGGATGGCTATACCGTTGCATTTAGACAGTATTGAATAATCGAAATTGCCAGGGATCTATGTTTGGAGCTGCTTGTATGACAATACTGGTACTGATTCTTGTGATTCCGACTACTAGTACTGCCTTACGCTCATAGTGGGAAGTAGCAAAATAGAAGAGAGAGAAATAAAAACACCGAAATATTTTATCAAAAGATAAGAATTGTACAAGCTATACAATAAAAATCAGAGTTATTCAGCCTTTTATTGATCTAATTAGGGACTTTTTTATCTAGCTGATTGAATATTACTCAATTGATTTAGATGATTAAATGCTCTATGGAAGCCAGAGACATACGATAACAAATGATTAAACTTCAAAAATTAACATTATTAGAGCCGAATAAATAGACCACCGAGCCAGACTTGAGACATATGAACACTAGTCAATTACTCTTCATGCTTAGTGAAATTTTTTAAACAAAGTGATATAGACTCCATTTCTAGACAAAATTAAAAATTTGCCATCTTATTATGACTTATTTGAGAGTTGAATATTCATGAAAATATTCCTTATTTTAGCTTACCTGTCTTAATATTTCCTTCTTGAGTACGGTGTTTAATGGCAGCATTAGCGTGGCACTCGGCAACTACATTACCCTAACCCCACCTTCAATCATCGTTGGTTAATATCTCGAACCCCCCAACATTTGACTTTTTCAAATGTGTCGATGAAGGACTCAATAGGTCCGATGTTAGTATCCGTGGGTCAATTGATCTGAGCACCGTCTAAGTCATGGATATCTGAATGAGTAAAACATAATACCCCATTGACATATTTGCTCCTTTTTGCTTAAACTAGTGAGTAATTCACCATGCCTTTTGACTTTATGTTGTATATTATTATTTTATAATACTTATCAATTTATCTATTTTGTAAACTTATAAATGTAAACAGATGGATGAGATTGGATGGCTAATGAATATCACATTACACCACTCGATTGTTTAAGAACAATTCCCTAGCATTTTAACAGAATATGTGAGAAAGTAAATAATAATACAACCATCATATAATAGGAAAACATTACAGCAAATATATAATTACCTATAAAAAACACTCTACATGGAAATTTATTTTAAATCATTGGGAAAAATCTTATGACTTTAGAGTTTAAATATAACTCAACTATTATCAATTGGATCATATAAACTCATATAAAGCATTTCTCTTAAAGTTCTCACACCACACAAGTAAATGATAGAGACTAATATCCAAGGAATGAAAAATGATACAACCAATTTGTAACATAGGCCATTGTCAAAATTCAAAAAAATACACTCCATTGTTGTCGTTTATTCTTTTCATATATTTATGGTGATTTCCTCCCATAAAAATAAATAAAAACTCTCATAAAATAAAATAAATACGTTCAGTTGTATAAAAAATCATTATGCCTCTTAAACATTCATTGCACACTAATTACCTTCTAGCATTCTACCAGTCTCCCGTATGAGCGCTTGTCACACACTAATCAAGCGACTTCATTATGTCATTCTTCATTTAAGCACTGCTTGAGCATTTCTCAAGTACAAACATTCTGCAAATCTATCGCATGAGCTCTCATGGAGTGTTTAGCGAATGTCAGCGTCAAAAAACAATTGATATAAAGTTTTTCTCTCTTCCATCAAAGGCTAGCCAACAAATTCAACAAACCAATCGTAAATAGGCCAAGTGCATCGAGCCACAAGGCAAAAGCTTGGACTAAATCAAACGTGAACAAGTTGGGGAATGAAAAGTTGATTATATAATTCGTCATATACATTATACTTAGAACTTAACAAGTTGTAATTACTAAGTTATATTATCATATTACACAGACTCAAACATTCTCGAATAACCAATCAAATGATGAAGGCATGTGAAATAATCAAATTCAGATCTTATAGCAATCTGTAATACCCAATTTTTTATTTGATTGATTTGATATTATTGATTTATTTTGTATTAATTTTGGGTATATTGAAAATAATTGTGTAATGTGAATTTGAAAAAAATTAAAAGTAAAAAAGTAGTTTTGTCACTTGAGGTACGTTCGACGCACATTCGTATGCAGTTTTGGTAGATTGGGTGGACCTGATGAGTACTCTTGGGCTACTCGAGTTGGATTCAGGCAAATTAGTGGACGTTTGATACGTGTCTAAGGCGCTCAAGCGTGGGTTGATAGATTATTTGTGCTCATTGCGGGCCTGAGATGACGTTCGTTTGTTTATTTAAGGGTGACTTATACAATTTTGGTCATTTCGCACGAGAAAGAAGATAATGAAAAGTGAAATAAAATAGAAGGAAGAGAAAGAAAGAGGAAAAGAGGAATTTTAAAGTATCTTTTAGTCAATTTTGTTAGGTTAGAGGTCAAAAGTAAATATTATTACACCTTATTTTTGGTATATTTTATTTTTTGTTTAATTTTGCTTATATTTGATAGATTTAATGTACATAAATGTCATTTTACTTACCCCATTTTAATTCATCATGCATGCATGTCATTTTTACTCGATGTTTTAAAATTTTCCTTCAAATTTGTTATTATTTGATGATTTTTACCTTTTTTTTGTAAAAATGGGTAAATATTTTATGATATTATATTTATATATAAGAATATTTTATGAAAACTTACATATGGGCCTTATACGTGGTATCCATATATGTATTTCGGGTCAAATCCTATCTTTGTGTATTTGATTCGATATGTGTACTTTTTTCACCGTGAAAAGTTTTATGTTTGATTTTTTTTGAATAAAAGCTTTATACTTTTTTACTAAATATAAAAAATTTTGAACATGTAATATGGAGACAATTTTTGATTTATATTTTTATGAAAATTATCATAAAATATTAAACAAAAATAACATATTCAGACGTCATAATTTATTTATATATATTTAATGATTGTATATATCATCCACGAGTAGTGAAAAAAAGTAATATGATTTAAGATTATCGGGAGTATATGTAACCATTTCTCAAAGTCAGTTTTGTGATATTTAGTTCTCCAATTTGAATATATTTTAGATTTTTTAATATATTTTATTTGTATTTGATTTGAGAATCGTAGGTTTCGATCATTGTTTAAATTTGGACATTGGATTTTGCTGGTTTCGTATATTTAGAACATTTGTATTTGCTTTGGATTATACTTTTGAGTACGAGATCATAATTAAATATTTGTTGGTTTGATATTTGAGATATTTGAATTTTAGGCTTTGATGGATTTTGTATGTGTTTTATTGACCTTCTTTTTGTTTATGGGTGCATCAATTTATCATATCTTATATACAGATACTTGTTGAATATTCAATTCACATTATTATTATTATTTTTTTATTTCAAATTAGAAGGTTACAAATATTTTACAGGGAGTTTGAATGCGATCGCTGGTAAAGATTTTTGATTATCTTTTGTCAGTATTGGTTTGTAACTGGTTTGTATATGCACTGGATATACTTTGGTATCAGTTGGACGGCAAATTGATCGATATTAGTAAAAGCATTATTGTTATGGAGATAGTGTTTGAGTTATTCTGATATTTGAATATTATGGTATTTTGGTTTATATTGGTTCAGTAATGTGGTTTATATTGACCTGGATGTTCACTTTTTCTTACGAATATTTTGAGCAAGTTATACATATTTTATTGTCCAAATGGGTAGTTCGGAGCAATTATATGAATATTTGATAATATTATCTATTATTCTTTTAATTATTGGGGTTGTTGAATATTTTATCAGATCCGACCTGAATTAGAGGTATTTTGTTGAATATTATCTTATTTTAGAATTTTAATTATTATTGATTATTTATATTATA
This sequence comes from Nepenthes gracilis, assembly GCA_033239525.1. Classification (NCBI taxonomy): domain Eukaryota; kingdom Viridiplantae; phylum Streptophyta; class Magnoliopsida; order Caryophyllales; family Nepenthaceae; genus Nepenthes; species Nepenthes gracilis. Next base: position 13,820,926 of record BSYO01000027.1, on the reverse strand, counting down.
TACTTTTGATCCGATTTTATGGTATAATCTATGTCACAAAACCATAAAACTCACATGTTAAAAGGTAGAAAAATCTGACATAATAGAAAATAAAATGTAGAAAATAAAACCCGACATAATATCGTTGATAATTTATAGAAGTTTAAATTTTAGTTTTTTGTTAATTCATTTTAATCTTTAATATTTTTTAATTAAGTGTGAGATTATTAAAAAAAAAAAGAGTTAGATAAGAGGTAATTCAAATACCATAAATTGCAAAAATACTTTGGTTTATATAATTTATTTTATGATTTAATCAAATAAATGTTAAAAGTATTCAATGTTGCATGATATATATTTAAATATTTATTAAAATAATTATAGATTATAATTTTATATAAAAAAATTTATTTTTTTAATGAATATAATCTTTGATAAAAATTTTAATTTATTAAATAAAATTATTCAAGTAGAAATTTGAGATCGTATATTTTATATAATGAGGCGTACTTTGTATATCTTTAATATTTGAATAAAAATTTAAGATATAATAAATTATTATTTATAAATTATTAAATTTTAATTTAATATTATTATTTATAAAATAGCATAATAATTTTAATGATAAATAATATATTTTAAAATTTATAAAGTTTTACCATATAATAAACTTTATAATTTATAAAAAATTCAGTATCATCAAAAAGTGGAAACTGCCTCGAAGAAACGCCATGAGCGCCCATTTTTTGGGTCTTCCCGCTGGAAAATCGAAACCCTTCTCAATTGTTCTTGAAATTACAAAACCCTCTTCATTTTCACGATTGAGGATTGGGCAAATGAAGATCTACGGCGTTCTTCCACCTAGAAATCGAGATGGCTAGATAGGATCAGCAGCTTAGCGATTGGGAAATCTAGGGTTTTCTTCGAGATGACTGAATAGGATGAGCAGCTTGATAAGTTTGCCTGCCAGAGAATTGGACGGGTTCAGATTGCGTTGATATTGGGATTTTGAATTTCTAATTTCCCCCAATTTTTCCGATTTTCTGAGAAATCTTGAATTTTGGGATGGATAGGTTAAGCAATTTACCTGATGAAATTGTAGCCCACATTCTCTCTTTCCTTCCCATCGAGGAGGCCGTGCGCACCAGTATTTTATCCAGTCGATGGAGGTACATGTTCAGATTGATAACTAGTCTCTGTTTTGATGATTCTTTCATCGTTTACAACTCAAGGGATTATGAAGGTCAATGTCTGTGCTTTAAGGAGTTCGTTTATAGAGTTATGAAGCTGCGCATGACCTCGAACATTAAGAAATTCAGTGTTAAGTGTAGGCATAGAGAGAGCTACGGCGGTCGACATGTTCATGAGTGGATAAGAGCCGCCATTTCCCGCGGTGTGCAAGAGATTTGTCTTGATTTCGGCCATTTTATTCAAGATTTCCTGCCTCGTCGTCTTTTCAACTGTCAAACGTTAGTGGTGCTACAGTTATCCTTCTGGTGTCGCAAAGTAACTCTGGAAATTTCTCCATCTGTATCGTTGCCGAATGTGAAAGTAATCCATCTTCGGAGAATTCAGCTTACAGATGCTATCAATAGGCTGTTCTCTGGCTGTCCATCCCTTGAGGATTTATCCCTGGAAGGATATCGCCGCACAGATTCACTAGTTCACACCATTTCTATACCGCCATTAAAGACCTTGACACTCCATGGTCTCGATCCAGCGTCGTCTAGTGAAGAAACGGTTGAGATCAAAATTGATGCCCCAAATTTGGTATACTTCAAATGCACTGGCGACATTTCTGAAAGCTACTCATTGAAGAATTCAAACGCTCTTGCTGAGGCAGTGATCAATGCTTCTTGTTTAAGCAAATCGCATCTTCTTCTTGCCCTCATTAGAGCTGTCTCCAATGTCAAAGTTATGCATCTATTAGGCCATTCATTAAAGGTATGCTCCTTTCATTTTCTTTTTCCAATTATACTTGCATTTCTTCATTCTGAAAACCACGATTTTAACTACTGATTCTTCAACCTCCGGAAGTCCCTTAATCATGGTGATTTCAATGACGATAAGCTGGAATTGCCTATGTTCTGTAACTTATCACGGTTGGAGTTGGATCTTGGCATCGATACATGGGAATATGGTGGATGGGAGCTTTTGCCAGAATTGCTGGCTGCGGCACCCAAACTAGAAACTCTCGTCTTTACGAAGGTATTTCATCATTAATGTCTTCAAGCACCGTCGTTCGAAAGCATCTCCAATCACCATGCTCGTTTTGTTAATCTTAATACAGGGATTACTAGATTATTGTAGCAGACATGAAGATGGGTTCCCATCTTTACCGGTTCTTCCAATTTCATCGTGCCTCAAGGTGATTGAAGTGAATAGATTTCGTGGCCATAGGCAGGAGTTTTATATTGCCGAGTATTTACTGAGGAATGCCAAAGTGTTGAACCAGATGATCTTACATAAAACTCAGATGACTATGGAGGAAGGACTGCATGCGAGTAAGAAATTGTTAATGTTACCGAAGGCCTCAATGGGCTGCACCGTAAAATTAGTGTGATTATGAAGGCTTCTAAGCAGAATATCAATTCTGAATCGGTTTTTTATCTTGAATTCCATTTCCTATTTCAATTTGATCAAATAGTGAGATGCTGATTAGTGCAAGAAAAAGTTATTCTGAAGCAGGATTGGTCTCTGCACATTGAAGTCTTGTTCTTCCAAGAGTAAATCTTCTCCTACAAAGATGAAAATTGTTGTTGGTTTTGCATCAAATCAATTATGAATCCTCTCAATTTAGCACTTTCCTCTTCACCTTGTTCCTCGATTTCTACTATCCGGAGGAAGTTTTCATATACTGAAGAGGGAAGAACTTCGAAGAAAACTAATGCATGGGGTTTGAAAAAATTATTCTGAAATTTTCAACCACTAAGTGACAAATCTATTAAAAATACATACACCATTAGTCGACTCTTCTTAGCACGTTACTCTTACTAAAGAATCTATTTTCTGGATTAGCTTTCTGGGTGATAGATTTAGACTTCTTTTGACTTATTATATTGTTTTTTGTCAACTTGAGTATTTTGAAAGTTGACCCTTCTAACTGGAAATGTCTGTAAATCGTGTGTCGAAATTCATCAGGATTGCTGACTAAGAAATGCGTGTTTAAGGGCTTCAGGCGATAGAGTTTGAAAGCTTCGAGCACAAGCCATCATGGAAGTAGGAAAATCTCGTATGGTGTTGGTGACTCTCTAAGTGGTGGTGCTATGGGTGAGCCTTGAAGATCTAGGCACTCATGGGGGTTCTCGTTGAATCAAAGCAAGCGAACCGTTATATATGTCCCATGATTTCAGAAGTTGTATGTTGCGTACTCGACGATATACTGTTCAGAACTCACTCACTGAATGTATGGGACCCAGTAATCCACCCTAGGCATCTTGACTGCCATGGGACACAACTGCTCTCAGCATTAACAATGTACCTTCGGAGATGGAACTCCCTCCCAAAATTACTGCTACAAGGACCGGCCAGCACTCACAGCTGATTTTGATTCTCCACGTTCACATTCTGTTATACCCATTCACTAGCACATGGTCTGTTACTGTGTTTGTTACTGCTTCTGTTTTGCCGTTCCATCCATTCGGTCCATTACTGTATAAAGCAAGCACCGTTCACGGGAAATAGGAGAAGAAGATATTTTAGTTACTCTAACCCCATGTCTCTCTCTCTACTCTCTCTCTCTCTCTCTATCACTCGAACATTCTCTTTTCCCTCTGTCTGGTCTCGTCCTGCTCCCTGCTCGTTCTCCCCTCCCCCTTCTTCTGCAACACCCGATCGACTTCCATTATTTCGGCCATACTGTAGTAGGAGACCGCGGTCTCACTGTAGCTCCATCAAAGGACCGAGGTCTTACTGTAGCAAGGACGTGTTGTGTTTACTTTATTTTGGCCTTTTCTCCTTTTCCCTAATTGCCCTCAACCAACTCCTCTGTTTTTACCGTCGTCGTCTCTTGCCAGTACTGTCATCGATCATACATGTATCATTGTACTCATCTATTTGCAGTAATAACCGGTCAAAGCAGGCTCAGGGAGCATTGTAGTGTTGATTACTGTTTTTTCCTTGAGCAAATATCTTGTGGAAATTGCTCAGAAGCTCTTGATCAATGCAGCTCAAGCACTCTGACTAATTGGTTTCATTCTAACTCGCTGGTATCACAGACAAAATATCTATATAATTTTAGGACATAGACAAAATATCTAAGTCCTAATATTAATATTTTCCCCTATCAAAAAAATGTCTCAATCTATAACTTTATCAACCATTTTATTATTTTATTTCACTGTTAAAAGTTTAAATTTATAGGTCATAAATATACCTAAAGTTCTAAATTTTATATAACACATAAATTTATATATTTGTAAACGTGTAAAATAAATGTATATTAAAAGTTTCAGAGTATCTACGTTAACATAAAATGATATCAATATTAATATCGATAAGATTAACTAAAGCTCTTAGATAGATAATACATAATTAAATATAATTAAATTTTATTATTTAACTCATTTCTAATACATTTTTTTTTGTCTGCAAAGCTTAATGCCAATCCATATCGTTCAGTACGGCTATAATCAACATAGATATTAATGTGGCAGATAGAAAACTGAGAGGGTAACTCCATGTATAAAGTTTTTTGACTATGCTTTAGATTTGATGAATGACACAGAGTATTTTATTTCATTATAAATAGTCTTATCTCATATTATATAATAGTTAATTTTTAAAATTTGAACATGTGATCTTTGGATTATATGGTGATTAAAGTCAGAAGATCTTCTTCTCCTTTGGGAGGAACGGATCAGGATAGTCTTCCAGATAAATTATTTGATGCCATCCGAATGTTGGTAGTAATTAAGACCACTCAACCATACATTGCTTCCTCCTCCCCTGATGAGAGGCAAGCAGTATTTGGCTTTCTAGATACTTTTTTAAAAATGGAGTATGAATTTCTCATTTATCATTTTAGCCAACTGGATGGTTTAGTGGAGGGCCTTCATATAGTTAGTGAACCTGCCCTTGCAGTGGGCATTCTTGGAGCTCACGGCTCCTCTAATAGCCCCTTGAGGCTTTCCAACAAGAGGGAGGGTGGAGGGTTTTCAGATTAACACACATAAAACCCATTCTTTAGAATTGATTTCAAATCTCAATAAATATACACTCTAACAATAATGGTCAAACTAATAGACAATTATTAAGAGTTTACATATAAATCAATGAATGTGCAAAGTGGCATGCTCTATAGTGAAGAATGCTATAACAAGAGGAACAAAGTACCATAATTTGGGAAAATAAAACTTATATTTAATTTTAATCAAACCAAGCAAGTAAGATCAATTTATACATGTGATTATGTTTCACCAGATGATGGGTGCTACAATGCCATGTAATAGCCGTTGGATATAATTTTAATGGGTATACCAAAAATGGGATGGCCCAAGGTCAACGTAGGCCCAAACGGACGATCAACTCGTTAAAAGGCCCAATTGGAGAACAGGCCAAAGCGCTGAAAAGCCGAGGACGGTCAACTCGCACCCAGACGATTAATTCAAACGTTGATCGTCTGCGTACTGTAGCATGGGTCCAACAGTGGTTTCTTCTATAGTCATGGATTTGGCCCATTTGAGTCCGCGATCAATCAGACGGCCAGCAACGGCTCCCCCGGCATCTTCCACGATCCCAATTGGCACCTGAAATGGACATTGACAAAATCGGCGTCCTTCACGTAAGGAAGGCGCCATATTTTTTCAATCTCCTGCCAACTGGGGATTCCAACGGTAAAATATAAAGAAGGAAGGTGGGCAATTAGGAAAGCCACTGGCCGCCACAGAAGGAAACTACCTTACTCTGTTTGGCAACTGACATCAGCTCTGAAAGACAGGCCAACCAAGAATCACGCAGGGGATCATTCCTTTCAAAGGAGGAAGATCACCATCTCAACTATAAATAAGTCATTGAATTCTCATTCAAGGCACGCTTTTGGTTACGCACGCTTTCTGTCACTCAAACTCTTACTAAGGCTACTCACGCAAGCTATTGCTCATACTACGCCCACAACGACAACAGACTTACAATACTCTATTTTCTGCTGCCACTCAAAAAATTTAAGGCATACAACGCGCTTCTGACAACCATTTACTGCCTCCCCACCATCCAGATTCAAGGAGACAGTTTCGTCTCTCTTTAATCTGGAGATACACACACCTATTTTTTTTTCTCTCTCAATTCTCAGTTTCTGTGACATTCTCATATTTCGAAAGTTGTTTACTGATTTGAGCGCCGAAATATTTTCGGTGGGATAACTTTCCGCCGACACACTGACCTCCTATTTTTTTTAGTGGTGTGTAGGATCCAAACTTAGTAAACGTAGCTGAAACCAGGATAAGCGGATCAGTTTGAATCTGTTCAAAATTCGAATTCATGACGCATCAAATCTAATGGCTGTTATTTTTTTTATTAAATAAAAAGTATTATTTTTATTAAAAAAATATAATTTGTATGAAAAAACAACAGTTATTGAATTAAATCTGATTGTTGTCATACAACATTGCAGTACCCCTTTGCCCATGTTTTACAAATGTATTTTTAGCTCTTTAATAGTTATAAGGCAATCATATCAAGAATAATTATTTTCAAAGTCACAACTACTCTTTTAATAATTCAGGAGTTGAATAACAATAATTTACATGTGAACAAATCAGGTATCTGACTTGAATAAATTCAATTAGAAATATAAATTCAAAGAAAATATAACAAAATTATTTAATAATTAATTAACGTAAAAAGAAAATAATCTTTGTAAGAGTGAAAGTAAATAACCCCTCGAAAGAATAATGATCGCAAAAATCTTACTCCGATATTAAGTTTTAAATATTTTAAGATAATAAGAAAATAATGTAAGATGTTCTAGGCCGTTCGATCATCATCGGATATCTTCTTTCACCGCCACGTCTCCTCTCTCCCATTCAAAAACGCACCGCATCTCCCTTCTCACTCGCCGAAACCCTCTCAACGCTCACCACTCTAATCATGGCGTCCATGGCGACAGCCTTCTCTGCCACCACCAAGCCTGCCTTCTTAGACAACAACAAATCTTCCTTTTACGGCAGGCACCTTCCAGCACCGGCCGCTGCCGGAATCAAACCGGTCAAGGCGGCCAACATGTCGATCTCGATGTCTACAAACCCGCTCCCTTACAACCTCAACAGCTTCAAGTTCGAGCCGATCAAGGAATCGATCGTCTCTCGGGAGATGACTCGCCGGTACATGACCGACATGATCACCTACGCTGATACCGACGTTGTTATCGTAGGGGCCGGATCCGCGGGGCTCTCCTGTGCCTACGAGCTCAGCAAGAACCCTAACGTACAGATCGCTATAATCGAGCAGTCCGTCAGCCCCGGCGGTGGCGCGTGGCTCGGTGGCCAGCTCTTCTCCGCCATGGTCGTCCGGAAGCCGGCGCATAGATTCCTTGACGAATTGGGCATTGAATACGACGAACAGGTATATAACATGTCGCATATAAAATTTAATGGTAATCGCATAAAATTTAATTTTTAAAAGAATAAAATACTGAAATTAACCTTAACCGTGTGCAGAGATTGATTCATTTCTGTGCTTGTTTTATGAATATTGTGACGCATTAATTCATGTGTTGTATTTTACACCATATATATATTTTACCAAATTTGGGGAAAATATAAAATATAAGAAAACCAAATTGAAGCCCAGTGGAGTTGTCAGACAGAATTTCTGATGACATCAAAAAAAAAAAACTGATATAGAGGAGTGCTGGATCTGAAGCTGGAAGAAATATCAAATGCTGTCATTCAGAGAACCTGTTCTTTGTCAGATCTGAAGTTGAAAATGGAACAGAGCCAGATCTAAAGCACAATAGGACGTCAACGGATCTCGCAGATAGAAGATGTTCTGAACCTATTTAGAATTAAAGCAAAACAAAGAATAGCACGGGTACGTTTGGAGCTTTGGAGAAACGATTGAGTGTGGCTACTTGTGCAGTTGTCTGTGCTTGTTAGTTCAAGGTGACTATTGGGTAAGATGTGAAGATGGAAGAATGGGTTTGAGTAGAACGATCAAATCCTTCTCTAAAGGAATTATAAGCTTGTTAGTCCTTATCTTCCTGTAAGAGTACTTTGAAAAGAGCTTCATTTCCTCAAATTGGCGCCCCCACCTCCGGCACGCCAGTTACATTTAGTATAGCTAATAAAGTATTTTTGGTTCTTTCTGCAAGCAATCTAGTGTAGTTAGTATATAGTTTTGAATAGCCAATTCATATCTATTTAATGAGTAACAAAGAGAAAAAAGAGTCCTAGAATAAATAGGAGCAGTAGCAACATATCATCAAAATTATCATGCCATTTTATGATTTAATAATACGGAATTAAAGGTTAACAATTTACACGAATACATGCTTAATATTATTTTCACGAATGCCCCAAAATAGATTTTTCTCCATTTCTTTTGTCTCCTTGAGTTTTAGAATTTTTGTATCATGAATGTATATATATATAATTTTTCTGATACATGGCTCCTTAAAATCAGAACAGTTGACAAGTTAACAAGAAGTTAATAGAAGTCCATCCAATTCAAATATGAAACCTGCTAGTCGTTATCAAAATAAATATTTTTAATTTGTCATGAGTGCTTTTGTCATTTATATATTAGAAAAACTATTGATTATTTAATTATGTATATGTCCTTTTCATCCAAGATTGAACGTATTAAGGAAATAACAGAAGTCCATCTGATTCAAATATGAAAACTGCTATTCGTTATCTAAAAAATTATTTTTGATGTATCATGAGTGGTTTTGTCATTTATATATTGGAAAGATAATTGATTATTTAATTATATAAATGCCTTTTTTATCCGAGATTAAACTTATTAAGGAAATAACTTTTTTAATAAAATATATAAAATCATATATAATATTTAATTATTTTAATAAATTATTAAATATGTGTGATATGTAATAACTCTAACATTTTTAAGTCCTTGCATTCTTTTTTATGTCCAGGGAATTCAAATTCATATTCTAAGTAAGACCCCAAATGTAAAAATGGAATTGATTGGGTTGGCCACCTTACATAAGGATAGCTTATTTCTTGGATTTGTCTGATATTCATAAAAAAGGGGGGTTGCTTTAAGGTATCAATGATTGTAATATATCCTGCAATATTTGTCTCACATTTCTGATAAATCTCTGTATATATTAGTTTGCAGTTACAAATTCTATTATTTCACATGATATTTGCAAAATTATATACATTGCAAACAGGACACTTATGTTGTGATTAAGCATGCTGCGCTGTTCACATCAACGATCATGTCAAAGCTATTAGCAAGGCCGAATGTGAAGCTGTTCAATGCAGTGGCCGCAGAGGATTTGATTGTGAAGGAGGGGAGAGTTGGCGGGGTGGTGACGAACTGGGCTCTTGTGTCTATGAACCATGACACGCAGTCGTGTATGGATCCGAATGTCATGGAAGCTAAGGTGGTGGTCAGCTCCTGTGGCCACGATGGGCCATTCGGGGCCACAGGAGTGAAGAGATTGAAGAGCATCGGGATGATTGATAGTGTGCCTGGAATGAAGGCATTGGATATGAATGCAGCTGAGGATGCCATTGTTAGGTTGACTAGGGAGATTGTACCTGGGATGATCGTCACTGGCATGGAGGTTGCGGAGATTGATGGAGCACCCAGAATGGTAAAATGTCTCTTCTTCAAACCTGTTATCTATTTTTACATATAGGAATTATGCATATAAGATTGGGATCTCGATACCCATTTTTAGTCCATTTTTTTGACAAATGGTAGTATTGGTATTATTGATGGTTTCCGCGATATTAATAGCAGAACTGTCTTTTTTGCTTTTTAATGAAAGTATCAAAATAATGTCATTTTGATTCTTTTAAAACACATCAAACCCGTGCTGTGTTAACTCTTTTTAATTTAAAAGCCTACCTATCATCCCACTTAAATCTCGCTTTTAGTGCAGCTAATGTCCCACTTTTTACTTGTTTTGAATACAGTCAAATGTTTTAACTTACGGTTTCTATAATTTGTTTTGTATTTTTTGTCAATTTTGGTAAAAAATTAATATTTTGGTGGCGTTATTATAGTCTTGCATGGTATTAGAGGACTGTTTAGCCTATGACTAGTATCGATAGCAGGATTGTTGTTTTAGTTTCGCTTATATGGCGATATCAGTCCCGTTAGCAATGAATCTACACATCTACTTGGGCTAGTCGATATATGATCCTCAATTCTCTCTCTTTCTCTTTTTCGCACTTGTTGGGTAGTTTTTTAAGTCTTATATTGTCGTAGTTGGTATATTGTGTTCGGTTTGTTGGATTGCTTTAGTGAAAATTTTCTCAGCCTCCATTATTCTCAAATTACAGGGACCTACATTTGGGGCGATGATGATCTCGGGCCAAAAGGCTGCTCACCTCGCATTGAAGTCATTGGGACTACCAAATGCGGCAGATGCAACCTCTGCTAACAATACCCACCCTGAGCTGGTCTGATCTCCTATGATTCGTTTAAGCTGCTTCTGTTACTCTCTTCCTCTGTCCAGAATGTTGAAGAGTAACTCTCCGTAATGAGAGGTAACGTGCTTAGCAATAAATTTGAAAGAAGTCAGTTTTCCTCTTTAATAATGGCAGCCAAAATTACTTGGTGATTGATGATTTATTGGTGTTAAATAATATAACTATTATTTAGTTAAAGTGCCTTCATAGTTTATTTGTTTTTGTAGGTTTTTATAAGTTCTATTTATAGATTTATTCCCGCATAGTTTTCGACGATTGTTCACATAATAGGTTAAATTAAATGCATATAAATCTTGGAAATAACATATCTACAGTATATATGGCTAAGGTTAAATAAATCTACTCTTATTAGATGAGAGCTCGACTAACGTTAAATAGGTTTTGATTCTCTATCAATCGATTTTATGTCAATATTTATATGTTATTATTTCTGGTATAGAAATTCTTATAAAAATAAAAAAATTGCTATTTTTCAGTGTGGTTTGAATTTGTAATTTATGTGATTAGAATATATGTAAATGATCGATCGACTCTAAAAATATGATATAAAAAGTTATGGGATGTAGAGAGATATTGACGATATGTTTGGTTATCGGAATGAAATAAGGTGAAAATAGAATAGTTATTCCAGGGAATAGAATAGAATGGGAATAGAGTTATAATTATTATTATTATATTTGGTTGTTAGAATAGAATAATATAAAAATTAATATTATTTTATTTGGTTTGTAGAATAATATCGAGAAATAAATAGCAAAAAAATAATAATAATAGTAATAATAAAATATAATAATAATAATAATAAATATAATAATAATTATAAATAATAATAATAATAATAGTGAAAATAACTAGTTTCATATAAATCGTGAAATTATTTATTTCCACATGTGGGGAATAAATATTTATATGAAAATATTTATTTTTGATTAAATTTATAACCAAACAGAAAAATATCTATTATCTGAAAATAAAAATTTTATTCTCATATTAATCCTCCAACTGAATATGGGGTAAGACAAATTTATTCTTCATAGTGGAAATTTTTGTATTAGGATTTGAAGGATGTGAATCAAAACTATAGAAATGGATTTTTCATAACATAAGGATAAGGTTTTGCATATTTGATTCATCTCAGGCCTTGCATTGCAGGATATTAAAATATTAAAAATCGTGAATCATTTTTTAAAATTCTTGATGACACTGACATGTATAAAATATTAAAATCTCAAAATATACGTAAATGAGAGAACAAAATATCCAAAAATGCGATATAAAAGGTTATGGGGGTGTAGAAAGATAAATTAATTCAAATTTATGCTTAATAGTAAAAATTTTAGCGTGAGGACTTGAAGGTTCCGAATCTAGTTCCTGAAAATAGCCTTTTATAATATAAGGATAAAATTCGTGTGGTACATACTCCATCAACTATAAAAAAATTCAATCCGAACGTGACAATTCATATACATACAGGATCAAATATAATAAAATATGTATAAGATCTCATCAGATATAAATTTGGACGAATAAAATACATGACTTATTATCCAAATATCATAAGAGAGGTATCCAAATATATAATGACTCAAATATTTTTCATACAAAGATCAGGGCTATCATTTAACAAAAAAATAACAACTATAGTATACCCCCAAGATCAGAGGTATACCCAATATAACATTTTCACTCATCGAAAAAGACATTCGTGTCAGATCACCGCCGAACTACTATAAGCGTATCCATGCCACTAATCTAAAGGGATAAAAATAAAAACGTAAGTCAAGGCCTCGGGAAGTATTATTATCATATAAAATAGAACACAAATAAAAAAAAGGGATATCAAATAACAATCACGTAAAATAAAACACAATGTCTGTAAAATTCTTGAAAATTGAGGAGATGTCTCATATTAAATTATAGTACGTATAAAACAATCTCTCTGGGATATAAATATAATAAATAACGATCCGATCAAATCTCATAGATGATATCATATCATATGATCCGAGGTCACATTATATAATCGTGATCGTCACCACATCTGTATGGGATACATATTATCGTTCGGATCTAAATCTCATATATCATACATTGAAATTAAAGGAAATATTGAAACCAAAACATATAAAAAGAAAACATGTTTCAGGGTTTAACACATCATTACATACGAGATGTTCCTATCGCCCATCCGTGTGCTAAACCACGTATTTTAAATTATAATCTACGTAATATATGTAGAAATATAAAGTATGTACGAAATCAGAGAACCAAAGATAAATAATATAAACTTGAGGAAAGGCTGCCCTCGTTCGGATCTACGGATATATCTGCCGTGATTTAAGCCAGCAGCTCAAGGCTCGGTTATAGTTTAGGCCAACAGTTTAAGGCCATCAATGTATTTTGTCTCTCATAGATTAGGAATTTACTCACTATATTTTACTATCAACGGTTTTGGGTGTAACTTTAAGTTTTAGTTATATATTAGGACGTCTAAATATATTATTTCGTCAATTTCTTACGATGATTATCATTTAAATACACAGTGAGACAGGTCGGCTACTAAACGTCTTAACCTTCTTATCGGTAGAAATGAGACAACATATCATAGACGTCCCCATCGGGACTAAGTCTTTCGGTCAGGAGCGGTACCAATATCTCATGCCTCTGATTGCATATAATGACCCATTGGATCTTGGACCATCATGATCTCGTGGTAACCCCGCCCCCTGCAACATGCATGTGGACCGATGTACAACCTGGTTCATGATTCTACAACATACGGATACACAAATATACATATATATTATCCAGGTGTTCAAAAATCCTCCAAATTATAAATATTAGTGTAAAACCACAACACGACCTGTAAAATATACATGTATTCACAGAATAAATAGATTAAGTGTATATAAAAATATATATATGTTAGTAAAATATCGAACAATAGTTAAAATACATTAGAAAGTAAATCAAACCAATGATAAGGTTAAAGGATACTTGCCTCGACTTTATACTCCGCAAATCGAAAGAAAAGATGTCATAAAGCACCCGAATCGTGCCTTTCTTTCTTTGCTAGATGCGCGCCCCCTTCTCTCTCATCTGTGTCGCCCTCTGCTGTGCGCACCACTACTGCGCTGCCATGCTTGTGACCGCCGCTGCCTCAGACGCAAGCCGCCGTCGCCGCCTCTGCCTTCTCTCGTTGCCGCTATCCTTCTCTGACAAGCCTTCGCTCTCCTTGCCGTTCCCCCTTCTCCCAAGTAGCTTCTCTCTCTCTAGCGTCGACCTTGGCCGCATGCATGGCTCAGCCTCTTGCGGCGTCGCCGCTACCGTCACGGCTACCGATGTTGCCGCTATCGCCACGAACGGTCGCTGTTGACTCTTCCGGCATCGAGTCCCTAATCCCCCTCTCATTTTCTCTCCTCTTTCCCATTTCTTCTTTCCTCCTATGTTCTCTCTCCCCGATCCCCTTTATTTTCTCTTTTATTTATTTATTTATTATTATTATTATTATTATTATATATTGTTATTATTATTTTTTATTTAACTTTTTTTTATTCCTAAATCCATATCAGTATTCGGATAACTGTTACTTCGAAATGCTGATTATTTTTTAAAATTTTATAATATTTTAATTTATTTTTATCACGTATGAAATACAAAAAATTATAATTAATATTAAAATAATCTCAATGGCATTTGAGATATTACAGGACGCTCCATCTATGGCCCTCATGGGATTGTCGGTGCCTGTTGGAGGAGGAGCGCTATGGGTTTACCTTGGGTCTGGGCTATTGTCGTCGCGCAGAGCCTGGTTGTCTGGTGCTTTGAAAATTCACTCTTCTGGCTGCTCGACTCATGACTACTCATCCTTGATCTTGTTTGGGATAGGGGCCGGCCGAGCCCACCTCGAGCCAAACAGGGTCGAGCATCTTTTGTTGCTTGGCTTGGCACCCTGTGATGGAACAGATCTTTTTTTGTTGTCCCCCGATATTTTCGTTAATACAAATACAAAAACTAAAGCCCAAATTTTTACTTAGAATTCTAAGAAAAAATGGACAAAATTTTTTCTAAAATTAGACTAAACTGAAATATGAAACCTGAATAAAACTTGCAAATATACAAAATAATATCCATTGACACATATTTTCATCATTGACATAGGATCATCAGACGCCGTATCAATTCCTACGGCTTTACATTCAACTTTCCTATCCACTATATCGAAGTCCAGAATAGAGATATCTGCTAGGATCTGTACAAAATCAGAAAATATATAGCAAAAGTAGAATTATATCCAAAATATATATTTGCAGAAGCATACTTCATTGTCTCATCACATTCATAACATACATTTTATATACATTATACATCCACAAAAAAATTAGATAATAAAATTGAAGCTAATCTTTCCAAGATCTTCAAAATACATTCAAGTCTTCCAAGGTCTGTTGGCTAAGCTCTAACTACTCTTTTTCATTAGAAACTAGTCCTACTGTTTTATCTGGAAGAAAAAAAATAAAACAGTGAGTCGAAACCCAATAAGGTATTTAGCTAGCCAGTCCATCCCCAAAATAATATTAAAATCATTATGTTCAAAAATATTAAATCTATAATCAAACATTTTCCATTCACCTCAATAACGCATCCTGAATATAAAATATCAGTCATTACTGAAGATTCAGTGGGAGTTGATACAGAAAAAGAATAATCCAAAATGCGCGGGACAGATATAATACAGCATACAAATCGCGAGAAAATAAAAGAATGGGTAGACCCCAAATCAAATAAGATAGAAGCAAGAATTCCACAAATAGAAAGGATACTTTCCACAATATTCGGGTAAACAGTCATTGCGAAAGCCTTAGTCGAGACAGTAGGCTTCTTCGTTTCTAGCATTGGAGGTAATGGACAGTATTTGATCAGGTGGCCCTACTGTCCAGCTTTAAAGCAAGCTCCTGTCACCTTACGACATGAATATCCTAGATGCTTCTTTCCGTAGAAAGTATAGTCAGCTGCCGATACCTGAGAATTGGTTACTGACTGAACTAGAGTGATGCTCTTTCCCTCGTCTGCTATTCTCACCTTCTTGGATGGTCCTAAAGGCCCTACACTAGATTCTGTACTAAGATTCGTCTAGCTACCAGCCCTTTTATCAAAGAACATCTGCATTTCCACCTCCTTCTCATAAATCATCACCCGATCTAGAATATCAGCATATGTCTGGAGTTTCAGGGTCGACAATTGCTTTCTAATATCGTCCCGCAGTTTTTGTTGAAATTTTTTTGCTTTCCATACTTTATCCTCCACAAAATATGGTGTGAATCGGGACAACTCAGTGAATTTCGTATTGTACTCAGTCACAGTCATGTTTTCCTGTCTCAACCGTATGAATTCTTGCTCCTTTTGATTTTGAAGATTGGAAGGAAAATATTTCTCCATAAAAGTCTCCTCGAACTTCTCCCATGTAATTTCATCGTCGGCCACACCTAACGTCCTCTTTTTCATATTCCACAAACTATCAGTTTCACCTTCTAGCTTATACATTGCGAAAGAAACTTTTTTCTGATCAGTATATCCGATCATAGCAAAAATCTTCTTCATCCTCTTAAGCCAAACATTTGCTTCCGCTGGATCAGGCTTATCCAAAAATCTAGGTGCTCATTCCGCCGTGAATCTATTATAAGTTGTCGGAGCAGGGTTTACCAGAGCCGGCTTAAGTGCATAGACCGGAGCCATATGACACTACTTTACAGATTCAACCACATTTGTCATCGTCTCCAACAAATCCACGTACGGAGCGTCTCGATTGTGGGGTGTACTAGCACGTCTATGATTATTTCTTCTATTTCTTCTACTGCCCATCTTATATTCTATAATCAAAGATAAACACGACATTCATAAGCCTTAAGAAATCAGTTTAGGGGGAAGGGGCTATCCACAATTCAATGAAATTCAAGACTAGCCTAGGGGGCAACTCCTAAACCTCCTAATTTGTCTTAACTACCCCGACCTATCCCTACTGAAATTTGATCCTATACTTCCACTTTACGATCGATCATTCCTAAGACATCTCATTTCTCTAATACCAATTGTGACGAAATGGATATTTTTTTTATCCTCAGATATTTCCGTCAATACAAATACAGAAACTAAAGCCCAAATTTTAACTTAAAGTTCTTAGAAAAAACGGACAAAGCTTCTCCTAAAATTGGGGTGAACTGAAATATGAAATCTGAATAAAACTTGTAAATATACAAAATAATATCCATCGACACATATTTTCATCACTGACACAGGATCATCAGATGCCGTATCAATCCCTACGGCTTTACATTCAACTTTCCTCTGCACTTTACCGAAGTCCAGAATAGAGAAGCCTGTTGGACATATACAAAATCAAAAAACATATAGCGGAAGCAGAATTATATCCAAAATATATATTTGCAGAAGCATACTTCATTGTTTCATCACATTCATAACATACATTTTATATACATCGTATATCCACAAAAGATTAGATAATTATATTCAAGCTAATCTTTCCAATATCTTCAAAATAGCTTCAAGTCTTTCAAGGTCTGCTAGCTAAGTTACTGACTACTATTTCTCGTCAGGAACTAGTTTTATATTTCATCTGAAAGAAAAAAAATAAAACAGTGATTTGAAATCCAAGAAGATACAGTAAAAATATACAAATATGATACTTTTATGCAGAATATAAGTACAAATGAACAGAAACATGAAAATATTTAAGAGCAGAGAGGTACATGGAAATATGAGAAAGCATAATTCAATATAAACTCACTTCAAAAATCATAAATTAGTAAAACAGGCATTCAGAAATCAGAAGCCGGTGTTAAACTCTGTAGATTCTAGAAATTCCATTTTAGGACTAAACTAGTTTACCCTACTAGTTGAGGGGACGAGTAATCGATGATAGATTGTATTCACTCATTTCAATCTAAGGTTAGAAACAGAATAGTGATATCCCTTCTTGTGGGATCGGTACCAGAATGCCCCCCAAAGGTAGGCCAGAAATAGAAAACTACCATCTAGGTTAATACCCCGGGAAAAGACGGACCACATATAATTCTATGGACAGAGTTGTTCTTGATTACTACCATAACGTTCTAAGGCATCCCGAAGAATCATACCTGACCGTATATTAGTCATAGGTCCTAATTTACTAAATTACAAATACTTTTCTTCATATTTCTTAGCTTATAACATATCGTACGTCAGAATTTCAGTTAGAATTACATAGATATTCCTTCAAATTGTCTCAGAAATCCATAGTAATTTAGCAGTATAATTCCATATAAATTTTTGAAATGTAAATCATAACATGGACATTACCTCTTTACAAATCAACTTTTACATGTCAAAAATCATGGATTTTAAACACCATCTTCTTCATTTTTGTTCTTAGGGTTTTGATAAAGCTTTCGGATATAAAACGGACACAAAATACATGTATTTACACGAAATCGATTCTATATATTGCAGTACATATAGGTAAATATGAAATCTGTCCGATTAATCGGGAGAAATATACTTTATTTATACTAAACATGGGGAAACATGATTTTAGAATATAAACACAATTTTAGAGATACTGAAAAGCTGTAAAAATGGTAAACAACATCCGAAATACACTTGCCTGAACTCGATTTACAATTATTTTTACTTGGGTTGGATCAGAATGGTGGATTTCTCCCTTTTCTTTTCTTTCTCCCTCTCCCTTCTTCCTTTTCCTCTCGTGTTGCTTGTGGTTCTGCCCTTCTCTCTCTCTAAAATCGTCCCCAAAACCCATTTAAAAACAAAGAAAAGAAGGATCACGTGAGGGACCCGTGACTGGTGCTCGAGCGCCAGTCGAGCAGTCCTTGGGCACCACATGCGCAAATTCGCGCCTGGGTAGCGCTTGAGCAGTCTTCGAGGGCCATCCGTTGCAACTCCCTCGCTCCTGCTTCTCCTAGGGCGAGCCTCCAGTGTTGGTTTTGCGTTTTTGCGCTCGAGGTGCATGCTCGAGCGGTGGTCGAGCGCCGCCCACACTTTGCCCAATTTGCTTATTGTTTGCTTCGGTATCCATTTTTTCATTATTCTTAAACCTAATCATGATTATCACATACATAATTACTTTATAATTATCATGTTTCGAGATCGAGATCTTACACACCTCGGCGTTTTGATGTTCGGCAAGCTGGCGCCTGGGCACCCTAACGATTCGTTGCTCGGTTGGTCATATCGAGTGTTTGGCTGGGAATCCAACTGGGCAAATTAGCCTTGAGCCTGCTGTGCTCTTGTGCTATCCATCAGCTGTTCTTGAAAAATGGCATGTCAGGTCATTATGATTGGCACTGCACCGGAGAGTAGCGGATTAGGGCACCAGGACTACTGGCTTTTAGCGCTTTGCACAGCGGACGTCGTGTCGGTCATCATGATGGGGCAACGAGGAGATGTGTCGTAGCAGCTGGGGTGAGGGCACGTGGAGAGGCCATTTTGAGGACATGCCACTTTAACTTCTCTAATCAACGTCGTTGCTAGGCTGGGGCATTGTCTATTTAAATGTTAGCCCTCAACCATTTTTTTCATCGCTTGGTCTCTGCAGATACCTCTGCTTTTGCTACTGTATTTTGAATGGCTGATCGAGACGTTATCGACATGCTAACTTTACTCGCCATGGCACGGGGAGCGTCGTCTTCCTCTTTCCTTGGGCCTTTGACAGGGAAGGGAAGTGGGGACGGATGAACGGTGGAAGAAATCGAAGAATAGGGCTCAGTGAGTGGGGCCACCATCGAGGAAGGGCGCCACCCAGGCACTCCACTCCTCAAGCCCCATGGCTCCCCGAGGGCACCTCCAGTCCTCGAATCCGCTGGGCCTTCTTGCTAGGTATGCCTGTGTCGTTGGGAAGTAGTATGGATCTATGTATACATGTTTTATTGATATTGTCTCTGGCAGACCTTTCTTTTCTATTTGACAGCCTCAGAGGGTGCCTCGTAGGTTGGATGAGGCCTTGCTCTTGTAAGGAGACGAGATTGCTTGCTTGTTGTGCGTGCACCCTGACTGTGTCACTGAAGAGTTGGAGCGCCGTGTCAATGCTACTGTTGGGGACGCGCTGTAGAGTCAAACACGCGTCATCTACCTTGACCAGGCTCTATCCGGGTCTAATGCGAGATTGGGAGAGCTCTCTGAGGTTCATACCCAAGCCATAGACAGAATCGTATCACTCGATGGTGAGCTAAGGAACCGGCTAGGTTTTGAGGAGATGGTCCTCATCCTGGAGGAGCAATTTCAGGGGGGTATCCAATTCTACAGACGAATTGTCTCCTTGGCTGTGCTTGACTTCCTTGTTGGCTTTCTGGACTCGAGAAATGTTAGAGCTTCTCGCTGCTCGAACCTAATCGGCTTCCCGATTAGAGAGGAAAGAGGGCCTGTGCGATGTTTTTTAGGAGGCCCTCGACCGTAGGGTAATCATCTGGCTAGGCTGTAAGTATGACAGTATCTTGTATCTTTTGAGGCAATTAAATGCCTTCAGATGTATATATCCTTATTATTTGATGAAGTGGCTAGACCGTTTCGATTATTATTATTGATGTTTCTATTGTGTATTGAATTTTTTCGTCTGAAGCTTTGCTGCTTGCCGGCTAAGTACTATTGTCGAGGCACCGCATAGTCTGGTGCTGACCACTCGCTTCGACCGTAGGATACTTGAGTCTTATGCAAGGTCCAAAAGCTTACTGAGGAAAATATCTCGAGCTTTGAATCGAGTTACATTGTTGTTAGGACTTGATTAAGAAGTGAACGGTAAGAGAGATAGAGAGTTGGGTGAGCACTGTTGACATTATCACCACCAGGGTCGATTTGGCCGTGCATCCCAGGCTGCGCTCGCTCCTACTAGGAGGAGGCCATGGCGTTGGGAACACATGGTTTCCGACTAAGTGGTAAACAACTTGAATTTGCAGGCTTTTTATTATTTTATATAAGAATTAGTTTTCCAATCGTGGGCATAAGAGCAATTTAGGCATAAGTAGATCTTGGAAGCCGGCGACATTTAAAAAAATTTCCTATCATCATTTATGGTATAATTAGCTGCCATATTAAAACAATTAAGAAATTATTTAATTATTTTTTAAAATTCTTATTGTCATTGATATCTATAAAATATTAAAATCTCAAAATATATGCAAATGAGGGAACAAAATATCCAAAAATGTGATATAAAAGGTTATGGGGTGTAGAAAGACAAATTAATACATATTTATGCTTAATAGTGAAAATTTTAGCATGCGGACTTGAAAATTACCAATCTAGATTATGAAAATAGTCTTTTATAATGTAAAGATAAAGTTCAGCATATTTTATTCATTTCAAGCCTTGCATTGCACGAGCCGGGCTACCATTTTGGTAAAAATGTTGTCATGACTTATGATTAGTATTTAAAAAGCCCGTCCAGTATTTGAATCATGGATTAAAATATCAGTCTTAATTGTGTTTATAATCGTATTGAATATAATATATATCAGTATCGAATATTTTAAAATGAATAAATTTAAAACTTATAAACTGATAGGAAATTATTGGCCAATGTATCGTAATATATTACAGATTTAATAATATATCGCGATATTATCATAGTATTAAAAAATTAATATTGGATGTCCCGATATTTATACATATTTGTCGATATTTGTATCAATGATTTGGATAATGACACTATAATTATAATGGGAGGGGACATACAGATCTTGTCACTTCATAAACTATAACCGAATGTACCAAACATAAAATGACAATCATAAAAAAATATAGCGCTTACAATCACAGTGTAAATATCCGAAATTCGGGGTGATGCTCTAGGGTTGGGGATTGTTTGTGCATTAAAACGATACGTGAGTTGGCTTTGAATTCGAAAAGAGAATTTAGGAAATGATAAATTTTTTCACTCAATTTGTAACTGAGTCAGATTCGATACAGACTTCTTATTTTATCGTATCTGAAATATAATATAATTTTAAATAATGAATTGGGTGTGGACGATATCAATAAGGTTTTATTATTGAGCTACAAAAGTCCATAATTCTTGTGTTTATGGCCTAATATATATTCTATTCAATTGTGAGGATCATCATTTTGTATTTGCAAGAGTTACATTGCTTTTGGCAAGCATTTTCCTTCAACAACTCTTCTTTATGATAACTTTTTCCCATTTATAGAAAAATTTCATTCACATTATTGCCTTATTTTTCATCGAGTAATATCAATCGACCTGATACTGATAGAATTCATATTCTATTCAAGTGCAAGATCTGTTTAGATGTAGCTCATTTTTTGTACCAAATGTGCATTGCGGTCTTCTCCATTTGCTAGTTTATATGCATTTTCGAGAAGAATTGAAGTCGAAGGAGTGAAAGAGCTAATCAACATGTGTAATTTTAAGAAAAAATGAACAACCAATGGATAAAAATATTAATATTGATATTTGTAGCAGTTTTATTTATATTAGTAATGATCAATATGTATTGATATTAAATTTATTTAAAAATTTTAAAAATTATGAGTTGTTAGGCTATATTGGTTATCTTTCCTAGATCTTTCTCTCTATAAAATACTAACTTTTAGGAAATTTGATGCTAACAACGTTTCAGTATATTATTTAGATAAATAAATAGTATTATATTATTTTTATATTTAAAAGGAGTTTTATTCAAACGATTCAAAATTTTATAGAATTTAGATAAGCTATAATAATATTATAACTAAATATAAATAGAATAATAGGCCCTGATGTGTACTTAGATTCGATTTCGAACAGATTCAGATTCGCCCGGTTGATCTGATTCGGCTCCATTCACTGAGTCTGGATCATGCACACCATTACAGAAAGCGAGAGGTCAGGTGCCGGCGGGAGGTTGTCCCACCGAAAACACTCTGACGTTCAAGTCAGTAAAAAGCCTTCAAACTGTGGTAGGTGGACTAATAAGTAAGAGAGAGAGAATAAATTTGTCAGGAGTGTTGGCCTGTAGAAGCAGAGGTGATCCCATGGCCCGTTGAGGGTGTGAGTTCCAACTTGCTGTTCACAGAGAATGAGTGGAAGCAGTGTCTCGAAAGCGTGAAAGCTTTGGAGAACGGTTCTTAGAGAGCCGGAGGGGACTTTGCAATTTGGAGGCCTTTAGTGGGATTGCAACCTGGTGAGGTGGCCCCTTCTGATTAGCTCCTCAATTTCCCTCTGAAGAGTCTTGCAGTCATCCGTAGAGTACCCGGGAGATCGATGGAAATCACAGTACTTGGCTGGATTTCCTCCCTCCGCCTTCTTAAGTGGTTTTGGCCACTTAAGGAATTTCTTCTCACGGATCTACATGAGGACGTTTCAACGCGTATCAATTAAAGGCGTCTAGCTAATGGGTCTGTGGTTCTTGCGCTTAGGTGGTCCAGCTCTGTGGCATTTTTGGTGGGAGTAATCACCACCATTATGCTTCCTCTTTCCTTCAGGCGGGAAAGAGTCAGGCTGTTCAAGTCAATCTGTACGTTTCGCCTCGTTGGCCTCCTCAGCCGCCGCATGGGCCCTGGTGATGGCCTCCGCTTCCCGAAAGGTTTGCGGATTCTTATGCGCCAGGTACCTAAAGAACTCCCCGTGCGCCAATGCCGAAATGAAACCGCCTAGTTTTATTTCGGCTGTGAGTCGGGGGATTCGCCTACGGAGTTGAGGACTCTCCAGGAGCCCTAGCTGCTTGTGCAGTGACGCTTGACATTTTTGGCCCGTTTCCCATTACATTAGGGTAGTGGAAGTTCATTGTGGTAAGCATCAACTACTTCACAAAATCAGTCAAGGCCTACTTGTTGGCCTGAATCATCGAGCAAAAATCCACGGAATTCGTTATGTAGAATATATTTTGTAGATTTGGGATTTCTAAGATCATCGTGATCGATAATAGAACCCAATTCATCGGCAAATACTTCACCAAATACTGCACGAGCTTAGGCATCAGGTTAGTCCA
This sequence comes from Nepenthes gracilis, assembly GCA_033239525.1. Classification (NCBI taxonomy): domain Eukaryota; kingdom Viridiplantae; phylum Streptophyta; class Magnoliopsida; order Caryophyllales; family Nepenthaceae; genus Nepenthes; species Nepenthes gracilis. The sequence continues at coordinate 13,797,324 of BSYO01000027.1, read as the reverse complement.
CACCTCGGTTACTTATCCACAGGCAAACGGGCAGGTGGAGGTTATCAACTGAATTCTACTGTATGGATTGAAGACCAAGTTGGAGAATGTAGGGGACACCTAGGTTGACGAGCTGCCTTCTATGCTATGGTCATACTGGACAACACCTAAAGAGGCAACGCGTGAGATGCCTTCTAATCTTTGCTACGGAACTGAGGCTATAATCCTGGTCGAGATCGGGCTCCCAAGTCTCTAGTTCAAGGCCTTCGACACGCTCGACAACTCTCAGTTACTTGGAGAGCACTTGGATCTGCTGCAAGAGGTGCGGAATGCGGCAAGGATGAGAACGGTCACCTATCAACATCGGATTGCATGGTATTGCAACAAAAAAGTAAATGCATGATAGTTCGAATGGGAGACTTGGTCCTACGGGGTATGAAGGCCATCGGTAATATAGCCAATAGGAATTAACTCTCCATAAATTGGGAAGGTGAGTTCCTCGTCTCTCCCGTTCTGCGAAAAAGGGCATATACGTTTTGAGCTTAGAATGGCAAGTTGGTCCCAAGGACATGAAATGCCGTCCATTTGAAAAAATATTACTAATAAGATTCTCGTCAGACCTAGGTAGGTCACGTGTATGCTAAAGAGTGTTTGTAATATCGTATAACATTCAATAAAATGCTGTATTTCTCTGCATGTTTCTTTTTTTTAAGTTTCCCCTTCCCATATAAATGCTTGCATGAAATTGTATGAATCTAGATGACTGAGACCGTCCCTAAGCCAGGTGAGCCCCAGCTCACCAGCAAAGAAACCTTGGTCACATACCAAGCGGTCCAAACGCGGTGCGATTAAACCTTGGCCCCGTATCAAGCAGCCCATATGCGGTCAGATTAAATCTTTGTCCCATACCAAGCAGCCCATTCACGGTCAGATTAAACATTTGTCCCATACCAAGCGGCCCAGTCGCGGTTGAACAAAAAACCTTAGAGGGCTCTCACATCATGCGTGTGACGACCTTCTCCCGAAGGAGATAGCACCGCCTGTCAATGATGGTCAGTAGATCGGAGTTAACCAGGAGAAAATGCCGTAAGCTCCAATAGTAGGCAAGACATCTGGGATTACAATCTAAGTGTCACTATTTGGAACAAAAGCATAATCAAACCAAGAAAAAAGATGCATATGCTGCCGGTTTGTACACACAAAATATATGACGTACAAGGCGACATTAACAGCCCCGATGTGCTTCTAGGAGCATATGAAGGCCTCGTAGGTACAAGGATTTATCTACTCCCAAGGCCTATCTAAATGAGTGACCTATGATGGGGGACCGCTCGGGGGGCATGACATGGATCTCTGACCACCTTCGACCGAATAGGTGATCAACTCCGAGTAGCGAGAAGCTATGGCGTTCCGTGAATCTAAGAAGCCAACGGGGAAGTTGGGATCCGCCAAGGAAGTGATCCTCTCTTGGAACTGCTCCTCTATGGCAGGAGCCACCTCCTCCGGGCGAAGACTCGTTCTCAGCTTGCCTTCAAGTGCCGCAATCCTCTCCCTAGCCTAGGCATGAGACCTAGATCTTCCTGTAGCCTAGCCTCAGACTTCGATAGGGCTTGGTCAAGGTAGTTGACCCGCACTTGACTCTACAACCCTTTTCCGATAGCAGCGTTAACGCGGCGCTCTATCTCCTCTGTTATGCTATCAGTCTCAACACATATCATGTGAGCAACTTCGTCTCTCTGCGATGACGAAAACTCATTCCGCCCACGAGGCACCCTCAAAGGCTGACGAGCGAAAGAGGAGCTAACAGCCGGAATATCTATTAGTTATCCGTACAACTCCACAACGAGTCATACACACCTGGTGAGAAGAACTAACAAACTTAGGGCATGGAGGAGCCCTCGAGACACCGCGAGACTCAAGAGGTGGGTCGACCAAGTAGTGTCCTTCCTCGATGGCGACCAAGTTCATGGAGTCCTCTCCATCACACTCCATCAACATTCGCCCGTCGCTGCTCCCCTCCTCGGATGAGGGTTCAGATGAAGTGGAAGACGACGCTACCCGTGCTAGGGCAAGCAAAGTCGGGATGTCAATCATGTCTCAATCCACCATAATAGAAGCAGAGAAATCTATGGGGACGAGTAGTGGATTGAGTGACAAGAAACGTCACTCTTATATAGGCAAAACTCAGCCTAAAACGATGTTGCAAGAGGCACTGAAAGGTCACGTCGCTTTGGGGAGAAGTGACACATGACCTTCCTGGTGGAATCAGCGTGCAGCGCCAAAATGACAGATATTACGTCACGTCATTGAGAAGTGGACCATCAGTCTGTGACGATCAATGATGAAGACACGATCGTTCCCACAAGAACGATGGTCCCCAACCCAACAGGGGGGCCGAGATTTGAAAACAAATATGACTAGTTTGCCGATGACTGCCAAAATAAATAGAAAAAGAGCAGTGCACAAATAGAGAAGTCGCCAACAGTTTTGCAATAAGATTTCATTCATTACGAAAATAAGCTGTACAAGCATCAGATACAAAAAAGGGGAAAGCAAAATATAAAATTACAAAACGTATTCCGACTAGGGCTGGGGGCTTCTCGGTGGACGCGAGGAGGGCTCCACTCTGCCTTGGGCAAAATTGATCAGTCGGGAGCGTTCCCAAGCTCCACAGTTCATAGGGTCGAAGAAGCTGACCGGAAGGTCCCGAACCACCATGGTGACTATCTATCTGCAGAGATGAATGTCTTCCCAGAGTCTTGCATTCAGTGCTTGGCTCACCTCCTCTGAGCGTAGCCGGGTAGTCATTTCACCCTCAAGCTTAGCATTTTTTATTTGGAACTCATTGGCTAGCTTTTTAGCAGTGATGGCTCGAACCTACAGCCTCTTCAACCTCTCCTTCAGCTCCGTCAACTTCGACCTCAGGGTAGCGGCCTCCTAACGGTCCTGTTGGGCCTGTTTGGTGGCGGCACTAGACTGGCCTATCAGCTCCTCAAGGCAGCAAATTTCCTCCTTTTGTTCGCTTATTATCTCGGCCCGCTAGCACAGGCACTTTATTATAGCGTTCGACATCTTCTTATCTTGTGATTCCAAAAGGCAAAGCAAAATGAGCTAGAGGAGAGAGATCAAACCACACTAGCAAAAATTGGTAGGAAAGAAGATGTTTTCTTCAAAGGAATACCGTGACGAATTTGCACCTAGGCTTCCTCCTCTAGCCGAAATGGGCACCACAAAGCTCGGAGGCGGGAGGGACTCTAGTGGGCCTAAAGGAAGGCCAGTCCTGGCACCCTCCGAGGCAAGATTTGTTGAGGCCACCTCCTATATGGCGCCATGAGCCTCCGTTGGATGAACCTCTACAGCAGCGGCCTCTAGAAGGCCAACCACAGCAGGCAGAAGCGTAGCGAAAAAGCTGACATCACCTGTGTCTACCGGCCCCGTCGGCGTTGTGGCTCTTTTATTTTCCACAACATTGTATGAAATTTATATCTAAACCTACATATATTGTATTATCCAACTTATTTCTGCGATTCACTTTGATGCATGTTTTGAAATTTTGAGATAATGCTCTTACATGTTTGATTTTTATATATAATATTCTTATATATTTAAAATTGCTAAAAATATACTTTATATGTTGTGAAATTTCATCAAATTGTCCCTGCATGTTTGATCTTTGAAAGGAGATGTCAATATCATAGGATTTTATTGATTTTTACATAAATTTTTTATTCTAATAATTCATATGTTTGAAAAACCTCAGCATATAGCATTTCATATTTTAAAATAAACATATTCAAAATTCTGTAGAAACTCAAGTCGTTGTATGAAAAGAATTTAGAATAATTTAAAGGAAAACTCTATAATTTGTTAAACAATTAATAACATTTCCTTCGAAATAGAAAAATACCAGGATTATATAAAATTGTGTAGAATTTTTATTTATTTATAGATCGAACCATTATAAGAAAATTAGTAGTAGTATATTACGATATACCTTAATATATTATAATGATGATCAAGATTCAAACCAATCATCTGCGGATAAAAGTAGCACTCGACCCATTTATAGGGTGATATTATAATGACCTACATACAGATCCAAAATAATAGCGTAAGGCATTTTGATACGTCCTGGATCCAAGTTTCGAATAGATTTAGGTCAAGTTGTTCGTCTAAGTCCAGCTCCGTCCACTAAATTTGGAACTTGCACACCACAACTACGAACAAGAGGTCAGATGATAGTGGGAGGTTGTCTCACCGTAAATACTCCGACGCTCAAATCAGTAAATAGCCTTCGAATTAAGATGGTGAAAGTAAAGAATGCAAAGAATTACAGAGAGTGTCTGAGATGGGTGAGTGCTCTTGTTGAGAGAGGTTTTGTTGGCTTATAAGGAGCGCTGGCTCTAAGCACTGTATTTGTTGGGAATGTAGTGTCAAAGAGATAGAGCGTTTGAAGTCTGACAGTGTATGAGCTTTTCTGCAGAGAGCTTTTGTGGGCAAATAAACGCGTGCCTTGGAGTGAGAACTCCATGGCCTTTTATAGGCATTGTGTTGCGATGCCTTCCTTGTGCAGAAATGCTTGAATCCTGTGCTCTTCTGGACTCGTTACCTTTTCTAGCGTGGAGCTTTTATGACAATAACGGCTACTGCTTTGATTGCTTTCCTTCTGTATTTTGTAACGGTTAGGGTTTACTGCAGACAAGAAGAGGATTCTGGCGCTTTCTTTCTAGGATGCGCGTTGAATCTGCTGATGACTGTTACAAGTGAGATCGCTTTCTATGGAGAGCGCAAAATCAACAGAGAGGATCGTTGCTGGTCGAGGACGGTCACGTGGGCCAAACTGGGCTTGGCCCACTTGGGGCTTGGTCTTCAGATAGTCCACTTGTCTCGCTTCCAGTAAACGGAAGCATTGACCGTTTCAAGAGCAAGTCGTCCATCCTACTCATGAGTTTTTTTGGCTCACTTAGCCTTTCATCTGGTTAGCAATGAGTATTGACCGTCCAAGCGCAAATGAGCGATTGTGGATTCGGGCCGTTCCTTCTTCTTGGGCCAGCCCATTACTAGCATACCCATCACTAGCCCCCCATACTGGTGGCCTAGAATTCTGGTCTCCAGCATGTTCAAGATGGGTCGTGAGTCGCTAAGATACCCGCCTAAGGTGACCTGGCGAAGGAACTGGCGAAGACTCCTAGTTCGTTGATCGTGTTGCGTGCAATTGCTGATCATCTAGATTGGGAGAATTGATTTGGAAAACCGTCGATCGGATTCGTTGATCTTCTAGACCAAAATCCGAAGAACTTTTAAGGAAGAGTTGACCGATTTTGTTGACCATCTGGGTGAAAATTCGGAGAACTTCTAAGGAAGAGTTAACCAATTTTGTTAACCATTTGGGCCAAAATCCAAAGAACATCTAAGGTAGAGTTGACCGGATTTGTTGACCGTTTTGGTCAAATTTCAGAGAACTTCTAAGAAAGTGGGAGCTGAAATGACGCACCATCATGCCGCCGCCCTGTCAGTCAAAAAGTTGGCTACGCATTTGCATGCAGTGAGTTTGCGATCCGGATAGTTAATGCGCAAGAGGATTTGATTAGACTGCAACCGTTCAGGATGCGACACGTGTCAGTAATGATATGCGCACGTTTACGAGACAGTTTACCTTCTTTAGCATTCACACTTCTTTAAATGGTCCGCCCGTCATTTTTTAAATTTCCTATGCTTTCTTTTCAAAAATTTTCTAAGTGTTCTGCCATCTTCCTTCTTGCTTCCATTTCCATGGCTCCTTCTGTAACCAAAATTTTTTCAATGATCAAAGCTAGTGAAGTGAGAGAGCTGTACATCGAGTACAACATCCCCAAGTCAATTGTCTTCATGATGCTCGATGAGGGAGACAGGGCGTGCTCTCCTCCTGAGGGCTGCGTCACCATTTATGAGGCCCACTTGAGGTGTGGGTTACGCCTCCTAGTTCCTGACGAGCTGCTGGACATTCTGACTGCCCTTCGGATCCCCATAGCCCGATTCTATATCAATGCAATGCATTATTTGTGTACGCTTTGCATCTTTCTTCACCAGTATTCAAAGCTATTGACGGTGGGAGAGATCAGAGTGATGTTTCAGTTTATTCAAAGTGGAGAGTGGGTGTCCCTGTCTCCACGAGGATTCCAAATCAGCAATGCCATATATGATTCCCTGAAGAACTGGAAGAACCGATTCTTCTATATTCACGTTGATTTGTCCTGGCCCTTGGCCAGAGATTGGGAAAGGGTGCCCGACGTTTATACTGGGATGCCCTCCGACGAGGAGGTTTCTACTGTTCAGCCGCTTCTGGAGCTGGTGGAGGGCCACCTTCTCTGGAGCAGAAGATGAAGGCGCCTTCCAGTAAGAGGAAGGTTAGATCCCTTACGATCGGGTCTGCCGGTGCACCTTCCGCCAAAGGAGCTCCCAGCAGTCCAAGGCAGAAGAAGGCGACGACGGTGTTTCCTTCTTCTTCTTCCTCGGGGCCAAACTATGTAATGGCTGGCCAGTTCACTGGGATTGGAGATACCTCTGGTGAGGGCGGAGTTGAAGCTGCTGTGAAGGCGTATTGGGCTAGGCTGCACTCTGCTGTTCTTACTTTACCATAGCCGGAGAACTTAGCTGTGCCAGGAAAGTTACCTGCGAGTGCTCAGCTGACCAGGTTGTTGGGTTGCTTGAGGAGCCAGTTGTCGGAGATCTCCCGGAAGTACCTATTGAGCTTCCCGTCGCGCCTGCCACTGAATTATCTAAGAAGCTTGCTGCTGGTGAGCCTCAAGAGGCACCTGAGATGCCAACCGTCGGAGAGCCTCAAGAGGTCATTGGCATTAGCGTTGAGCTGGCGGAGGAGCCTACCATGGGCAAACCTGTTGAGGTAGTGGGCTTTACTGTGGAGGTGCCGGAGGAGCCAGCAACTGGAGTGCCTGTCGAGGCAGTGGATCTTATGATGGAGTTGGAGGAGCCTATGGCGGAGGCCATTGCTGGGCCTGTCTAGGAGATTTCTATTTTCAGTCCTCCGCCACCAGAGCAAAGGTCTCATAGTAGGCCTATGAGGCTGGAGAGCAAAGTCTGGCAGGTGGAGGAGGAGGCTAGACCTAGACTATCTCTGATCGTGACAGGGAGATTGCTTGGCTTGAGGAGGAGGTGGAGCTGCTTAAGGTGGAGTACCTGGGTGACACAGCTGCCCTTCAGACTATGGTGTCAAGTTTGGAGGAGGAAAACGTTGGGCTTAGGGAAGAGGATGCCAAGCTGAGAGAGGAAGCTGATCGGGCGGTGAGGCGTATTGACCAGCTCTCGGGACAACTAACATCGCTGGAGAATGAGTTAGCAACTCGCATACGTCCCCATGAGGTCTTGGAGATGCTGTAGGCAAGGGTGTGGGAAGGTGTCAACCTCAGTCGATGCATTGCACGGCTGATTGACTTTAGCTTTTCAGTTGAATTTTTGGACCCAGTGAACTGTTCCGTCCAGCATCGCGAGCACCTCATGGGACAACCCCAGAGAGGTCAGGGGTCATTGCCACCTCCTCCTAGATGTTCCGCTCCATTGTAGATTTTGTACTGTTGTTTTCTAAAGTTGTTGTAATCATGAACGCACATAATCAATAAATGATCATTTTACTGATATTCTACGTCTTTGCTGCCGTTTTTTTATTTAATCGCCGTTGCGCTGTTTGGCCAACTTTCGTTGAGATGTTTATGGCGCTTTCTGATGGACCTAAGTCTTCGAGAAGACATCAAGGTGAATTCTGATGTCAGATCAAGCCTGTTCTACACCCGTGAATAGAGGCTTGGTGGCACTGCCCAAGTGTGAACTCAGGCGGCCAGTTTTTGGACGGAGCACTTCGCCCCAGGGATGTTGACCGTCGTCACTTGTACCTTGTTATGCTTTTTCTCTCATTTCCCTTTTCTGTTTGCTTGTTGTTGACTGACTGAGAGTCTCTGCTACAAATGTTTGATGTTTGCAGATTGACTCTTCATAGATATGACGTTTACACGGCACATGCGTAAATTAGGTATTGAAACGAAGTGACCCTTTGATTCACGCGTGGCCTTTTAGGTGCGAAATTTGGCTTATAAAACAGTAGTGGTCTTTACAGTTTGCTTCACAGCAATTTTTCCTTCACCAGGGATGATGAGAATATGATTAATATTCCTACTCTCCTCAATCGGGGGCCAGACAAGATGCCTAGCCCCTCCCATGGTCCTCCCCTTCAAAGTGGTCGCATTTTGAGAACTCTCTAGAGACTTTCTGCCCTGCTTGCCTCGACGCCCCTGGGCCTTCTCATTAGGTATGCATTAATTATTTGACTTTAGGGTTTGGTTGTGGCGGTTCATGTTCCCTTTGCTAACTTTTCTTGGTTTTGCTAGCCATACAAGGTGCTTGGGAACTTGGTCGAGATCTCGTCCTCAGAGGAGGACGACGTGCCTTAGGAGAGGGCGCGCACTGTTTACCCGGGTCAAGCCTCCAACGCTAGCTTGTGAGAGGACTGGAGGCACACCAACGGGCCCTAGAGCGGATTGCAGCAGTTGAGGGTGAGTTGAGGACGAGGCTTTGCCTCGAAGAGGTGGCGCTTGCCTTGGAGGAGTGGTTCCAGGATGAGATTCGTTATAGCCGTAGGATTGCCTCCATGGTGGATCCTCTCCCATTAGGTTTCTAGACTCGCAAAATGCTGGTACTTCTCAGAGATTAGAGTTAGTGTGGTATCCCATCTGTTGTGGCCGGAGGTCTCGAACTCACTCTCGGGGAGGCTCTTCAGTCTCGAGAAGCTATCCAGCTGAGTCATGATATCTCTGGATCCCAGTGGCGCTATCAGAACTCTTTTTGTTCTTTTTTTTTGTGAGGCGTCATGAAAAATATTGCATACGAATACGTTCTTTGTTCGCTGCACAATGTTGATATATAAATGGGTGGTGCCCAGGGTGCTTGATCTAGTGAGTCGTTTGATTATGGAAGTGTGTGTTTTCTTTTTATGCTTTGCTTCCGTTTGTCGACCGTCGCAGACCGACCGCGCTATCTCCTCGTGTAGGAGGTTATCACGCGTGCTATTTAAGCCCCTTAAGATTTCGATCGCAAACGGGTCACTTGGATGATCAAGATTTAATTACAATAGCTTATGGGCCGCCTGGATAACCAGGGATTTGTTATGAGTGGGTGAACACTCGCCCGACTTAGGGGCAGTTAAGGTTGTTTGTATAACCCTGCAAATTCACACACATACACACGGAACAAGAAAAGAAAAGGAAGAACAGCATGGTACGAATGAAAAAGTAGTCTTATTTTATTAACATTATTATGTACATTACAAGCTTGCACATGTAACATGGATGACCTACCTGTGTCTTTACAGGAAGTAGTATTTGAGGTGGATCACGTTCCACGTACGTGAAATAAACTTGCCGTTCTGGGTCCGGAATTTGTACGCTCCGTTCTGAAAGACAGCGGAGACTAGAAAAGGACTTTCCCAATTTGGGGAAAACTTATTCCGGTTGGTGGTCTTACACGTAGCCTCGATGCTTCGTAAGACCATGTCCCTAACTTCGAATCGCTGTGCTTTTACCTTCTTGTTATAATAGCATACGACTCGTTGTTGGTCGGCTGCTATCCGCAGTCTGGCAGCGTCGTGGGATTCCTTCAGTAAGTCTAGGTATTCCTGGATTTTTTGGGAGTTACCTTGTGGGTCGAAGGACTCAATCCTAAGACTTGGAAGCCCAACCTCAACCGAAATTTCTGCTTTAGTCCCGTAGCAGAAACTGAAGAGTGTGTGATGAATCGAGACCAAGCAGGTCAATTTAAAATACTTAATTATAATTTCTAAAATTTAAAATCCTAAATAATTTTAAAACAAATAACTTAAGTCCCAAAAATTCGGGTATGACAATCCAGATGGATAGAACCCGATAAACTAAAATCCGCACAGAACCTTATCGGACAACCGTCCGAATAAAAATAAATGCGACCTACTCTACAAATACGGTAAGTGAGGTAACAATCCAGTCAAAAATCATAATCAGACATAACATAACATCTTAACTATTTTCAAAATACACTATGGGCATATATCCGACCAATTCCATAATCCAATTGTATTAAATGCCAAATTTAAATCATAACAAACTAAACTCACCAAATCGGATGAATAGCTAAAAGTCACATCCTAACTCTTGTTACGCGTCCGAGCCTTCTACTCTGAAGGGACAAAACAGAAAACGTAAGCTAAATGCCCAACAAGTATCATATTTTAGGCAAAATGAGTCGAAGAAATCAGATGGAAGGTCAAATGGATAAAAATTCAGTCAAATTATAGAAAAAATCTAAATCGCCGATAAAGCAAATCCAATAGAAATCCAAGATCCAATTTTCAAAATCCAATGGTAGTCACGTACTCAAAATTAAATATCCAAATCCAAACAAATGTCCAAATTTTGAAAATAGTTCTCCACAGGACGTATATATATATAAACATATATATATCCGGACCAATTTCAAAGCCGATGTAGATCCGCGTCCAATTCCAAATCCAAGTCCAAGTCTAAATCGAAGGCCCGATCAGCTTGTGATTTGGGATAGAATCCGATAGTTGGATGATCCAATAATGTGCGCAGAGGCCGAAGCAGCGTTACAATAAATATTCTAAAGGTCCAAATCAAAACATATAATCAAAATCATTGTACGAGACATACCAAGGCCCAATTGAAGGCAAAATCAATGAATTTCAAATCAAAATTCAAATCCAAATCTAAATCAAAGTCCAATACAAATAAATGTAGAGACACAGTTCATGCATCAAATTTGGATTTCGATTATTTAAAGACTAGTTTGAGGAAGGGTTACACATGATCCAGGTAATTTTAGGCAAAATCAAATGCAAATTAGACCAACAAGTATTGCCACCCGTGTACTCTATACCCATCGGTCAGGTTGCTCACTATTATTTGCCACCCACGACTTTGGGTGCAATTACCAAGCTTATTGGGTATATTACGACGTCCGAATATATTCAAAGGTCAAATCAAATTATTCAAATTGGAAGGGTCACTACTCCAGGCCTTTCCTGCCAGCAGAAAGGGATTTCCATATAACAAAAATATCTTCCCGTCGGGAGCTGGTCAGAATATCAAATAATCCAAATCTAATGTAGTGACCACGACTCGACACGTGCATATGACTGCATGGCCTATGCAAAATTTCATACTCATTTTCATATAAATATACGGTTATAAAAATATGCAGTATACAATAAATTTGTTAGGCTTTCAGAAAAATGTTAAACCCTTTAAAATCATAAAATTAGTACCAAAAACCTCCAAAACATCCAATGAATTACACATGTATGTCAAAAATAAATAATTCAGGTGTATCGAAATTCATGCATGTTAGTAAAAATTTCAAGCAGTATCCAAAATATTTCAAATGCTAAATCAGACCAAAGAGATGGTTTACAGTTACTTGCCTTGACATCATACTTTGCGGATCTGAAGAAAGGATGTCCCGAAGTGCCAGAATCGGCACTTTCTCTCTCTCTACTGCGCATGACCACTCTCTCTCTCCTCTCTTTCTCTCTCTCCATGCCCGTCTCTGCCGCTCTTTCTTCACGCTGGCAGCAACTCCGGCAGCAGCGACCATGACCACAACGGCAACAAGCTCCATGGCAGATGGCGGCGGACGGCGACACCAAGCCGGCAACAGCTTTTTCTCTCTCTACACGACCGCGAGCCTCCTCTACCAAAAATTACCAAAATTTCAGCCTATTTTCACAAAATACATACATACAACCCAATAATCGATATCCACAAAGAGAATGAAAGGATTTACTTGCCTTGATTTCACCGATTTCTTCCGATAACGGTGGCGGATGGACGGCTACCGCATGGCTTCAGCTTGCGATTCCTCTCTCTACAAACACCGGAGCACAAAATGGAGGGTAACATCACGGCGAGGGCTTCGCTGGATTCCATTCCCAGCCTCGAGAGCTTCGACGTCGGTGGCGGCGGCAGCAGCCTAGCCGGCTTCCCTCTCTCTCCTCTCTTCTCCCCCTCCGTTTTCTTCTTCTCTCCCCAATCCTCATCTTTATCCTATTCATTTTTCATTTTGTTTCTTTTTTTTTGTTTTTATATATTATTATTATTATTATTATTATTATTATTATTATTATTATTATCATCATCATCATATTTTATGTTTTTACTTTATTTTTTTCTAAAATCCGAATCAATATTTTTGTGACAACTCGGGTGTACCCCAAGCGCTAGGCCAACCTATCCAAATATCCTTCCAAAATTTTTTAATATTTAATTAATTTTGCCACGTCTAAATTATTTAAAATTATAATTAATATTAAATTAATCTGAATGAAAATTCAGGATATTATAGAGCGTCTCGCGAGTCAACTCCTTTGGAGTCGTCTGATAAGACTATAGGACGGAGGACAACTCGTCGACCCAGGAGCCCCCCATGTCCTCCTGCTTGGTCTTCAGACCGTGGAGTAGTATGCGGATTGTGACCTCCACCTGTCCATTAGCTTGTGGGTACGTCCCAAAATGTGAACCAATCTGATGCCTAGATTGGTGCAGTACCTGGTGAAATATTTTTCAAAGAATTGGGTTTCATTGTCAATCACTATGACCTCGGAAACACCAAATCTACTGACTGTGCTCTGATGGATGAATTCTAAAGCGTTGTGCTTGGTGATCTTGGCCCACGGGGCGACTTTGATCCACTTGGTGAAATTGTAGATGCCAGCGATGATGAATTTCCTTTGCCCCGTCGTGATGGGAAATAGGTTGAGAATATCGAGTCCCCATTATGTGAAAGGCCAAGGCGTTTGAAGAGATCTTAACTCAGTGGGCGGTTGGTAGTGAAGATTACTGTGGAGTTGGAAATTTTTACACTTTTTCGCGAAATCGAGGGCGTCCTTTTTCATTGTCGGCTAGTAATATCCCTGGCTCATGATTTTGAATGCTAGGTTTTTACCGCTAATGTGTGACCCACAGATTCCAAGGTAAACTTCGTTCACGGCGTAGTCGACCTCCTCAAGGGTTAAGTACCGGAGGTATGGAACCGAGTAGCCATAACAATATAACCGTCCATCGACCGTGGTATACCAGCCAGCTGACTTCTTAATTCGCTTAGCTTCGTCTGCGTTGTCTGGCAGTATTCCATCCATTAGGTATCTCTGGTAAGGCGTCATCCAACTTTTTGTGTCGGAGATTTGCATTACTTCCTGTTCTTCCATACTGGCAGTGCTTAGGACCTACAACATGTCCCTCGAGTACTGTTCTAGATTTTCAGCCGCCGCTGCCCTAGCTAGTTGGTCGACCTTCCAGTTCTCAGTTTTAGAAACGTGGACAAGGGTCACCTTGTCAAATATCCAACTAGCTTCCTGCACCTTGGCCAATTATTTGGCCAAGTGAGGGTTGCATGCCTCGAAGCTTCCACTAACCTGGTTGACGATCAACTCAGAATCACTGTAAATGATCAGTCATTTGGCTGAGCACTCTTTAGCTAGTCTTAACACGGCCAACAGAGTTTCATATTTGGCAATGTTGTTGGTGGCCAGAAAATCAAGTCTAAGGGAATATTTCACCTCAAACCCATTAGGGGTCCTCAAGACCACTCAGGCTCTACTGTCTGAGTCTGTAAACAATCCGTCTACATTGAAGACCCACTCCGGCTCTTCCCCGTGCCGTTCTGTGTCCCCACCGGGCCGTTCATTTGTAATTGGTGTCTTGGTCTTGACAATAAAGTCGGCCAGAGCCTGTCCTTTGATGGCTGGTTTGGGCCGAAATTTAATGTCAAACTCTCCCAATTTGATAGCCCACTTTAGCAGCTGTCTAGAAATTTTGAGTTTCTGTAGAATACTCTTCAGCGTCTAGTAGGTCATAACTATCATGCGATGAGCCTGGAAGTAAGGTCTCAGCTTTCAGGCGGAGAAAATAAGTATCAAGGCTAACTTCTCTGCGCATGGGTAGCGCATCCCTGCACCGGTCAATGTCTTGGTCACATCGTAGACAGGCCGCTTAGAGTCGGAGTCCTGGTCCATCAAGACGAAGCTGAGAGCCACCTTCAACACTACCATGTAGAGGTATAGCTCCTCTCAATCATTGGGTGACGTTAGCAACAACGGACTGGTTAGGTACTACTTCAATTCGTAGAAGGTTGCCTGGCATTCTACAATCCACTGGAATCCATTTACTTTTGTCCCCCTCAGAGCCTTGAAGAAATACTAGTACTTATCCCCTAACTTGGCCAAGAAGTGGGACAACGCTGCCAGTAGTCCGATTAGCCTTTGGACATCTTTGACACGCCCATGAGGCAGATGCGCCAACAAGATTCACCCTGAGATGGTTCCAATCGCTCTTCAGTCTTTCATGGTTGTCGATGCCTGATCAATTTCTTTCTGAAAGTATTTAAGCTGTTTTTGTTTCTCTTCTTCTCACGTGAAATGCTGGAGACTATTTGCTTTTAATGAGAAGCGGCATGCTTTAAAATTATATTGAAAGAAGACTTTTTCCTCTTTAATAATTAGCAACCAAAGTTACTTAGTAATTGAAAATTTATTGGTATTAAATATATAAATATTTTTTAGTTAAAATATCTTCATAGTTTATAGATTTTTGTAAGTTCTTCTATTTATTGTTTTATACCTTCATAATTTTTAAGAATTTTTTACGTAAAAGGTTAAACAAAACACATATAAATCTCAAAAATACAATATCTACAATATATATATATATATATATATATATGGAAAGACCATATAAATCTATTCTTCATAGATGGGAACCCAACTAATAGTAAATATATTTTAATTCTTTATCAACTAATTTTGTATTAGCATTAACATACCATTATTTCAGGTATAAAAGCTCCTACAAAAAGTGAAAAATGCTCTACTTTTAAGTAATGTTTGAACTATTGACTTACCTAATTAAAAGTAGCCATTTAGGCTTACTATGAAATTTAAAAAATCTCCACTAATTCAAGGGGAGTACCTCTGTAGGATAGACTTTAATAGAACGTCGAAGATTAATGACAGCAAATAGCCTCAATTTGTAAACATTTTCTCATTTTATAAAGGTATGAATTTTTTGATAATTGACATAAAAGCAATTATGCATAAGTAGATTTAAGAAATCACCGACACCCTTAATAAAATTTTCCATAATCTCTTAAGGTATAATTGGTTGTCAAACGAAAACATATCAAAAGAATTCTTTAATCATCTTTAAAAACTCCCAATAATGCTGACATGTATAAAACATCAAAATTTTAGGTCGAATATATGTAAATGAGAGAACAACATATTCAAAAATGTGACATAAAATGTTATGGCATGTAGAAAGTTAAACTAAGGCAAATTTATATTTCATAGCAAAAATTTTAGTAGGAGGACTTAAATGTTACGAATCTAAATCATGAAAATAAAATTTTCATAATGTGAGGATAATATTGCCCATATTTGGCTCACTTTAGGCCATACATTGTAGGAGCCTTGGCTAATAGGCTACATGTTACGTCCCTGGACTATACACAAATATTAATTTACGACATAATTCAAATAACAATTAAAGGGCCTAAATTAACGATAGACGTGAGTTTTATATCGATATTATAACTGACCTAAAATAGAATAAATAATCTAATCACAATATTTGAAATGTCACATCATTAGGTGGTTGAAAAATAGACCGTATCATGACGCCAATACATACGTAAGGAAATATATCTATATCAAAATTAGAGTAATCAATCTAAAGGAAAACTAAAAACCACAGTCGTCTTACTGTTCGATAGACCGATATATAATGGCATCGCAATTCATAATTAACGAAGAAGATAAAATGATATGAAACCATATAACTAAATAAACATTTTAAAACCACTGTTTTAAGACAATTATATCATTTAAATTGTTTACATTCCTAATTATATTGTTTGAAGAACAAATACAACATTAAATATTTAAATATCTAATTTTTCATTCTCAAATCGTCACCTCAGCCATCAACCACATTTGGAAGAGCCTGAACCTGGTAATCTAAAAAGGGTTAGCGAAACTAAAATAAAAATAAGAGTGAGACAAAATCTTAGTAAGGTACGTAATTTGTATAATTTAACATACAATTTGCAATAATACAAGTCGAAAGGAGTAGTAGATCAATTTCATATACAATATCGTAAACTTTTACAACAAATATACACAATTTTTAAATTTCTCTTTTCAGTGCATAATTAAAATATATCATATAAATTTTATATTCAAATATTGTTATTCCTAAGGATCAAGAGCTAGTAAGGCCTTACCGATTAAGGAGCGAATAATCAAAACTCGAGTTATACTTATTTTTACACAATCAAATGTGATGGGTATGCCAGTAATGGGCTCGCCCAAGAAGGAGGAACGACCCAAATCCACAATGGCTCATTTGCACTTGGATGGTCAACGCTTACCATTAACCTGACGAAAGGTTAAGGGAGCAAGAAAAAACCCATAAGCAAGATGGACAACTTGCTCTTGAAACTGTCAACGCTTCCGTTGCCAGAAACAAGACTAGTAAACCGTTTGAAGACTAGGCCTCAAGTGGGCCAAGCCCTGTTTGGCTCACGTGACCATCCTCGACCAGCAACAGTCTTGTCGCCTAATTTCGCACTTACCACAAAAGACAATCTCACTTGTAACGGTCATCAGCAGATTCAACGCACATCCTAGAAAGAAGGCGCCAGAGTCCTCTTCCTGTCTGCAGTAAGCCCTAACCATTACAGAATGCAGAAGAAAAGCAATCAAGGCAGCGGCCGTTACTGCCATAAAAGCTCCACGCCGGAAGAGGTAGCGAGCCCAGTAGAGCGTGGGAATCAAGCATTTCTGTACAAGGAAGGCATCGCAACACAACGCCTATAAAAGGCCGTGGAGTTCTCACTCCAAGGCACGCTCTGATTTACCCACAAAAGCTCTCTGCAGAAAAGCTCGCACACTGTCAGACTTCAAACGCTCTCTCTCTCTGCCACTACATTCCCAGGGAACACATTGCTTAGAGCCAGTGCTCCTCATGAGCCAACAAAGCCTCTCTCAACGAGGGTACTCACCCATCTCAGACACTCATTGCATTTTCTTACATTCTTTACTTTCAACTTTTTAATTTGAAGGCTGTTTGCTGACTTGAGCGTCGAAGTATTACAGTAGGACAACCTCCCGCTGTAACCTGACCTCTTGGTCGTAGTTGTGGCGCACAGGATCTAGACTCAGTGGACGGAGCCGGACTCAAACGAACAAATTGATTCAAATTTATTCGAAACTTGGATCTAGAACGCATTATTGACATCATCTGTGGGGAATCTTACAAAAAGTCAACTATTTTTCTCCACAATCTCTCTCTCAGTTTCACCTTTCATTAGACAAAATGGTGAACACAAGAGTGCAAGCTATCGGTCCCGTTAGAAATACAACCACACCCGACTGGGACCACTCAGCCGGGAACCAGGTCAATGGAGTGGTCAACGGTGTGCCAGCACCCTTTTTTCAAAATTTGGTGGAGAACATGAGCAACATGAACAGAATGCTTCAAATGCTCTGTGCCCGCCAGGAAAACACACAGCAGGGGGCTCCACCCGTAACAGTCCATGCTCTGACCTCCAAGAGAGGAGGCCAGAAGAAAAAGAAGCCGTCTAAGAAGGCCAAGAGGTTGGGCAACACTCAGGCCCAGGAGGCCTCACAGGCTCAGTGCTGTTCAAGGCTTGAAGAACGTTTGGGCAACAGGACTCCAGAGGAGAGTCTAAAATGGAGGAGTCCTCGATATTCTTGGGTGGACGCCTCCCCACAGGCTCAGGAGGGAGCCTCTAAGATCGTTAGGTCCACTGATGGTAGTAGCCGGTCAACTACTTGTTACGTTAGAGAAAAGATGGAGTTGAGAACCTACATCAATTCCAAAAGAACTGGTGAAGCCATCCCCACAGATTCGAGGGTGGAGAAGATCTTGAAATGCGTGCTCAAGGTTGATGAACACACTTTGGATCTAGACAGATCTCCCTTCACAGCAAAGATCTTGAATCGTCCCATGCCGGCTAAGTTCAAGATACCAACTCTTGACTTTTACGATGGGAGCGCTAATCCCATGGATCTGGTTTCATCCTCTCCTATCAGATTCAATTTGGAGCTTCCGAGAGCTCTTTAACCTCTTCTTGGCACAATACGCCTCCAGTCGCTAAGAAGAAAAGTAGCCTAAGCATCTCTCTGACATTAAACAGAAGTAGGGAGAGAATCCGTGGAAGTTCCTGGATCGTTTTGTGGCGGAGGCGAGAAGAGTCCCCAAGCTTACAGAAGAGATGAAGCTTGGCAGTTTCATCTCTAGCTTAACGCATGAGAATTTCTTCAAGCACTTGGCCCATAAGAAACCACAAACCTTCCGGGAGGCGGAATCTATCACCAAGGCCTATGCCACGGTGGAAAGAGGCTAACGAGGCTAACCGTCCCGAGCGGACCAAATAGCCTTTCTCTTTCCAAACTGTGGAAAAAAGGAAGTACGGCGGTGCCGATCATTCCCATCGGAAGTAGCACAAGACCGGAGCACCGAAGCGGAGGGAATATGGGCAGATCAATTTGCCCATATTTGGAAATAAATTACGAATCTTAAAAGTTACGAATCTAAATCATGGAAATAAATTTTTCACAATGTAAGGATAATATTGCCCATATTTGGCTCACTTTAGGCCATACATTGTAGGAGCCTTGGCTAATAGGCTACATGTTATGTCCCTGGACTATACACAAATATTAATTTACGACATAATTCAAATAACCATTAAAAAGCCTAAATTAATTATAGACGTAAGTTTTATATCGATATTACAACTGACCTAAAATAAAATAAATAATCTAATCACAATATTTAAAATGTCATATTATTAGGCGATTGAAAAATAGACCATATCATGACGCCAATACATGCATAATGAGATATATCTATATCTAAATCAGAGTAATCCATAAAAAGGAAAACTAAAAACCATAGCCGTCTTATAGTTGGACAAACTGATATATAATGGCATCGCTATCCATAATTAACGAAGAAGATAAAATAATACAAAACTATATAACTAAATAAACATTCTAAAGCCACTGTTTTAAGACAACTACATCATTTAAATTGTTTACATTCCTAATTATATTGTTTGAAGAACAAATACAATATCAAATATTCAAATATCTAATTTTTCATTCTCAAATCGTCACCACGGCCATCGACCACACCTAGAAGAGCCTGAACCTGGTAATCTAAAAAGCGTTAGCAAAATTAAAATAAAAGTAAGAGTGAGACGAAATCTCAGTAAGGTACATAATTTGCATAATTTAACATACAATTTGCAATAATACAAGTCGGAAGGAGCAGTAGATCAATTTCATATACAATACCGTAAATTTTTATAACAAATATACACAACTTTTAAATTTCTCTTTTTAGTACATAATCAAAATGTATCATATAAATTTTATATTCAAATATTGTTATTCATAAGGATCAAGAGCCAGTAAGGCCTTACCGATTAAGGAGCGAATAATCAAAACTCGAGTTATACTTATTTTTACATAATTAAATGTGATGGGTACGCCACTAATGGGTTTGCCCAAGAAGGAGGAACGATCCAAACCCACAATTGCCCATTTACGCTTGGACCGTCAACGCTTACCGTTGACCGGACGAAAGGTTAAGTGAGCAAGAAAAAACCCATGAGCAAGATGGATGACTTGCTCTTGAAACGGTCAACGCTTCCGTTGCCTGAAACAAGACCGGTAAATTGTTTGAAGACCAGGCTTCAGGTGGGCCAAGCCCTGTTTGGCCCACGCGGCCGTCTTCAACCAACAACAATCCTATCGCCTAATTTCGCACTTACCACAGAAGACAATTTCACTTGGAACGGTCATCAGCAGATTCAACGTGCATCCCAAAAGAAAGGCGCCAGAATCCTCTTCTTGTCTGCATTAAGCCCTAACTGTTATAGAACGTAGAAGAAAGCAATCAAGGCAACGGCTGTTACTGCTATAAAAGCTCCACGCCAAAAAAGGCAGCGAGCCCAACAGTGTGTGGGAATCAAGCCTTTTTGTACAAGGAAGACATCGCAACACAACGCCTATAAAAGGCCGTGGAGTTCTTACTCCGAGGCACGCTCTAATTTACCCACAAAAGCTCCCTGCAGAAAAGCTCGCACACTGTCAGACTTCAAACGCTCTCTCTCTTTGCCACTAAGTTCCCAGGGAATATAGTACTTAGAGTCAGCGCTCCTCATGAGCCAACAAAGTCTCTCTCAACGAGAGTAATCACCCATCTCAGACACTCCTTACATTTTCTTACATTCTTTACTTTCAACTTTTTAATTTGAAAGCTATTTGCTAACTTAAACGTCGGAGTATTTACGGTGGGACAACCTTCGGCTGTCACTTGACCTCTTTGTTGTAATTGTGGTGTGTAGAATCTAGACTCAATGGATGGAGTCGGACTCAGACGAACAATTTGATCCGAATCTATTCGAAACTTGGATCTAACTGGTATTATTGGCGTCGTCTGTGGGCATCTTACAAAAAGTCAACTACTTTTCTCCACAATCTCTTTCTTAGTATCACCTTCCATCGACAAGAATGGTGAACACAATATGCAAGCTAGTGGTCTCGCTAGAAACACGACCACACCCGACCGGGACTACTTAGCTGGGAACCAGGTCAATGGGGTGGTCAACTGTATGCCAGCACCCTTTTTTTAGAATCTGGCGGAGCACATGAGTAACATGAACAGAATGCTCCAAATGCCCTGTGCCCGCCAGGAAAACACACAACAGGGGGCTCCACCTGCAACAGTCCTTGCTCCGACCTCCAAAAGAGGAGGCTAGACGAAAAAGAAGCTATCCAAAAAGGCCAAGAGGTTGGGCAACACTCAGGCTCAGGAGGTCTCACACGCTCAGAGCTGTTCAAGGCTCGAAGAACGTTTGGGAAACATGACTCTGGAGGAGAGTCCAAAATGGAGGAGTCCTCGATATTCTCGGGTGGACGCCTCCCTACAGGCTCAGTCTCACACCCTTGACGGATACGCACTCAAATGTCCTCATGTATAATTTTTCTGATACATGGCTTCTAAAAATCAGAATAATTGACAAGTTAACAAGAAGTTAACAGAAGTCTATCCTATTCAAATATGAAAACTGTCATTCCTTATCCAAAAAAAATATTTTTAATATATCATGAGTGGTTTTTTCATTTATATATTAGAAAGATGATTGGTTATTTAATTATATAGATGTCCTTTTTGTCTAATATTGAACTTATTAAAAAAATAACTTTTATAATAAAATATATAAAATCGTAGAATATTATAATATTTAATTACTTTAATAAATTATTGAATATGTGTGATATGTAATAATTCTAACATTTTTAGGTCCTCACATTCTTTTTGTATGTCCAGGGAATTCAAATTCCTATTCTAAGTAGGATTCCAAAAAATGTAAAAATGGAATTGATTGGGTTGGCAGCAATTCTAAGTAGGACCCAAAAAAAAATGTAAAAACGGAATTGATTTGATTGGCTGCCTTACATAAGGATAGCTTATTTCTTGTATTCGTCTGATATTCAAAAAAAAGGGGGGCTTGCTTGGAGATACCAATGATTGTAATATATCCAGCAATATTTGTCTCACGTTTCTGATAAATCTATATATATATTAGTTTGCAGTTACAAACTCTATTATTTTACATGATATTTGCGAAATTATATACATCGCAAACAGGACAATTATGTGGTGATTAAGCATGCTGCGCTGTTCACATCAACGATCATGTCGAAGCTATTAGCAAGGCCGAATGTGAAGTTGTTCAATGCAGTGGCCACAGAGGATTTGATTGTGAAGGAGGGGAGAGTTGGTGGGGTGGTGACAAACTGGGCTCTCGTGTCTATGAACCACGACACACGGTCGTGTATGGATCCAAATGTCATGGAAGCTAAGGTGGTGGTCAGCTCCTGTGGCTACGATGGGCCATTCGGGGCCACGGGAATGAAGAGATTGAAGAGCATCAGGATGATTGATATTGTGCCTGGGATGAAGGCGCTGGATATGAATGCGGCTGAGGATGCAATCGTCAGGTTGACCAGGGAGATTGTGCCTGGGATGATCGTCACTGGCATGGAGGTTGCAGAGATTGATGGAGCACCCAGAATAGTAAAAAGTCTCTTCTTCAAACCAGTTACCTATTTTTACATATAGGAATTATGCATACATGAGTACCGATGCCCAAAAATCAGTGGTTCCGTGGTCGGGATCTCAATATCGATTTCGGGAGTATTTTATTTTACAAATGTTAGTATTGGTATTATTGATGGTTCCAGCAGTATTACTTGCAGATCTGTCTGTTTTACTTTTTAATGAATGTATCAAAATAATGTCATTTTGATTCTTTTAAAACATATCAAATCAGTGTCGAGTAACTTTTTTTAAATCAAAAGCCTACCTATCATCCCACTTAAATCTTGCTTTTAACGTAGCTGCTTCCCCACTTCTAACTTGTTTAGAATATAGTCAGATGCTTTAACTTATAGTTTCTATAATTTGTTTTGTATTTTTTGTCTATTTTGGTAAAAAATTAATTTTTTGGTGGCATTGTTATTGTCTTGGATGGTATCAGAGGACTGTTTAGCCCATGTCTGGTACCAATAGCGGGACTGTTGTTTTAGTTTTGCATCTACATGAGATAGTCGATATATGATACTCAACTCTCTCTCTCTCTGGCACTTGTTGAGTGGTTTTTTTAGTCTCAGCAAGTGTTGGTATCTTGTGTTTGGGTTGTTGGATTGCTGTAGTGAAAAGTTGCTCAGCCTCCATTGTTCTCCAATTGCAGGGACCTACATTTGGGGCGATGATGATCTCGGGGCAGAAGGCTGCTCATCTTGCACTGAAGTCGTTAGGATTGCCAAATGCGGCAGATGCAACCTCTGCTAACAACATCCACCCCGAGCTGGTCCTGGCGGCCGCTGAGTCTGCGGTGGCTGCTGACGCATGATCAGGTTCTCCAATGAGTCGTTTAAGCTGTTTCTGTTATTCCTTTCCTCTGTCCAGAATGCTGTAAGTGTAGCTTTTTGTAATTAGATGCAACGTGCTTAGTAACAAATTTGAAAGGAGTCACCTTTTCTCTCTGACAATGGCAACTAAAATTACCTGGTGATTCATAATTTGTTGGCGTTAAATAATATAACTATTATTTTGTTACAATACCTTCATAGTTTATATATTTTTGTAGGTTTTTATAAGTTTTATTTATAGTTTTATGCTTTCATTGTTTTTAACTTTTTTTTTTCCGTAACAGGTAAAAACTAAATGCATGCAAATCTTGAAAATAACATATTTACAGTATAATTAATATATAATTATTTCTGGTATAGAAAATCTTGTAAAAATAAAAAATGCTCTGTTTTTTAGCGTGGTTTGAACTTTTAATTTATGTAATTGAAAATAACTAATTAGGTTTAAGGTGACAAATAACTTCAATTTGCAAGCCTTTAATCATTTTAAAAAATTCTCGATGATGCTAACATGTATAAAATATCGGAATAAATGTAAATGAGAGAATAATGTGTTAAAAAATGTGATATAAAAGGTTATGAGATGTGGAAAAATAAATTAAGATAAATTTATGCTTCATGGTGAAAATTTTAGTATAAGGACTTGAAGGTTAAGAATCCAATTAATAGAAAGAATTTTTTTTATGATGGAAAGATAAGGTTGTGCACATTTGACCCATCTCGGGTCTTGTATTGTAGGAGCCTTGCACTAGCGTGCCATTTTGATAAAAATGTTATCATGACTTACGATTAATGTTTGGATAGTCTGTAAAGTATTTGAACGATGGTTGAAAATATCGGTATTAATCATGACCATAACGGTGTCAAAACATGGTGTACATTGGTGTCAAATTTGTCAAAATGAAAGAAAATTAAAAAAAATTATAAACTGATTGGGTACTATAGATCGATATATTGTGATATATTGTTAATCTAGTAATATATCGTGATATTATTATGGTATCAGAAAATCAATATGAGAGGCCCCGATATTGATATATATTGATCGATATTTGCATCAATAATTTGGACAAAAACTATATGATCTTATCGAAAAAGGATATAGATCATGTCACTTCATAAAGTGAGACTAAATGTGCCAAACATAAGATGGTAATTGAAAAAAAATTAAAATACGGCGCTTAAAATTCCATCCCAAACATCTGAAATTTAGGGAGATGCTGCAGTGTTGGGATTGTTCGCGCATTAAAACAATACGGGACTTGGGTTTGAATTTAAGTAGAGATTTTAAGAAATGGTAATTTTTTTCATTTTATTAGTATCTGAGTCGAAATTGGTGCAAACATCTTATTTCATTAAATCTAGAATATGATACGATTTCTGTTGTGTATGTCCCCATACGGATTGGCACAATATAAATTTAATTTGAGGCACAGATACGAGCGATCAAAGTGAAAAAGCAATGAAGCCAAGTAGCACTATCGAATAACAACTTTCTTTGTTGTTAACAGAAAGATTCAATCCAAACGGTTGGTTATCAAAAAAATTAAATGATAATAATGAGTTAATAAATGACCCTATTTAGAAATTATTAAAATAGTTTTACTATTAATTGTCAGATGATTTTCTTATTAAATTGAGGTGACAGTTATGTACCAAAAGGTAACTCCTCCCAACAGTTGCTTTGAAACGGCTCAATGCACGGAGAACGATCCCGGGTCACTAACTTGTGTGTCAAAGGATATATTGGAAAGCAAATTTGGTACACCCTTTACCTCTGGTTTAATTTGTTGTGATGCGTAGAACATGGATTTAAAGTTACGAAAATTGGATCCGTTGCTATTCGAACTTACTGAAAAAAATATTCTATTATCTAATTCGTACAATATTCTATTATTGAATAAATTGGTACACATCAATTTCAAATGATAAATTGGGTGCGGACGATTTCAACAAGATTTTATTGTTGAACAAAAAATTCATTAAGCCGTGTTATTGGCCTAATATATTCCATTCGGTCACGAGGATCATCATTTTTGTGTTTGCAAGAGTTATATTGCTTTTGGTAAGCATTTTCCCTTAACAACTCCACTTTATGATAATGCTGATGAAATTTATATTTTTTTCAAGTGTAAGATTTGTTTAGACGCAACTCATTTTCGATGTCAAATGTGCATTACAGTCTTCTCAATTTGCTAATTTATATGCATTTCTAAGAAGAATTGAAATCGAAGAAGTGGAGGAGCTAATCGACACATGTACTTTTAAGAAAAGCTATCGATCAATAAATAAAAATATTAGAATTGATATCGGTATCAGTTATAATTATATTAATAATGAATATTACGTGCTATACGTTATAAAAATTTTAAAAATCATAAATTGTTAGGATATATTGGTTATCCGATCTAAACTACCAACTTTTAGGAAATTTGATATTAATAACTTTTTATATATTATTTAAATAAATAAAATATATAATATTATTATTTTGTTTAAATTGAGTCTAATTAAATCGGTTAAAATTTTATATAATTTAGTTAAGATTATGTTGATGTTATAAGTAAATATAAACAAAAAAAATAAGACCTAATTAAATTTTTAGGTTGATCACTGATAAAAGTAATAAATTTGATTCGGGTTGATTAGAATTATGAATTTTGTTTATAAATATATATTTTTTAATTTGAAGTAATATCAAATTTAAAATTTTACTTTAAAAATTATATTTTTATATAAAAGATTTTAATTAGATATATTGTTAGATAATATTTTAATGTAAATATTATTTTTAAAAAATATTTTTTTTGAGATGTTTTTATGTAAATATAAATTTCAAATTAAATTATTTAATTTAATTTTTTTTTTTAAAAAAAGCTTCAAGACTGATTCAAATCGATACGGTTAAACTCATAAAAAAATTGCGATTAGTGAACAAAAGTTCTAGGCCGTTCGATTATTATTTGCTTCACACGTGTCCTCCCTCCATCGTCATATATCTCTCTCCCAGTACAACGAATGTTCTAGGCCGTTCCGATTATTATTCGCGCCTCCTCTCTCGGCCCTCGTCCTCCGCAGCTCCCTTCTCACTCGCCGAATCCCGCTCAACGCTCCCCTCTTCAATCCTGGCGATCTCTATTTAGACAGCCTTCTCCACCACCACCAAGCCTACCTTCTTAGACAACAACAAATACTCCTTTTACGGCGAGGGACTTCTAGCGCCGGCGGCTGCCAGAATCGAAACGGTCGAGGAGGCCGGCATGTCGATGTCGATGTTTAGAAACCTGCTCCCTTACTGCCTCCACAACTTCAAGTTCAAGCCGATGGTGCAATCGACGGTCTATTGGGAGGCCAGTAGCCGGTACGAGATCGACATGATCACCTACGCTTATACCGACGTTGTTATCGTAGGGGCTGGATATGGGGGGCTTTCCTGCGCCTACGAGCTCAGCAAGAACCCCAACGTACGGATCGTTATAATAGAGCCGAACGAATGCCTCGCCCATGGCTTTTGGCTCGGTGACTGTCGCTTCCACGCCGCGGTCGTCTGGAAGCCGGCATATAAATTACTTGACGATTGGGATCGAGTACGACGAGAAGGTATATCACATTGCATGCAAAATTTAACAGTAATCGCATAAAATTTAATTTTTTTATAAAAAAAATACTGAAATTAATCTTAACCTTGTGCAGGTTTTAATTCCATTATGCACTTATTATATCAATATCATCCCGCATTAATTTATGGGTTGAATTTTACAGCATGGAGTATGTAAATTATATAAACTTAGGGCTTGTTTGCTTTTTTTTTGGTGATATTTCATCTAATAGAAAAAAAAAAAAAACCAAATTGAAGCCCAGTGGATTCTCAGATAGAGAATTTCTAAGCACAATTAAGGAAAAATAGAAAAAATGGTAAGAAAACTGAGAGGAGTTTTGGATCGAAAGTTAGAAGAAATATCAAATGAGTCTATTCCGAGAACCAAATCTTACTCAGATCTGAAGTTGAAAAATGGAACAGATCTAAAGCACAGTGGGACATCAATGGAGCTCTCAGATGGAAGATGTTCTGAACCTAATTTGAATTAAAGCAAAAGAAACCTATCTCTAGCTGTTTTGTTTTACATACTTATCTTCATCTGAGAATACTTTGAAAAGAGTTTCATTTCTTGGGCAGATTTAGATAACGATTGAACCCATTTTTTCCCCCTCCCGCATGCCAGTTACAGTTAGATTAGTTAATAAAGTATTTTTATTTTTATTTTTTTGCAAGCAATCTAATCTAAGCTAGGGATATAGTTTTTGATAATTGGTTTATATCTATTTAATAAGTAATAAAAAGAAGAAAGAGTCTTAGAAATATATCATTAAAATTATCACACTATTTTGTAATTTAATTATGCAAAATTATTAAATATGTGACATTGGTAAAAATATTAAATAATTTCAACAATTTTTTTAGTACTTGCATTCTTTTCCATGTCCAGGGAATTCAAAGTCCTATTTTAAGTAGGACCCAAAATGTAAAAATGGAATTAATTTTAACATAAGGATAGCTTATTTATTAGATACCTCTTATATTTCAAAGAACGAAATAAAAAAAGGTTGCTCTAAAGTGTCAATTATTGTAATACATCCAGCAATATTTGTCTCACATTTTCGATAGATTTACTTATATTAGTTTGCAGTTGCAAAATCTATTATTTCACATGATTTTTGACAAATTATATACCTTGCGAACAGGGCGATTATGTGGTGATTAAGCACGTTACACTGTTCACATCAACGATCATATCAAAGCTATTAGCAAGGCCAAATGTGAAGCTGTTCAACGCTATGGCAGTGGCGTATTTGATTGTGAAGGAAGGGAGAGTCTGTGGGGTGGTGCCGTCAATGAACCATGACACGCGGTCACCATGTTTAAAGCCTAAAGGCATCAAGGCTAAGTTGGTGGTTAGTTCCTATGGCCTTGACGGGCTATTTGGGGCCACAGCGGTAAACAAATTGCGGAGCATTGGGGTCATTGGTATTGTGCTTCAAATGAACACATTGGATACGAACGCGACACAGGATGCCATCGTCAGTTAACTAGGGAGATTATGCCTGGGATGATCGTCATTGGCGTGGAGGCTGCAGAGATTGAGGAAGTATCAGGAGTGGTAAAAAGCCTCCTTTTCAAACCAGTTACCTATTTTTCATATATGAATTGTGCATACATGAGTACCGGTGTCAAAAAACTAGTGGTACCATGGGCGGGAGATGATTGGTAGTTTTTTATATCGATTTTAGGTCCATTTTTTGACAAATGACGGTATTTTAGTAGCATTGCAGAGCTTATGACTAGTAACGATAGTAGGACATTTTTTTTTTTTTTAGCTTTGGTTACGTGACAATACCGTTCTTATTAGTAACAGATTTACACGATTACACAAATCAGGCGATATGTGGCACTCAATTCTATTATTTTTATGGTACTTGTTCAACGATTATTTAGTGTCTCATATCGTCCTTTTTGATATCGTGTTTTTGGTTTGGTAATTGCTTTAGTGAAAATTTTCTCACCCACCATTGTTCTCCAATCGCAGAAAACTACATTGGGGACGTTCATTGTCGCTGGGGAGAACGTTGCTCATATTATATTAAAGTCACTAGGATTCCCCCATGAGGCAGATGCGCCAACAAGATTCACCCTGAGATGGTTCCAATCGCTCTTCATTCTTTCATGGTTGCCGATGCCTAATCAATTTCTTTCTGGAAGTATTTAAGCTGTTTCTGTTCCTCCTCTTTTCACGTGAAATGCCGGAGACTATTTGTTTTTAATGCGAAGCGGCATGCTTTAAAATTATATTGAAGAAAGACTTTTTTTCCTCTTTAATAATGGCAACTAAAGTTACTTAGTAATTGAAAATTTATTGGTGTTAAATATATAAATATTTTTTATTTAAAATATCTTCATAGTTTATACATTTTTGTAAGTTCTTCTATTTATTGTTTTATATATTTAACACCAATAAATTTTCAATTACTAAGTTACTTTGGTTGCCATTATTAAAGAGGAAAAGAGTCTTCTTTCAATATAATTTTAAAGCATGCCGCTTCTCATTAAAAACAAATAGTCACTAGCATTTCACGTGAGAAGAGGAGGAACAGAAACAGCTTAAATACTTCCAGAAAGAAATTGATTAGGCATCGGCAACCATGAAAGAATGAAGAGCGATTGGAACCATCTCAGGGTGAATCTTGTTGGCGCATCTGCCTCATGGGGGAATCCTAGTGACTTTAATATAATATGAGCAACGTTCTCCCCAGCGACAATGAACGTCCCCAATGTAGTTTTCTGCGATTGGAGAACAATGGTGGGTGAGAAAATTTTCACTAAAGTAATTGCCAAACAAAATACAAGATATCAAAAAGGACGATATGAGACACTAAATAATCGTTGAACAAGTACCATAAAAATAATAGAATTGAGTGCCACATATCGCCTGACTTGTGTAATTGTGTAAATATGTTACTAATAAGAACGGTATTGTCACATAAACAAAGCTAAAAAAAAAAGGTTCTACGATCGTTACTAGTCATAGGCTCTACAATGTTACTAAAATACCGTCATTTGTTAAAAAAATGGACCTAAAATCGATATCAAAAACTACCAATCATCTCCCGCCCATGGTACCACTAGTTTTTTGACACCGGTACTCATGTATGCACAATTCATTTATGAAAAATCGATAACTGGTTTGAAGAAGAGGCTTTTTACCACTCCTGATGCTTCCTCAATCTCTGCAGCCTCCATGCCAATGACGATCATCCCAGGCACAATATCCGTAGTTAACCTGACAATGGTATCCTG
Organism: Nepenthes gracilis; assembly: GCA_033239525.1. Classification (NCBI taxonomy): domain Eukaryota; kingdom Viridiplantae; phylum Streptophyta; class Magnoliopsida; order Caryophyllales; family Nepenthaceae; genus Nepenthes; species Nepenthes gracilis. The sequence goes on along the minus strand of BSYO01000027.1, from coordinate 13,767,427 downwards.
TGCCGCGTTCATATTCAAAGTGTTCATTTGAAGCACAGTACCAATGATCCCAATGCTCCGCAATTTGTTTACCGCTGTGGCCCCAAACAGCCCGTCAAGGCCATAGGAGCTAACCACCAACTTAGCCTCGATGCCTTCAGGATCTGAACGTGGTGACTGCATGTCATGGTTCATTGACGGCACCACCCCACAGACTCTCCGTTCCTTCACAATCAATAGTATACCTAGTTTTCTCTTATTATCCGATCAAGGGTTTCTGCTCTGCGCTTGTTCCTCGGATTAGGTAGGTCTTCCTCTCTGGTTCCTTCGATTTAGCGTTCAGAGATTGCGACTTCACCTTCGGTTCTTCTGCGTACGCTGGTTAATTTTCCTAATTTGTTTTCGGTGTTTTGCCCTAGTTCGATAGATAGATTTTGGTTCATTTTCGTGTAAAATCGAGTAATTTCTGCCTGTGAGTGGATTTATTCCGTTGTTTAATGTTTTCTGCGAACAAAACTGATTTATGCCTTTATTGATCTGTGAGAGGGAATGCTTCTTTTGTGTATCAAATAATTTTTAGGGGTTTTCGAATTGTCTTCTCTTCTTTAGCACTTTCCCGAATTGGTTCTTGAATTCGTGTTTCGGGCCGGTGAAATCCAAAGCGTTTGTCGTGTTAAATGTTCAAACTCTTGAAGCTGCGTTGGAAGATGCTATTTATTGTCTGACTTTAATATTTAAGAAGTACTGGACGAGTATGTATTTTGTGTTGATTCATGAATATTTCGAACAAGAAAACTCACTGCTTATCTGAGACATTCTAGCCTAATTGCTTAATTTTGGCATTGATTGTGCTATTGGCTTTATTGTTTTGTCCCTTTTCCTCTGTTTTATCTTATTTGTTATTGCAAAACTGGTTAAATGGTTTGAACTCTGGAATGTTTTGACGTGTTACTAAATGAAATAAGGTAAGAATAAAATAACTAATTTTAGGGAATAAAATAATCTATGAATAATTATTCTTTTATTTTGTTATTCGCATGGAATAGCTAAATTGAATTATAAATCAATTTTCTAATGTTTGATATATAATAATAGAAATAGAGCTAACCAAGTAATTTGTGTAAAAGACTTTTTTACCCTTACCTAAAGAAAAAAAAATCCAATAAATGTTACCGTTGCGTCTCGGATTCCCGATTGTCGTATAGATTAGGGAGTCTTCGAATTCCTTGTCGTCCAGAGGTGATCGCGAGCGGATCCGGTCTCTGTTATTATGAACTTGAAACATACACAATACAAATCACAAACGAGAGGTCAGAGGATAACGGGGGGTATCCCCCGTTGACACTCCGATGCTCAAATCAGAAATCTTCCGCAATAAACGGAGGAATGCATGCTTAAGATGCGGAAATGAGAGGAGTGTTAGAGGGACGTGTTTAGAGGCCTGGGCTCCATGAATGCGCCCGTAAATGGCGGCTTAGAGGCGCACCCGCGGAGGGCGGCTTAGAGATGCCCTACTTGGTGGTGTCCCCGCTTGGGGGGTGTGCCTGCGGAGGGCGGCTTGGAGATAGCCCGCTTGGGGGTGCGCCCACGAGGGGAGGCTTGGAGATGTCCCCGCTTGGGGGTGCACCCGCGGAGTGCAGGATGTCGTGTTCGTGGGCCCCCAAAATATCCGGAAGCCTAGCAGTTTCTGTTAGGATGAGTGCGGGGCATGACGTCATCACCCATCCGGATCGTTCCCGTTTGAGGTCGAATACGGAACCAATCAGGTCCTAACGAGCCGAATGAACAGCGCTGAATGTACTGGACGACACTTTTGGGGAAACGCCGCATGACACTCTATTCCCTATTCTGCTTAAGGGGATTGAGCGCCATTTATGGGGCTCCTTCTGTCTCTGTCAATGGCGCAGCTGGGCGGCATACTTTGAGGCCTCCACAGCTCCAGGACTGGCTTTTAGCTTTTGGGAACCATGGGCTCCGACTCCATTCTCCCCGATTTGAAGACAGGGCAACTAGACAGCGCTGTCTGAGAGCTCCTCCGCTTTTTGTTCGACTAAGAGCTGCAAGGAGCTACGGACGCCATTGATGAGGAGCTTGGAGCTCCCTGTTTGTTTGCTTTGGGTGATGGATGTTTCTTCATTTCTGGGATTCAGCCTCGCATTTTGTTCTGCTGCGTAGTGCTTCTACCAACTTATGAAGGGGTTTTATAGTCTATTTTTGCTGTGAATGCTAAGAGCGTTGGTCGCAATTGTTTGGGGGCTTTGCTGGGCTCTATTCTCCTCGATTAGAAGCAGAAGCCGCTGTTCGCCATAGACAGTGAGCTTTATGCTCTACCTAGTGCTGATTTGAGAGGAAATCTCTGGACGCCGTCGGTAGGAGTGCCCCACACCCTGTTTTGCCAGAGCCGAGAACAGAGGGATTAGGCGCCATTGGTGAGGAGCTCCGCACCCAGTTTGGCCCTAGGGCAACAAGGAAGAGTCGGTCGCCACTAACTGTGAGCCTTGTGCTTCGTTGGCGAGAACCTCTGCGTGCTGTCAATGGGGGAGCTATACTCTGTTTTCACCGGAGTTGAGAAAAGAAAGCTGGGCCAGAGGACAGGAGCGACAGCACCAGGGCGTTGCTTTTGAGGGATTTTGCTCCCTTGTTTAGGGATTTGTCTCTCCTCCTCCCCCTTGTTTACTGCCCATTCTTCCCTTTTTATTTAGAGAAGGGATGAAAATTTTTCCTCCAAGACAAGTTCCAATTCCCCACCAAGGGGAATTTCTCCCACCAAAATGAAATATTTCCTGCCTTGACAAAGCTTCTTTGACATGCTTTGGGTTTTGGGTCGGCCCGTGATACCGTACCCATCACGCTACAATGTTGGTCAACGTCTTATCCTTCAGCTCCATCACCATCTTCATTATCGCCGTCTTCTGCTTCAAAGTAATTCTGCCTCAATCTTTATCACATCCGACTTTGAATACTACGTAATCTTTGTTGTTTTTTACTTTGAATACTATGTAATTTTCGTTGAATCCGACTTCATTATTTTGGTCATCGTCATGCTTGAATCTTACTTCCAATTCGTACTCGCCTGCGCCATTGTCTACGACTTTGATTTCTCCGTAGTATTAATTGAAATTTACTTTCCCGTCACTTTACAAAAGCCATTGTTTTCACATCTGTAATCTTCTTCTAGCAGTTCTCTCTCGGTATCATCATCTCCATAGTTGTATTGCTTATAGAATGGATCTTTGAAATCGTACTACTCATCAATTGAGGCGATGCATAGAAATTAGGGTTTGGATAATGGTAAATGAACAAACTATCGTGGAATTTTTATTCTTATATAACAAGGAATTAGAAAAAACCATGGGGTATTGTTTTGAATCATTCCCATCACATAAGCAACTAAACAATAATATAATGATTTCACAAAGGTGTCAATAGAATTTCTATTACATCTTATCAAATATGGTGTAATGTTGAGCATTTTTTACTCGCGCAAACTTGTGTCTTACATTTCTATACGTTGCGTTTTTTGAGTTTTTTAACCGTTGTAGTTATATTAGATTCATGTGGGTTTTGTTGTCAACCTTGTTCTTCTTTGTCTTTGGTAACAATTGCCTTTGGCCGAGCACTTCCTCCTTGTGTGAGTGATGGCGTGGTACTCCACGTGAGAGATTTTATAGCAAAATCATGGTGCACACAGCTGAGTAGGCAAAAATTAGCAATTTGGGGATGCCATGGCCACTCAGCTGCTAAGTTTTACAACATGAGCGACGGTTTTATCCTGCATTCTGGTCTCATCCTGTCTGAGTTTGCTTGAAATTTTTTTCCCGATTGTTCAGGTTTGAAGATCTCAATCTTGCCTGTGATTGTTGGATGACATGATGATATAAATAAGATTAAGTCGGTTGGTTGTGGGCTGAAACTTGAGGGGGTATCTAAGGACATATATATATGTTCATTCTATTTTCCCACCTTTAATTCCCTTAAGCGCATGAGACTTGTACGACATTGCTGGGAGGCCTTTCCTTGGGTCTTCTCGGGCAGGGCCTGAATGTAACCTCTTACGCCCGAGGAGTCAAACCCGGCGAACCAGGTGGGGCCTTCTGGAGCTCAGGAGGCTCAAGGACAAGGGAGCCAAGAGGGGCTCTCGTGGCACTTTGTCTCTTTTCTTTCTTTGTTATAACATTGTACATAAATTTTTCTTTATGAATAAAACCTGTCCTTTCTGAATCAGAGCTTTGGACTCTTTGTCTTGTTTGTACAAGTGTTGTTTTCTCTTTTTTTTTTGTTTTTTTTTTGGCGACGCGATGCACAGCGCCTTGTTTTTAGCTTTGAGCATGCGATCCTTTTAGGACTCTCTAACCTTTTAACCTCTCGGGTTTCTTGGTGTTGGATATAGTTGTCAAAATTCGACCTCTGGGGCCGCTCAGATGCCGAGTTTTTGGAGTTCGACCTCTGGGGCCGCTCGGGCAATGCCGAGTTTTGGGAGTTCGACCTCTGGAGCTGCTCGAGCACGGTAGAGTTTTTGGAGTTCGACCTGTGGGGCCGCTCGGGCAAAGTCGAGTTTTTGGAGTTCGACCTCTGGGGCCGCTCGGGCACAGCTGAGTTTTTGGAGTTCGACCTCTGGGGCCGCTCGGACACAGCCGAGTTTTTGGAATTATGAGTTGCCTTGTTGATGAGGGAGCATGAGAATACATCAAAATAGACATAATGAATGGATGCTTTCATTTATGTATACGTGTTACATTGGGAGGCCACCAGGGCCATTTTGGAATCCTCACGTCACATTAGTCCGCACGCTCGAGTCTTGGCGTTTCTCTCGTTGCTCCCTTGCTGACCGTTGCCTTCTAACAGTTCTGCTCTATACTGGCCTTCACGGAAATGGCGCATGCAGCCCCCCAGTCGATGGTCAGGCGTGCTCCGTGCCCATTATGGTTTTGCCTTTTGAGCGGCGTGACTGGCTACGTCCTGCTGTTCCGGGGCTATGCCCGGGTCAGAGCAGGAAACGGTCGAGATAACCCTCCATTACCAGCCGCTCGATTTTCGCCCGGAGCTTCCTGTAGTCTTTGGTGTCATGGCCGTGGCTGCAGTGCTAATGGCAGTATTCCCACTGGTCGCCCCCTTCAGGGTTCTTCAACGCCTTGGGCCACCTCAAGAACTCTTCATCCCGGATCTGTCTCAGAATGTTGGTGACCGAATCAGTGATGGCAGGTGGGCCTGATGGCATGTCTCCTTCAAGGACCATCCGTTCGGGCTCGTTTTGCCCGGACGATCCATGGGTCTTCAGTTGGGCGCCCGCCCTTCTCTTTCCTTCCCCTGTCCTCAGGGGCAAGGGGTCTTCTCTTCCTCCCGGCTGGCTTGCTTCACCGATTTTGGGTCCGAATACCGTCTTCCAGAGCCTCTTGAGCCCTCTCTTCGTCGGGGCCTGAGTCATGAACTTCTTTTTGTTGAGGTAGTCCCTCAACTCGCCAGGAGCTCACGCAACTTGTCGCTCTTAGGGCGCTGCTGGCCGCGATCTTTCGGGGTAGGCTCCCCTGGACTGCTCGTCCACCCTTTAACGGAGGGTACGGACTGCTCTCGAGAGGCTGTCCACCTTCTTCACCAACTTGCACACGCTAGTACCGGGATCGCCACTCATCGTGCCGCCTGATGGGAGGCACCTGTCGAAGGGTCCCATCTCCTGGGTAGACGTGCTGTCTTGTCTGCTCACCATCTTTGGAGCGCTTGTTGTTCTGTGATGGTAGGGAGTTGAAGCTTTTTGTCACTATTCCCACAGACGGCGCCAATGTTGCATTTAGGATCTTGAGGGTCCAGTGCAACACAAGTGTTTGTGAGTACAGGATGTGGAGAAGGAGAGATTAAAACCGAATTTTACGTGAAAAATCTCCTCTTGAAGGAGGAGGAAAAACCACGAGGCTCTAGGCCTTTAGAAATACTTCACTATTAGGTGAAAGTCTTACTAAGTACAAGTTTTTGGGAATATTATCCCTTTTTCTTTCTTTAATTCTTCTCCTTTGAATGGGCTCTCTCGTGTGGAAGCTCTTGGATTTTTCCTTCTTCTCATTAGTTCTTCTCGAAAAATGAGGGAAAAAGTCCTGAGGCAAGAGCCTCTGCTGGGTATTTATAGGGTAAATTATGCTATTGGGGAGAAGACACGTAACAGTCGGCGGGTGACCGAGAGGCTGTCCACTGTCTCATTGGTCACGTCCAACGCTGCTCGCGTGTGCAGGGTAACACGCCGCTGGCGCCGCCGCTGGTAGGGCCTGAGCATGTCAAGCGTGTAGACTCTAAGTGTCAGTCTTGATTTGACTAAGCGTGCTCTGTGGAGGCGATGTCTTGTAGTGGTTTGCAGAGTTCCTTGAAAATCGACGAAGTTGCTTAGTTGGCACTCTCGGCCGTGTATGAGATAGCCCTCCTCCTTGTGTGGCGTAAATTGTCTCTTTAGAAGTTCGCGGACTCG